>BSBK01002455.1:17500-617500 GCA_027943335.1 Chamaecyparis obtusa | reverse complement strand
CAGATGAAGTGAATTTTATCAAAAGCACAGATCAAGGAGACATATTCAACATTGAAGGTAATCAGGAAGGTGAAGTATTAAAAGGTAAGAATGAATCTTTACCTTACCCATCTCAAAGTACTTAATTTATGAAAATTGCAGTAGAATAGGAACTTAGATTAGTGTAGAAGTAGATATATGATGAATTGAGTCTTGTGTAGTTAATGAAAGGTATTATATGATGTTCTAATGCTATGGTTAAGAGCGCAAAGAAAAATATTATGTTTTGCAAGATCGCAAGAAGTTTTAAGTTTTGCAGGTTAGCAGAATCATCTTTTTGGAAAGAAGCGACAAAAGAATTGAATGCAATGTCAGATCTAAGTGAGATTGAATTAATAAAAGGTCATGATCAGTATTATTTGATCATCAAAGTGAATACAAGTGTTAAGGAGATCAAAGAGTAGTGATTGGAAGCATTTTGCAAGGATTTGATGAAGAATTTTGTGTCGAATCTACGCAAGCCCTAAATACCGAAATTGAGGTATTTTACTTGGTAGATCTTTAAATCAGTTGAGGAATTAGAGGAAATCATGGATGTTTCTTTGATTCACAATGTCAGAGATAAAAAATAGACCTAAGATGAAAAGGGAACCAGTAGAACCCTTGGAAGATGATCCTAGGTTAGCTTTATCATCCGTACCAGATGGAGTTTTACATCTAGAGAATGTTAGAAGTTATCTTGGATGCAAACTAGAGACTATCAATGATAGTGATTTCACCAAGGAATATCAGAAGATCTACAATCAGGACATGTCATTGAAAGAAGGATTTGAACATTTTAAAGATAATGAGATCATTAAGTATGCATTACAGTATGAATTTGATAATGAAGAATGTACTAAGATAATCCTAAGCAGAATTCATAATGGGAAGTTTTGGTTAGAAGATAGAGTGATAGATATCACAGCTGATTTGATTCATGAAGTTACTAGACTATCTAAAACTAGAGCCATTCCTTTAAATGAGAAGAACATGAGGAAAATAGTCATAGACAACACAAATTCATCCTATAATGGTAGAGGAATTGTGATTAGTAAGATTCAACAAGATGATGTCAGATACTTATGTAAGATCCTAACCACTAAGTTTTCTGCAAACTCAAGAGAGGATGACATGGCAACTAGAATAATACATGTAGCTTATCTGATGTGTGTTGATAAAGTACAAGTTGATATGTGTGAGATTCTGAGAATTCAACTATTGAGAATTTGGAAAAGATTAAGAAGACTAAGTATACATAGTTTAGATTCTCATCCTTAATCACTTATATGTTTTTTCATTTATTGAGAAGATTTACTTACACCATTGGAAATGACTGGAATGATGGCAAAACTACAATGGAAAGGATTAACCAAGTGTATAGGAGGCATGTTATTGATATAGTGAATGAAAGTGTAGTGTTGGTAATCAAGACATTTTAGAATTTGGTGAGAAGCAGATCAAGGATCCCATAATCTCTTGTGGAGAAGTATAAAAGTGAGATATGTTTCATGGTTGATACTGACTTTACTTACATTGAAGCAGTAGAACCTAGAACAGAGTTCATAGACCCTCTTGGCTATGAGATATCTAAGATTGAGATAGAAGAGTATGTGAGCAGGTTACTTAAGTGTACGTTGGACACTCACTGTAATAGGTTTGGAACCTTTGAGGAGAACTTCAACTCTGCAAAGACCATCCTTGAAGAGAAATAGTCAAAGAAAAGAGTTGAGAGTACTATCAATAAAATTCTAAAAGATACAGGGATGACTAAACATGAATTCTTGGTAGCCAAGCAAACAATAGCAGCAATTTGAGATATTGGACAAAATAAGTTTTATCTATTCCACTTTTATCATCAATTGCAGCACAGCAAGAAGAAACACAAGTTAAGGTGAAAGTAGAAGTAACAGAGAAGGATCAAGAAGCAAGGATATCCACTAGATCCACCTCCTCCACACCTAGAAAAAGAGTAAAAGAAAGTGCTACTGGAATAGGTAAGAGGTAGAAAACATTGGTGCCACCAGTTCCAAGAAAAATTTTAGAAATCAAAGATAATGACACTTCTATTAAGAAAACTTGGAAACCTAGAGTTGAAAAGGTTAATGAGCAGATCATTCAAGATGGAGACTTTACAAAGATGAATAATTATTATGATCTCTATGATTATGCATAGAGATTAAATCTAGAAAATGTAGTGGTAAAGCATATGATTCTATCTAATAAGAAGTTTGACATAATTCAGGGTAAGATACCTGATGAATTATACAAGAAACTTGTAAATAGGAAGAAGAGAGCATCAGAAGAGGACATAGCTATTAGAGAAAATCTTGTAAGAAAGCTTTGTGTTGTGAGAGATGTACACTTAAATCAAATTATGAAAGCTTTAAGCACCCATTTGAGAACCAAGAAGAGAACTATTCAGATTATGGGAGGCAGATATGAAGAAGTTAATGCAAAAATAGAGAAACAAATCATTAAGGTAATGTCAAAGAATGCTGGAGAATCATCAGTTGTAGTAGAATCCAAAGATCAAGTAGCAGAAGCAGAACAAGAGGACATTCCCTCTCCACCAACCATAAACATTGAGGACAAAGTCATGAATGTAGAAGGAACTAAGATCACCTTGGATAGTGATGATAACTTATTCAAGAATCTTGAAAACATTGTTGACAATTCGGCTTTTGAAGAGTAGGAGACTACCAAAGGAGAAGAGAAAATAGAGACCATAGTTGTAGAAGTAAAAGTGACAGAAAAACAAGTACCTATTCCCACTCAAGAAGAAATCAGTCTTACACCTGAGACTGGCAAGAAAACTCAAATTGGTTCTATGATTGAGAATTTGGGAAAAGAAGTAGATGATGATGATTAGATGGAATTGATCACATCTCTAAACAAGATCATTGGAAAGAATAAGAAATTAAAGAGTCTTGAAGGATGCCTGAAGGAGCTTACTGAAAAATTACAAGGCATTATTACTACATAAATTAAAAAAGATGACCCTCTAGAAAGAGCAAAGGAAGTAATGAACACTTTTGATAATGAGTTTACAAACTTATCTGATATAGAAAAAGTGAAAGCTCGTGCAGCTTATGAGGCCAAAACAATCTTGAACATCAGTCAGAATATCAGGAATGATATCAATAACCTTGATATCTATATAAAGGACTTGAGGAAGAATTTAGAAAGAGGTAAATCCTTGTACATTCAATGTCCAAAAGCAGAGACCTTGGCAGCAGAAGGATCAGAAGATGAAGATGAAGGAAGCAGAAATTAAGAATGAAACAAACCTTCTTTCAAACCCCAATGTGAAGGTATTTGATATTGCGAAGAAAATTCAAATGATCTATTATGAGATCAAAATTTTGCAAAATGACAAGGATAGGAAAATGAAGAGATTCACTCTTTTAAGAGAGCACACTTCTATGAAGTTAAGTATTATTGAAGGGCAATTGGAAGAATGTCTTTCAGCTAAGACATCTTTTCAAAAGTTTAGCTTTGAGAATCTCCAAGCATGTGAGATAGCATCTTATGGATTATGCACACTACTCAATGTGGTAGATTCTATTAATAAATCATGGGAGAAAGAGATACATGCTATGAAGATCAATTTTGCAGATTGTGTTGCAAGCCTACTGGCTTTGCAATATTGAATTAAGGTATAATATTTTGTGAACACAATTTTTTTACCCTCCTTATCCTTTTTTGTCATTGTTATCAAAGGGGGAGAGATATATAGCAGAAAATTGTTAAGGATACATACTCTTAGGGGGAGTATGGTATATAGAAAGGATTAATAAAGTCATAAGGACAGTATATATATGTTTTGTATTATGGGCACAATTTTGAGATTTTGAAGTTGTAAGACTTAGCCAATTTTCTCATATCTTGCCACCAATGCCAAAGGGGGAGATTGTTGGAAATTTGGCTAATTTGGTTACATAGATGTTGTCATTATGGAAACATATGATCTACATGAAGATTTCATAGGTCAGAGAGCTAGTATGTCAAAGCGCAATGCGAAATTGTCTAAGTATGAGACAGTGTGTTTTTACTAGTGAACCTGAAGATAGTTTTTGTTTGTGATGTTGATTTGAGTAAGTTCAGTGCTTTTGCACTTGAACATAGACTCTATGGTGACTATTGAAGACTCATCTCAGAGTGCAAGTCAATACGGCATGTATGAAAGAAGTTATGACAGTTTTTCTAAAGACAGTGTCAAGCCGACACGACAGAATATGAAGACAGAATTGATAAAGAAAGGGATTTTTTTTTTTATCAAAATAATGACTTAACAATATAAAGGGATGACATCCTAGATTTTAACCCTTGGATAAAGATATTTTTTAATATGATAGCCGACTGGAAAGTTATTAATCTTAATAACTTGTATAAAGATATGTAAAGATGTAATTGTAAAAGAAGGAACAAATGTATGTAATAGCAATAGTGAAAGAGCAGTGAAGAGATATTGATGCAAGCAGTATAAGGTTATGTAGCTTGACCTATTTTTAGTAGCAGTAAATATTGTATATTACTTTTTTGGGCAGTGGGCTCATCTAGTAATCACATTTTGTACTACCAACTCCTAACAGGGTTGAGGCTTCTAACAAGGCCTATAGTCCCTTAATTAGGACTGATACACTATATGCATGTAATAGAATCCTAATAGGGTCAACATCCTTAATAGGATACTTTTGATTAGTGGATCTTTGTGGGTACCATCCCCACTGGGGTTTTCCCTTGGCCAGGGTTTCCTCGAGAACAAATAATGTGTTATGAGTTCTTTTGTTTTATTTCTATGCACATTGTTTAGCTTTCTATGTTATGCATGCATTAAGATTATCTGTTATATCCATAATTGGGCAAAAGTAAAAGTTTGTAGAATACTTATTCACCCCCCCTCCCTCTCAGTATTCCCTATTTCTAACAAATGGATGGTCATCCTCCAAGAATTTGATTTATAAATGAAAGCTATGAGGTTAGTCCATGGACAAGGGTTACACTAGGCCATGCCAGAAAAGGGTTGGCAGATCGAATGCCAAACCTACACATTGGAATCCCTTACTCAAGATCCATGGTATGCTGACCTAGTATACCTCTTACTAAATAATCTATTTCCTGGGGTACATCCTTTCAAAAAACATTGAGTGCTCCAGTTAAAGAGTGCACACTTTATGATCAAGAATGAGACGTTATTTCATAAAAATTATAAGGGTATTTACCTTCGCTATCTCGACTATGCACAAGTTGCAAAAATGATCAATAAATTCTATAGATAGTTCAGAACTAGGCATGACTCAGTCGATGCCATGGCTCATCAAATCCTCTGGGTCGATTACTGTTAGCCCTATATTTTTAAAGACATCTACGCGCACGTGAGGAAGTGCCACACTTGTCAAACCACTGCTTCTTGAGAGAAGAACCTGTCAATGCCTCTCCAAACTATCTTTGAGGTTAGACCCTTCACCTAATGGGAATTTGATTTTATCAAGAAAATTAACCCCAACTCATCCATCAGACCCTGATACATTCTGACCTCTATTGATTATTGCACCTGGTGGTCTGAAGTCATACCTTGTAAAAATAACACTACAGATGTAGTCATCAATTTCATTGAGGAAAACATAGCCACTAGATTTGGGATGTCATTCACCCTTATGTGTGATAATGGTCTGACATTTTCCTCCACCCAGTTACTAGAATGGGCTTACGGTTGAAACATCACCCTCAAGTTCTAAAGAAATTACTATCCACATGATAATGGTGTAGAAGAATCCACCAACAAGAACCTCTTATAAGTCATCAAACATCTTCTTGAAAATAATCCTCGAGATTGGCACTAGATATTAAAGTTTTCCCTTTGGGTGGATTGTATCTGCATCAAGGCTTCCCTGGGGACTTCCCCCTTTTATCAGGTCTATGGCCAAAATCTAGTATTTTCGATCAACCTACAAATTCTAGTCCTCTAATTCATGAAGGAGTTTGATATGAGGGATAACATCATGGAGGTACACCTCCTTAATTTGGTTCATTTGGAAGAATAAAGAGACATTTCCCTTGAGCATTTTATGAAACATAAGGCAACAATCAAGTACTGATTTGACAAGAGAGCTCAATATAAGGTTTTCTAGATCTCAAACTTAGTCCGCTTGTGGGATAAGGCCCGTGAAAAGAAGGGAAAGCTCAAAAAATTCACAAGCTCTAGCTAGGACTGTATCAAATATCAAAAATATGTGGATCCAACATTTATCACCTTAGTTCCTTGACCGAAGAAGCTATCCCATTGCCCGTCAATGGACAATTCCTCAAACACTACTTTGAATGAGGCAAGGGATTTTATTTATCATTTCCTTCAGTTGTATCATATGTATAAAGTCTTTAAATATGTCCCTCTTATGTTTTTTTTTCTGGGTCGGTTCTATTTTGTTTTTGGTTGTCTTTTGTGTCTTTTTCTTTTTGCTTTCCTTGGTTGTTTTAGTTTTTGGTGTTTTTCCTTTCAGTTTTGTAGGTGGGAATATTTTTCATAACATATTTTGATCTAGTGGGAGACTCATCTCATGCATTTTATTGGTGCCCCAAATTCTCCGTACAGATGACGTTAAATCCCATTCTTATTCAAAGGTTCTTTTAGAAAGTGCAAGACAAGCGATGGTGAATCTTCATCTATTTTTGGCACCCTCATAATTACAACAAACTAAAATAAAAGGGAAGATAAATAATTTGGCTTCAATAATAAGGGAGAAACACCACCAAAGAGACCAAATAAACAATCAATCATACTCCTAGTAGACCATGCATAAAAGCTAAAAGCATTATTCCAAGCCATGGATCCCCTTTCTTTCAAAATAATTATTGACAAGGTGAAATAAGTAACTTTGTAGTAACAAGTTAAACTTGAAGAATCTGATGAAAGGAGTACCGCCTTTGTCATCATCAAAAACAAAAAGAGAAAAGGGAGGAATTTAAATAGGAACGGAATTAAAATCTCAGAACCCAGATTGCTCAATAACTAAAAAATATTTTAGGCCTATCTACTTCGAGTGTGATTTCTGTGTTTGTTTTGGGAACCATGAGGTGCATCTCTTTCAAAGAACACACTTCACAGCTTAGAAAGAATGAAATGCCTGAAAAAAGGTGAATTAGATATTATGGAGGAAAAAGTTACATCCAAAAGGAATCTTTCAATAAGGATAAGACCATGGTCCACCCCAAAGAGAATTCAGGAATCCTCAAATGTACGAGGCATTGGTCCCATCGAGTCACCCTTTTTTATGCCCTACATACCCATCCCTACATTTTGTTTTGAAAAATTTTAGGTCCCCTTTTTGGTTTTCTTCCTTTCTCTTTTTTTTCTTTTGTGGTTTTCGGTGTCCTTACCCTTTTGTTTCTCCAAGACTCTTCTCCTAGAGTTTTGTTTATCGGTCATACCAAATTTTAGACCATGGACTCTGGCAGTGTCATTTTTGTCTTTGTTGAAGGAGTGAATGTCAAGTGTTCCCAAGCCTAAAATTTGGGACTTTTCTACCTTGAGGGTCTAGTGAGAAATTATTTTGCTTGCTTAGGCATTATAAAAGGCTTTTACCCATCATTTTTACAATTACCCAAAGCATAATTCCCATCAAGAGCTATAAACCTTCCAAGTGCGATCCTCTCCAAGTTGAGTTCTCTATGGTGGTTTCCTGAGCATTGAGGTTCATGCTCCTATGTTGTGGGAGGTAGTCTAGTTCTTCCAAAGCCCAGTAGGTGAATGTCATTCCTATATTTTAGTGTTCCCTCGTTCTAGGTAAGCATGTTCTGACCTTCATTTTTCTTTTCATTTTTCCTAGGTCTTCTTCTCTCATCCTTTTTTTACTTTCTTCATGTTGCACCAATGGCTTCACCCTATAAATAGGGTTGGTGTGAAGCCCTGGTGAGTTGGGTCTCTATTGGCCCACCTTGTTCATCTTTCCTTTTTGTATATTCCTGTAAATTTGTATTTTCATGTAGTATATGTTCTCACCTCTATATATTTTTTAAATGCATGTGTATACATGTAAATATGTTTATTTTTTGTACATTTATGTATAGGTTTTCATTCACGTGTAAGTTCTTATTCATGTTGAAAGTTTATATAAATTGTAATGTAGAGTAGCATTAGTGGTTCCTGTCAATGTGTGTAAATTTTGTTTATAGTGTTTCTTTTGTGTCTTGTACATGCTTGGTTATGTAAATGATTCTCTAGCATCTTGTATAGTCCCTCTGGTGCATAGTGTCAAGCATCGGCTCAGGGTCCCCTTTATAGAGACCAGGATGATTTTCTTCCCTCAACTAGTCCAAGAGTGTCGAATGGTGTTGGGTGAGGGAGCTACAAGTGTCTATTGCAGGTGTCTATTCTAGGTTTATATTCATTTTTGAAATTCTTTACGAGGCCACATGGGCCATGTCCAAGTAATAAACTAGTTTTGGTCTCATGACCAGTCACTACAAATATGGTGTATCACCATTAGGGAGAGCCATGTTGGTGCAGGCATCCAGGGAAACATCCTAAATGAACCACATGTTTTGTTTTGTGTTTTTCTTTGTAATAATTGGATGGATCCTTGATATCATCTTTCTTATTATTGGATCCAACTTGTGAGGTCAAGGATCCATAAGCCACGCCTATAATCCTTGGGATGCCATAGTCCACTTGGATTTTAGGTCTTTAAGTGATAGGTGGATTAGTTATTTTGTGTGTGTTAGCTATCTTGGTCATGATCCCAATTATTTTGAATCATTTTGAGCATATTTGATTAGGTTTAAGGATTAAGATCTTGGTCCAAGTCACTATGAGTGCAAAAATGCAAATTTGTAAGAAAAGTTACAAATGTTGTAAAAGTTGCTCGAGAGGTTCAAATTAAGTTGCCAATGGTCACAACTACTCATGGACTAGTTGGAACTTAGATTTTAACATAGTTAAACATGTTCAAGCCTCTCCAAGAGGTTAGACCTTGTAACATGACATTTGATGTAGTTTTAATGAAAATCCACTAGTTTTCTTGAGAAAACCCTCCCTAGTAAAGATGTGTATGGAGAGACCTGATCAAATTAATGACATGATTGGAAGGATTTTTGAATCTAATTTCTAACAAAGTTGGATTGATTTCATTTGGAATTTTGTAGCAAAAGTTATAAACAATTTTGTTGAAGAAATCCAAAAGAGAACCTAATTTAGGCATGTTCTACAAATGGAGGCATAACTTGCTATTTAATTAGTGGAATTCCATAGCCACTTGGGAAATGAAAGTTAGTAATGTACTATTAATTATTCCTAAGGCTCAGGGAAATATCTAGAGGTCTGGAGGGTTTTGCATCAAGCCCTAGGCTGAATATCTCTATGTATTCAGCTAGTCGTGTGTGTGTAGGGGTGTGCAGACAATTGATTTGATTGGAGAGATCAGTTTGAAGGTAGATTTGAGTCTTTTGGAGGTAGTTGGACATTTCCAAAACCCTACACTAGTTCCATGTGCCCATCCTTGATTACTTGTAGTGTAAACCAAGCCTAATCAAGCCAATTAGGTTTGTGTACATTGTGAGGGTTGAGTGTTTTAGGAGTGGATTTAGTCCTTGAGACTTTTGGAATCTTAGAGGCATCCAAAAGGTACTTGAATCTGCCCTTATTTTTTCTTGTCTCATCTATGGTGTAAATTTTCACACCAAAAGACATTTGAAGAGACCTAGTAGGATTCAAAGGTTAGTTTGAGTTTGATACATTATGGGTGTTGTGGAATCAATTTGATGATTGATTCTCTATTCATATTGATAAAATAAGGTGTTCCAACCTTTAAGTTGGATAGGAGACATCATTGGTGAAGAGTTCCATATTTTTCTCAAAATAGGGAAAGTGTCTCTAAGTCTTCATTTTGGAAGAGTTGGTGAAAGACCTTAGGGTGTTAAAAGGATGTGGGGAAGGAGTTTAAACCTCACTACTTGGTTGGTATCACTCATATCCCAAGGTTATGGAGATTGTATTGTGCCAAATCCAAGATTATGGAGTTGTGAAGGAATTATATCATTTCCTTGTCTTCTTGTTGTGCTCTCTGCATCAGGTGGTATCAAAGCACTAGGATTGTTCATTGGAAAGACACTTGAACCATGGAGGATCAAGGTGATGAATAAATCCCCTCAAGAGTGACCAATTTTGAATTTGCAAAGATTGTGAGAGAAAAAAATACTAGGAGTAGGAGGCTTGAAGTAGAATTGGAGAAGTTGAAGAGAAACCAAGGGAGGAGTGTTGTTGAGGAAGTCATTGTTCAGGACAAGTTACAGAATAAACAAGGTATGTAAAGTGATTGTAGACTCTAAATACATAGATAATCTTTCCTCTAAGGAGTTGGTTGACAAAATGAAACTAAAAAGGATCCCCCGTCCATTTCCTTACAAGGCTTCATGGTTGACAAAAGACAAAAAAAACACTAATTTTTGAACAAGTTTGGGTAGAGTTCAACATAGGTGAATATGTGGATAATCTTGTGTGATGTTACTAAAATGGATGCATGTCATAATTAGGGAGGCCTTGGCAGTTTTTTGTCAATGCTAAGAATGATGGGAGAACTAATGTTTATACTATTTACAAGGGCAGTGTGGAGTATGTCATGAATCCACTCCCTAATGATGATAAAGATAAGAATGTTCTGAGCAGTGTCATGTGTGTAGGAGAGAAAGATTTTATGAAGGTCCTCAAGGAAAATAATACACCTTGTTTTTCATTAGTTGTGAGACCTCAAGGGACACCACTAGAAGAACCAAAGGTCAAAGCCACAAGCAGGGATGTAGGTCCTAAAGAATTTAAAGCATTGTTGGATCAGTACAATGGTCTAATTATAGGAAGTACACTAGAGACCTTACCACATCAAAGGGAAGTGAGTCATTTTATAGACCTCATATCAAGGGCCACATTCCCAAACAATGAAACATAGAAGATGACCCCTGAACATAACAAATAAATAGCAAGGCATATTGAATAATTATTGTCCAAGGGGTTCATTAGGAAGAGTGTGAGTCCTTGTGTAGTCCCAGTGGTTTTGGCACCCAAGAAAGAAGGTACATGGAGGTTATATATGGATTCTATGGAAATCAATAGGATAACCATAAGATAAAGGTTTCCTATTCCTATAATGGAAGATCTAATGGACTATTTAGGGGGCTCAAGTTATTATTCCAAGGTGGATCTCAAAAGTGGATACCACCAAATAAGGGTAAGTGGTGGAGATGAGTGGAAGACAACATTCAAGACCAATGAGGGTATTTATGAATGAATTGTAATGCCATTTGGTCTCTCAAATTCTCCAAGAACCTTCATGAGACTTATGAATGAATTCTTGAAACCTTTTCTCAATAAATTTTTTTTTGTATATCTTGATGGTATTTTGATTTTTAGCAGGAGAAAGGATGAACATCTCAAGAATCTAGACATTGTATTGAATAAACTCCATGAGGAATAGTTGAAGGTCAATTTGGAGAAGTGTATGTTCCTTCAAGAAGAGCTTATGTTCTTAGGTTTTGTGATTTTCAAAAATAATCTCAAGATGGATCTTTCTAAGGTTGAATCCATCTGTAATTGGCCACAACCTAATACTACTTCAGAGGTAAAAAAATTCCATGGCTTGTGTAGTTTCTATAGGAAGTTCATTAGAAACTTTAGTGGCATATGTACTCCTATCATTAACACCATTAAGGGAGGAAGAAAATGTATTTTTGAATGGACTAATGAAGCTAATGAATCATTTGAGTTGTTGAAGAGGAAAGTTGTAGAGCATCCCATCCTAGTCCTACTAGACTTTCATAAGGTGGTCATAGTGGAATGTGATGCTAGAAAAAAGGATATTGGTGGGGTCCTAAGCCAAGAAGGGAGGCCAATTGCCTTCTTTAGTGAGAAGTTGAATGAGGCAAAATAGAAATATTCAACTTATGACCTTGAACTATATGCTATGATTTAATCCATTAGAAAATGGAGGCATTACTTATTTCCCAAGGAGTTTATTGTTTTTTACTGATAATCATGCTTTAAGTTTCTTAAATAGTTAGGAGAAACTTCACCATAAACATGTAAAATGGGTGGAATTTTTACAATCTTACATCTTTACTATCAAGCATAAGAAAAGGATTATAAATAAAGTTGTTGATTCTCTTAGTAGAAGGAACTTAACCATTCAAACCATTCAGTTGGAGAGTGTTGGGGTTCATGCTATGAAGGACATGTATGCTATAGATGATGACTTCAAGGAATTTTACCAAGTTTTAACTGACATGACAGAGAGATACCACACTGATTTCTAAGAGTTCCTTGTGTAGGATGAATTAATTTTCAAAGGAAATTTATTGTGTGTGCCAAAAGGATCCATTAGAGAAAAAATCATCAAAGAGAATCATTATGGGAGTTTAGAAGGGAACTTTGGTGTGGATAAAACACTAGAATTAGTAAGGAGATTATACCACTGACCCAAGCTACAAATTGATGTCAGGAAATTTGTGGAGAATTGTTTTGTTTTTGAACAAGAAAAGGGTCACACATCAAATGTGGGATTGTATAATCCATTTCCTATCCCTTCAAATCCATGGGAGTTTTTTAAGTATGGACTTTTCCCTTGATCTTCCTAAGACAATATGGATTTGATAGTATTTATGTAGTAGTGGATAGGTTCTAAAAAATGGCACATTTTATAACATGTAAGACAAAAAATGATGCATCTCATATAGTAGGGTAATTCTTTAAGGAAGTTGTTAGACTTCATGGCTTACCCTCATCAATCATATCTGATAGAAACCCTAAGTTTTTGGGGCATTTTTGGAGAACACTATGGAGGAAACTTGGAACAAATGTGTCATTATCCTCTTCTTATCACCCATAGTCTAATGGTCAGACTAAAGTCATTAATAGATCACTTGTTAACTTGTTGAGATGCCTAACCCAAGAGTATGGGGTTACTTGGGACTCTATTTTGGCCCAAGAAGAGTTCTCCTATAATGAATTTGTTAATAGGATCACTAGTTCAACTCCCTTTTAGATTGTGTATGGTGTTCACCCTAGGGGTGTTTTAGAACTCAAATATGTGAAGTATATGGATAAAAGGAGTTCCTTGGCTGAAGAATTTGTTGAATTTATGGACATTCATGAGCAGGTCAAAAAAAAGATACAACATACCCATGATAATTACAAATAGCATACAGACAAGAAGAGAAGATATTTTTTATTTAAGGTGGTGTTGTTAGTGGGTCAGCATCCCTCGCAAGGTTCACAACATGGCTTAACCATATCTTGTGTCTTATATAAGTCTAGTGGTTGTATCAGGCACTAACAGGTTGATCTTTTGGTGCAACGACAACCACTACTTGTAACAAGTAGTATCAAAGCTTGGTTATAGGTTTGAATCCATGTAGGACAAGACAAGTGATGTTGGGAGGGGTATTGTTGATAGTGGTTCAGCGTCCCTCATGACATTTGCAACGTGGCTTAACCATCTCCTATGTCTTATATAATTCTAGTGGTTGTATCAAGAATTAATAAATTGATCTTTTGGTGCAATGACAACCACTTGTTGATAGTGGGTCAGTGTCCCTTGCATGGTTCATGACATGACTTAACCACCTCTTGTTTCTTCTATAAGTCTAGTAGTTGTATCGAGCATTAACATGTCAATCTTTTAGTGCAACGACAACCCTATCTTGTAACAAGTGGTATCAAAGCTTGGTCATGTGTTTGAATCCATGCAGGCCCTAGTGAGTGATGCTAGGAGGGGGATTTTTGGCAGTGGGCCAGCATCCTTTTTAGGGTTTGCAACATGGCTTAACCACCTCCTGTGTCTTCTATAAGTCTAGTAGTTGTATCGGTCATTAATAGGTCAATCTTTTGGTGCAATGACAATCCTAGCTTGTAACACCACTACTTGTAATAGGTGGGAGATATGGTGATGATTCATCTCAAGAAGGAAAGGCTACCTAAAGAGAAGTACACCAAGCTTATGATGAAGAAAATTGGTCCTTTCAAGATTCTAAAGAAGTGTGGAAACAATGCCTACAAGATTGAATTTCCTTGTCACATTGGATTATCTCCTATCTTCAATGTAGCTGACTTATATGCATATAAAGGGCTTGTTTATGATCTTTTTGTTGTAGGTGAAGAAGATCTTCAATAGGGAAAGGAGATGAAAGACTTACCCACACCATCCATTCCAGAGATTGAGTGCATCCTAGACATGAGAGTGAGAAAATAGACAAGGATGACTACATTCTATAAATTCCTAGTCAAATGGAAACATCAATCCCTGGAAGATGCCACTTGGATGACCCTTGGAGCCATTTGAAAGGATGGATTCAAACTGGAAGACATTCCAACTCAAGAAACTTGAGTTATTTTTTTCTTGAGAAGTATGGTGCAGGGCACCCAGGGAAACATCCTATATGATCCACTTGTTTTTTTGTGTGTTTTTCTTTGTAATAATTGGATGGATCCTTGAGATCATCCTTCTTATGATTGGTTCCAACTTGTTTGTTCAAGGATCCCTAAGGAACACATATAAGCCTTGGGATGCCTTAGTCCACTTGGATTTTAGGTCTTTAAGTGATAGGTGGATTAGGTATTTTGTGTATTTTAGGTGTCTTGGTCATGATCCCAATGATTTTGGATCATTTTGAGCATATTTGATTAGGTTTAAGGATTAAGATCTTGGTCTAGGTCACTAGGAGTGTAAAAATGCAAAAATGCAAGAAAAGTTGCAAATATTGTAAAAGTTGCTCGAGAAGTTCAAATTAAGTTTTCAATGGTCAAAAATGCTCATGGACTAGTTAGAACTTATATTTTCACATATTTAAACATTTTCAAGCCTCTCCAAGAGGTTAGACCTTGTAACATGACATTTGATGTAATTTTAATAAAAAACCACCTATTTTCATGAGAAAACTCTGTCTAGTATAGACATGTATAGAGAGACCTAATAAACTTAATGACATTTTTGGAAGGATTTTTCAATCTACTTTCTAACATAGTTTGATTTATTTCATTTTGAATTGTGTATAAAAAGTTATAAATAATTTTGTTGAAGCAGTCTAAAGAGAGCCTAATTCAGGCTTGTTCCACAAATGGAGGCCTAACTTGCTATTTCACTAGTGTAATTCCACATAAACTTGGAAAATGAAAGTTAGGAATGTACTATTAATGATTCCTAAGGTTCAAGGTGAGATTTGGAGGTCTGGAGGGTTTTGTATCAAGCCCTAGGTTGAATATCTCTATGTATTCAAGTAGTCGGTTGTGTGTAGGGGTGTGCAAGAAATTGATTTGATTGGAGAGATCAGTTTGAAGGTGGATTTGAGTCTTTTGGAGGTAGTTAGAGGTTTCGAAAACCCTACATTTTTTCCATGTACCCATCCTTGATTACTTGTAGTGTAAACCAAGCCTAATCTAGCTAATTAGGTTTGTGTACATTGTGAGGGTTGCGTGTTGTCGGAGTGGATTCAATCCTTGGGAATTTGGGGATCTTAGTGGAATCCAAAAGGGTACTTGAATATTCCCTTAGTTTTTTTGGTCTCATCTATAGTGGAAATTTTCACACCAAAAGCTATTTGAAGAGACCTAGTAGGATTCATAGGTCAATTTAAGGTTGATACATTGTAGGTGTTGTAGAATCAATTTGATGATTGATTATCTATTCATATTGATCAAATAAGGTGATCCAACCTTTAATTTGGATAGGAGACATCACTAGTGAAGAGTTTCATATTTTTCTCAAAATACGGATAATGTCTCTAAGTCTTCATTTTGGAAGAGTTGGTGAAAGACCTTAGGGTGTTAAAGGGAAGTGGGGAAGAAGTTTAAACCTCACTACTTGGTTGATATCACTCATATATTAGGGTTAGGGATATTGGATTGTGACAAATCTAAGATTTTGGAGTTGTGAAGGAAATAGATCATTTCCTTGTCTTCTTGTTGTTCTCTCTGTATCACACACCGAGTCACATGTAGTGGCTAGTTGCCAATTCAAGTTGTAGTGGTATAGTGACTGGTTCATCCCAAGGTACAACTTCATTTCCTTTCATTTTGCACCTTTGCATGCGTACAAATTTCTCACGAGTCTACATTTAGATTTTTCCTAGTTGGCTAATTAATGCCACTATTGTCATGCTAATTATTGCTTAAAATGTCATAACTTTGCACGTGTAGGAGTAAAAAAACACAAATTGAAACTAACATGCCACAACATAAAACATCACATCAATCAGCCATTTTACCTCCCACCATTTAAGATATGGATATTAGGACTTTCAAAATCTAGAGTTTTGATAATAATCTGATATTATTACTGACGATTGTCTTATGTTGCACGAAATAGGTTGAAAAGATGGCAGCAATAGAGCTCCAAAGCACATCCACGAGCCTAGCTAAGAAGTACAAGGTAGAGAGGGCTTTTTGAAAACCCCCCCTGGTGATGAAATACTTTAAAGAGGGGGTAGTTCATAGTTCCCAAGTAGAACCTTTACTTTGAGAGGTATCAGATATAGATTCTAGCATCTGGGCCAAATTGAAGAGCTTGCAGAAAATAGTGTATCAGCTAAAAAGAGCCAATGACTCTTTGTATTTTAATATATCTACCTCCAGGATCATACAAGTTGCATGTTTCTCACCATTTACACAGGCCCTAAAATTAATATTGCTCATGGCCAAGAGCTACACTATGGCCATTCAAACTTCCATGCTATCCAATGGGGTTCCCATTTCCTCCTTGGACCATGATATTGTGGCCACGGTCTGTAGAATCCCACACTTTAGTGTTTTTGTTGTCATGGCTAGAGCTTCTTCTCTACAACAGTTCAATGAGGCACAAGAAGTAGCCCAGTGTCATTTGCACATAACATGGTTGTAGACACCTCATCGGGATTACAAGAAAATGAAGATAGATATTCCACGTGCAGATTTCAAAGAGCTGATCTAGGAAAAAATCATCTATTTATGTAGGATTTTTAGAGAGCCTCATGCCAAAGATTTCTCCCCATCAATGTAATATTTCCTATGTGACATGACCACCAACAAGATGTGCTTTGAATCGGAAACCATCATCTCCAACCACCTAGATGCACAAATGAGGAGGGTGGGAGGAGAAAATAAATTTTACATGACTTCCTTTCTTCTATGGACATTGGCCCAACAATTGGAAGGAGTCCAGGATTTGAGTAGAGTTGGTATCCTTAAGACACAGGTAGGATAGTATCCCCCATCGAATCATTTTCCCTAGATACATTGGGATGATTATTTTTAAAAAAATTATAGATTTAATGAAGCCTTTGTATATAACAGGATCAAGGCACTCACTAGTGATGTAGGGTTTAGATTTTCTTGAGAGGAAATGGATATGATTTCCCCATGGGGTGTTATTTCATTAAATTTACCCAGTTCACCTACATCCAGGTCACCAGGTTCTCTAGAGAACCATTTTTGTTACCAAAGCATTGTGGAGACAAGATTGGTCTTCTTGAATTTTATCAGCAGGTCTTATAGGTGCACACCCTATTGGCGACAAAAAAGATTGCTTCTATTTCCTTCCCTGTCACCTATGGAAGATATATTTTCTCCCTTTCTGCTACCAAAGAGGTGGAGAATGAGTTGAGTAGCCTAAATTTAGGCAAATTTTTACTTAGGTGCCATAATTATGATCCACATGGCCACCTTGAGAAAGAAATGCCCCGAGGATTCCAACCCCATGAGCCACATATAGAGGATTTTTTGGAAGACTATCAGGATGATTTCCAGGTCTGAAATAGGAAATATGTAAGAATTTCAATGGGAATGATGGACCACCTAGGTCTTCATACATTCCCTCTCAAATACTCAGATCCAGGTTCCTTGGTGGACTCCAAATTTAAAGAAGTAGGAGTTGATAAGTCCATCCTTCCTCTGGTAGATTGGGACACTTCAAAGATTTTGAGCATTGAGGATGTGACCAAGAAAATAATTGAGAAAAGTAAAGCTCATTTTGAAAAATTATGCCCAAGAAGTGTCTGCCTAGATGTGCGACCTAGAATAATTGGTGTTCCCGAACCCCAGAAAAGAGGACAATCTCAAGGCCATGGGAAGCATAAAATGGGTGAATCCTCGCAGCCATCTATCCTAGTACCTAAAGTTTTGTTGAAGAAATTATATGAATAGGTGGTGAAATTCATGAAAATTTATGAGGCATCAATGTCTAGTGTAACCTTTGGTGTGGGAGCTATTCCTCTAGGATCCCAAATTATGGGAATTGCCACAACGTCAATGGCTTCCTAATTTAGCATGCCACTTATGGAAGAGGAAGAAAAAAAATTTCATTGTCATACAACCCCTTCAGAGGATAAATAAACATAAATAAAATAAGCTTTCCCCAGATCAAGGCCAAGAACTAGAAGAGGCCAAGATTCAGGATATCCCTTCCTCCCTAGAGACCAAAAACTCTTTGGAGGATCTACTAGATATTTCTCAAATAAATTTTGATGATTTCTTCTACATCAACAAACATGGAATTCTACACCATTCTACAAAAGAGGAAGAAGCAGCTGAGAAAGCTCTAAAACTATACATATATGTCCTTCAGGAGGCCAAAGAGATAGAAGAGGCACAGAGAAGTGCTCATGAACAAGTAGAAGAACTCTGAAGCTAGGATGAAGAAGAAGAGAGATTTGTAGAGAATGCACATCTTTGGGAAGAGGAGGCCATCAAAGAATGAAGATAATAGGAAGTCACAAAGATGGCAAAAGAAGAAAGAAGAATGGAACAAGAGAAAGGAAGTACCAAGATTGGTGGGAAATCTCTAGCCCATGAGGAAACTAGACCTATGGGAACAACTGTACCCTCAAAAGCTGACCCACCATCTCAAGATGACCTTCATCAAGTTGATGAACTTAAGGTACCCTTGGAACTCCAAGGTGAATAAATTCCCAAAGGTGATACTGGGGGAGAAAATAATCCCAATGGTGATGCTGTAGAAGAAGTCCCCAAAGGTGATACTAGGGTAGGTGAAGATAGAAAAAACAATCCCAATGATAATGTCAAAGGAGAGGTACCCATGGAAGATCCTAAATAGTTACTCATAAGGCATCTCATCCACCCCAAAGGTCTGTTAGCTATCAACCAAGGCCCACCCCAATGGCTGATTGAATCACACAAAAGAAAAAGGACAATAGAAGTGTCTACC
The DNA here is from genome assembly GCA_027943335.1 of Chamaecyparis obtusa. Classification (NCBI taxonomy): domain Eukaryota; kingdom Viridiplantae; phylum Streptophyta; class Pinopsida; order Cupressales; family Cupressaceae; genus Chamaecyparis; species Chamaecyparis obtusa. The sequence continues at coordinate 598,304 of BSBK01002455.1, read as the reverse complement.
TGCCTTTCACTAGGAGACATGCTGAAAGACCAATGGGTACCTAAAAGGTCGAATAGAATCCATACTTTGTACACTATCTAGAGGGGTACATATGTAAATGTGGTCACATCAGTTGTTTCCCCACCACCAGATAGGGAAGAGTCATAAGTTTCAACATGTGATTATACAATAACAAAGATTCCCCTAGGCTGACAAGACTGAAAAGGAGAGCTAGATCTCCCAAATGATGCAATTTGGGTGATCCATGAGAGGTAGGAGAAGAAGTACCAAAAAAAGAAAGAGCTTCAAGCTTTAGAATCAAATCTCTAAAGGCTCTTAATAGAACTATCATCCCCACTCTCTATTTTAGTGCTAGAAGCCTCCACCACTAGAACGTCACTCCCAGAGGGAAATGTATAAGCACTTTAGACCATGAAGAAGAAAGCATTGGTGGTCGATGAATGGATGGATGAACATCTAGGGGAAGTTAAGAAATTTTTTACTGAATCCCTACCAGAGTTATATGAGGTGCGTCTTGTCAAAGACAATATTTATAATGTCATCTTAGTAAGGTAGTCTCAAGAGGAGAAATATGAAGAATGGAAATAATGCCTCAAGGAAATTTTCAATCTAGGTGAGGATAGGTTGGATACAATAGATATCTTGGCCAACCATTCATGTCAGTACCTAAAGAACTAGCACTCTAGACTTGCATTCCAAGTCAAGACAACAACACAACTGGATAGGGTCTTCGAAGATCTCAGAGCTGCAATTTGGGACCCGTTCGATCACTTCCTCACATTCATTACATAGGTGGTTGGGGTCAATCCAATCTACCCAGGTATCTACACACCTATAGAGGACGTTTTGAATAAGTTTAATGAGCAGACCAGTGTACAATTCTATACCTTGGGAGATTTTGATAGTTTAGTTCTAGGGGAACTCTCCATATTGGTACTCAAAGCTCACAATGCTACCATGGCCACCTCCAAATTGATGAGTAAGGTTGAAGATGCTAGAGATCACCTTAAGTATGCCTATGGGTAGAATGGATTCCCTAAAAGAGGTAGACAAGGGAGGTGTGATGGAAGTGTTAGAAGCATTCTATAAATTTAAGGAATCATAAGTTTTTTGGGTTTCATGATGTTCTCTCCCTTGAACACATTTATGTCTTTCAATTATTCTTTGAGCGTAAGCTCCTAGAGTCCAAAGTCCTAGAATTCCCAATTTTGTATTCTTTACAGTGGTTTGGGTCGATGATTTCTCTGGAGCCAACCAATCAATTTCAAACATTCTTTGTCAGAGGAATTTTCAGATGTCAGTGAGGTACATTATGGTTAATGGTGACATGTGCATTATAAAGGGTCATATGCGTTGTCCTAGTTTCCAAGGAATTGCTCCTATATTTATGGTTGAGTAGAAGAGGAAGGATGTGGAGATGTGGAGCTGTCACCACATTTATGAAGCACACTATTCAATGTACCTAGATAATGTAGATTGCCTTGACACATTCGATGGTGTAGCCAAAGGGATTTCCCTAGTTTTCTTTATTCTTTCTTCTCCTCCCCTCTCTTTCTTTCATCTTCATATATTGTACCTATGATGTGATATTTTTGATAGCGTGGGTAGTACCATCTATAAAATATTATAATTTATGGAAATAGATAGATTGCAAATCCCAATGTAGATTGTAAAAATGTCTATAAATAAGAAGTTCAATGCCAGAAAATGGGTCAGCAAAGTTGATGATTTTTTTGTGCATGTGATATCAGAGCTTAGTTATTTTTACTTTTAGTGCAATAGATATTCTCAATAGGTTAATGCTCTCTAGGAGCCATGAATGTATCCAGTGATGTTGGTCCCTTTTAAGTTGATGAAGAAATAAACATAGCTCTTGTACCTTAATAAAAGTATTCTTCATCTTTGATTCAATGATTTTTTTCATGTTGTATACTTCCTTACATCCTTTTCTCAAAGTTCTATAATTAATTGAAATTCTTATACTTTCATTGCTAATGTATTCCCCGGTTGATTACTGCACATGCGTTTAGTATAGTTATTGGTTTTTTATTTGAGAATTGTTGTGCTTAAGAAGTTTATGATATGACTATAAGTAGATCTATTTACTAAACCTTGGCATATCTTCTGATCTTTCTTTGTTTGGAGCTAACAACTGCTTGCAGGAAACCTTATCTCCCCCAAAAATTGCAATAATAGCGAGTAAAACCAGCAGCCCTTGTCATATAAATAGTCACCTATCCAACTGATCCCTTCTTACACCATCATGACCTAACTACTAGGTGCTTGGAGGCTAGGGGAGTTTACTCTCTGATAAACCTCTTCAAGAAAAGCTCATTGGTACCCTGGTACTCGATGACAATGTTCTCTCCGTTGGTGAGGCCATCACAAAGTCTCGTCAATAGAATCTTTGTTTTCCAAATCATTTAAATACTAATATATTTTCTTCCCTATAGTAAAATATTCATTCCATACAACATTCTCCTTTAGTGGTAGCAATTTCAAAAGTAAAGTACTAGAAAAAAAACCAAAGATCCAAACCAAAAAGCATACCCTTCATTCCTTTTTAACATCAAATATTTTGACAATTGCAATCTCGACAATCCACACAATTCATACTCTATTCCTTCCTTGACCATTTGCTGAGAGATATACAATGATGGAAAAAGTGGATCCTTCCCTAGTCCAAGAGTAAGTTTTGTAAGTAATGCCAAAGGTTGCATACCTTACTAATGGATAGACAATTGTGTTAATTCGTAAAGCCCTTTGGTATCACGTCACACTAGTCAAAGCTCCAACTTCCTTTTTCTGAACTAATTTCATTATCTGTACTAATATATCTACGAAAATATCTATCACTACCTTGATATCTTCTTTTCTTATCTGATAAGGCTTATCTAGCCAAATTTGATCATCATGTATTCTTCTTAGTACAATCTTGATTAATTCATTATTGGTAACCATAAAAAATTCACTCCATGCATTTAAACCTTTGTGCCCTAGATAAATTTTTTTATATAATTAATCTCTAGAAAGAGAAACTTCAAGACTTATCAACTTCTAATTATCATACTTATCAAATTTAACTTCAATAAACTTGTAGATTTATTCCACATATACAACCCTAGCAAATAGTGCCAAAAATGCACTTACCAAAGAATCCCTCATTGGCTCTTTCATGAAATTTCTAAATTTTTTGATGAGACACATCTTTGCAACACATAAGTCTAACTAAATCCATAAGAATTTAAAATACCTTGTCATAATTAGTCATAGCTTCAACTTCAGGTTTCCTTCCACTTCTCATACTTCACCAAGACATAGAAATGAAAATGATAGTTAAAAAATCTGTTATATACGCTTTTGTATATACTTACATTTTTTCTTCCCAAAACATCACATCATCAAAAATTTATTAAACATATTTCTTCTATGTAGATAGTTATCTTTCAGGTCTCCAAAAATTTCCACAAGTCAATATTATCTATTGTAGTTTTCACTAATAGTTCAAACTCATACATATCATAATATTTTGCTATGTTCAATACAAGTTTCTTTGGTAGGGGAAAAATATTTCCAATATAGGTCCTCCTAAGCCAAAGCAATCCAAACTAGTTTTCAGACAAGTTTTCTACGTCAGAGTTGGGTCCAACAAAATTTTCTATTATATCCACTTCTTTCTTCTTCTAGAAACTCTTTATTTCATTTCTAACTTCTTTTATATCAATTTTCTTTGTGGGCTCATTCCTTCTTGTCAATGCATCTTAGTTCAAATTCCTACTTCTACAATACTTAGCAATGTGTCCATCGTGATTACCATTAAAGCATTTGATGTTTCTCTATCTAAACTCCTTTTTGTCACTCTAGATCTACACTAATCATGAACTTTATGTCCAAATCCATTACATATTTAATAATATCCATTTAAAAGGGTTTGTTCCTACATATAGTTTCACTAATCTAAAGTATCTGGTTAAGAATGTTGACCCTGTTACATACATATAGTTTCTTTGTCTAGTTAAAGGACTTTAGGCCTTGTTAGAAGCCTCAAACCTATTAGGAGTTGTTATTGAAAAAAAAATATGTCTGGAAGATGAGCTTACTTCCCAAACATGTAATATGCAATGATAACTTCAGATACAAAAGGTAAGATACAAAAACCTTTTGATACTACCGAATAACTTTATTATTATGATCTAGCTTTGTAGGCTCTTCACTCTGATATATAGTACTTGCTTCTTTTCTTCTTTACAACTTACAATTTCCCATCATACATATCATATATCAACTTCTTACAACTACTCTATACTTCGCATTACATTATTCTTACTTATATACAAGCTATTACAAAATAACTTCCTATCGGCGTACAATACATTATACTCTTCTCAAAACATAAATTAATTATATGATGCCTTAGTTTTAACATCTAGGATGTCATCCATAATTAGTTAAGTCATTATTTTGATAAACAAAATAATCCCTTAACTCAATATAATCATATTCTGATTGTTTCTCTGTTCTAGGTCGGCTCAACACTGTCTCTGTAAAACATTAATATCTTTTTCCGTACATGTCGTACAAACTTGCACTCTCATATGTAGATTTGATATACATATAATGATCTATGTTCAAATGTGCATGCACTAAAATTTCTTCTGTGAATATCGTTAATCAAAATTATCTCTGTGAAGACTGGTAATCACTGTTATACTTAGACAATTTTCAAGTGCACTCATACAAAACTTCTTCTTCCGATCATGCTATCTTAATGTTGAGTATATGTTTCCATAATGACAACATTGTGATAACCTACTTAGCCAAATTCCCAAAAATCTCCCCCTTTGTCATTGGTGGCAACATATGGGAAAATTGGCTAAGTCCCCAAAACAAAAATACTTTATTATATGGCCATTACAAAAATTGTGGATCATACATGTCTACTTATTTCTCCAAAATGATACTCCCCCTAAGAGTATACTCCATGCCATTATGCATATCTATATCTTCTACATATATACAATTTTCATACTATATTACTCCCCCTTTGACAACAATGAAAAAGGTGTCAATTATTAAGTATGTCAAAATTTGTTTTACCTCCTTGATCTCAATGCTACAAAGTTGGAAGACTTGCTACACAATCTGCAAATGTTTCCTTTAGATTTTCTATTTCCTTGTCCCATGTCTTCTCGACTATATCAGAAATGTTGAGTAATGTGCATAATCCATAAGATGCTATCTCAACTACCTTTAGGTTTGCATATGTGAACCTTCCATATGATGTCTTTGAAGAAAGACATTCTTCCAATTAATTTTCTACATTACTAATCTTTATTGATAGATGCTCTTTGAGTAGAGCGAATCTCTTCAATTTTATTTCTTTTTCATCCTCAAGAAGTCTTATTTCATCATAGATTTTTCTTGTTTTCTTCTCAATATCTGTGATTTTTACATTAGGACTCTACAAATCATTCACCATCACTTGCAACTCTACTTCTTTATTCTTTATCTTCTCTAAAATTTATGTTGAGTGGTGGTGGGATAGTGTACACTAGATGTACAATGCCTTTCCTCTCTCTAAACATTTCCTCAACTCTTTTATACATACATCCAAGATTGTCCAAATCATTTCTGATATTTTGACACATAACTTGAAATAATTGTGCATCATGGGATGTTGAGCTTTGACTGATGCAATATCTGACAAATTAGTGAATTTAGTGTCAAAATATTTCATTACCTCTTTTGCCTTAGCTTGGGGATCAACCTCACTGACTTGAGTTGATATCACTCCTTGAAGTGTGTTGGTTGCCTCAAGTAACATTCCTTCCAAGATTTTTACCTTCTTATTCTTTCCAATTATCTTATTTATAAATGAGATCAACACTATTTGATCATCGTCATCAACTTCTTGTCCTAAGCTTGCAAAAATTGATTCCATAGGCGGTCTAGATGGATTTTTTGTTGTGCTTTTAATCTGTGAAATAATTTTAGAATGTTCTTCTTGCACCACATGCTCCTCTTCTGCTATCTTAACCTGAAGTTCTTCTTTCTTCTCTTCTATTCTTATTTCTACAGCTTCTTCCTATAGACACCTAAAAATCCATTAGAAAATAAAAGTTTTTTTATTTTTCAAAAACCCTTGATGACATCATCATTTATTAATTTGTTTATTTTTATGCCATTAAATCCTCCTATTTTAATTAAACATATTTAATTAAAGAATCTCTCCCCAAATCATTTAAATCAAGTTTGAGTGATTTTCCCCTATTTATTAATTATTAATTGATAAATTGACAAAAAAACCTTTAAATAAATAAAATATTTATTTAAATCCTAAAACCTTAGAAATGTTATAGAAATCCCTAACCTCTTCTAGAATTTCCTAATCTCACGCTAAACCTGATTAAAAAGTGATTCCTACATTTCTTAGCCTAACCCTTCAAACTTTGACTTTGGGTCAAAACCCCTCATAAATGAGCCTTAAACCCTCATAAATGCTTCTTACATCATCATTAATGACTCTTACAAGCCATTAATGAATCCCATGTCTCCTCTTCCACTCTTTTTCCCCTTGCACACTTCCCTAGTGTTTCTCACACATGTGTGAGCAACTTTGGCCAAGGTTAAACCTTACCACACCCCAAACTATACCCCAAACCTTACCTCTGACTCTAACTCTCCTTCCTAACCCAAGCCCTTCCTCAAATCCTATAAATACCCTCCTCTTCCAAGAGAAAAATACCAATTCACATCTTTTACATTGAGTAGTGTTATAATGTTAGATTCATTCTAGAGCTTAAGCATTTAGCATATTTGTTAGATTTCATGCTTTTTTACACACATCCTAGAATAAGCTTAATGGATTGAACTTAGTTTTTATTCAAGATTTTATAAATCATGTATGCATCATATCAAATCCTTCCTAGAATGCATTAGAGACAAGCTCCAAGTTCTTAGAGACCACACCCACATCCCTCATAATCAGAGAAAATCAAATAATGCTTGAATGCATTTATTTTGGCTCAATCTGAGGTGGCTTGGTTTTTTATGTTTATACTTTTGAACTGATATAAATGTTTATATTAGTCTAAAATTTTATTTTTTATGCCTTTCAAAAAAGATACAGATCAAAACCATAGTATACATTCTGGCACGCCCGATTGGACCCACTTCACGGGTTCTTTACTAACATTCTAATGAGATTTGGAGTGTTTTTCTAATTTTTCTAGCTTGTAAGTTGAGGGAGCATTTGGAATTATTCTTCTTATTCTTATTCTTATTATTCTTCTATTCTGACTACTACTTCTTCTTCTTCTTCTTGCGGGATCTTGGCTTATTTTCCAAAAAAAACCATAAAGAGGCACTTTCATGAAAACCTTTGTAGCTTTTGCATACGAGATCTGTTTTTGACGATTCAAAAAGCACCAGAAAGATGGTTCAGAGGTCTATCCAAATCTGAAGAAAAATTTACCAGATTCTATCCCAAAAATTAGTAATATCCAGTAGGATCATGAATTAATGACTTTTTTATAAAAAAAAAATAGAATTAACACACTTTGTCTAAATGTCTAAAATGAACCTCAAAATCACTCTTTAAGGTCTAAAAAGATAACAAATCAATAAAATACTAACCAAATCAAATCATTCCTAATTGGTCCTAAAAAAACTCAAACACACTTCTAATGTTCTTCATTTGGCTAAAAAAGAACCTTCATGCTTTCAAAATCTAGGTGTTTTTGAGCTTCATACAAACTAGGAACACTTTAACCTTTTGGTGCATAAAAAGAGCTAGAAATTTGCATATCATTTCTAAGTGGTTCCTAAATCAAAGCTTCAAATCTTGATTAAAAAAAATGTCATGTCACAAATTTTTTAAAGTTTTCCAAGTTTTCATTCATAAAATCAATCTAGGAATCTCATTTTGGGCTTAAAAATGCAATCTAGAACATCAAATCTTGAATGAACCTAAAGGAATGAATCAAAAGTCCAAAATTCATTTACTTTCAAAAGAAAAACAACACAATCTTGAATGACTTAAAGAGAAAACAAAGCAAGATATTTTAGTTTCAAAGCTCAAACCAGGTTCTTAAAGTAAAGCACAAACTCAATCTCGAATGCCTGAATTGCATAAATCTTTCAAAATTTCTTGCTTTCAAAGGAAAAGAAAAACTCAAAAGCTTAAACATTTGTTCTTGCAAGTTTGAAAAATTCATTCACTAAATAAAATTGGGAAAGAAAAAACTTCTTGATGTGTCTTTAAAAGTTTCCCATTTTTGCAAAATCCTCTTAAATCTAAGTGATGTAGAAAACTTGAACTCGGACAAGTTCATTTGTTCTACTTCTAGTGAAGCCTGTCCAAAGAGAAAAGTGCTTCCTCTTTGGAGAATGACTTCAAACTAGTACACCCCCGGCTGGTATATAAATAAAGTGCTGAGAAAAATCTCGCTTTATTCCCTCAAGCTCAAGCAATGTTTGTTGATGGTAGCCCGAGGTAGGTGAATATCCCTACTATTTTGGCATGGTCAACTAGGCTCTTAAGTGAGTCACACATGTACAAACTGATTGGGAGGACTCCACAGATCAAATACAAACCTTTTAATCAGAAGCCACCTAATTCACCCCCAAAGGTATCAAAATATTTATGCAAGGACCGATCCCTATGGTTTCCTGGATCACCTTAAGACACTCACCATATGTATCCCCTTTTAGGGGGTATCAAGTTGTAGGCAAAGATTATGATACTCACCTTCCCTTAGGTATATCTTCTTGAAGTGATTGCACAGTCAAAAGCTTAGTAAAAACACTTGTTGGAATATACACCTTTCAAAGCTTTCTTTCAGATTCAGTGGCTAAATAATTACTTGTATCCCACAAGGTTTCCTTGTCCTTTGTTAGGATTGTTTTCAGAGTGTTTGTTGCCAAGTTATCCCTTTTCCATCTAGACATCACAAAATTGAGCCAAAAATACTCAAACCAAGCTTGCAACAAATCTTTCAAAAAATCAGATATCCAAAAGCTTCAAAACAAATCCCAAAGTCTCCCCAAGCTATGTCAGATTTGACCCAACACAAGAAAGAAAAGCTTCCAAATCCCCAAGTTTACCAAGAGAAAAAGATTGTAGAAAGAGCTCTAAAAGATCATCAACCCATCCTAAAAGTGATCCAAGTAGAAGAGAAGTATCAAGAGAAACTGGATAACATGGGTTATAACGCCAGAGTAAAGCAATTTTCCTCCCAGTTCCAGGTTAATTGGTGCTATGTCAATCTAGAGAGAGAAGACTAGCTTGGCTTATCGCATATCCATTATTCCTTCAAAATCCCACTATCTATCTCAGTATCCTTTGCATCCTAGCTCATCCTTAGATTCATCTTTGCATCACCATCCATCCTTAAATTGCATTCTTTATCATCTTCCTAGTTGCATTATAAATCATTCATTTCAGTTGCATCTAAATCATCCTCTTAGATATTGCATCATTCAGCCATCCTTCACCATCCTTCCATCAGCAATCCACAATTGGAATCCCAAATCCTTTTTCCATCATCCTTGCACCATCCTTGATCGAAATTCAACATCCACTATCCAAGTCAAAACCCATCATCCTTGCACCAAATCCAATGATCCAAATACAAAACACATAGTGTTCAATCCCTTGAGTTGCTTCAACACCTTATCCTAAATCAGAAATATCCACCCTTTGACAGAGCATTGTCTAGGGAATCCATACGTGTCCTTGTAAAGCCTCATCATCTCAAGCAAGAGATTGGCCTACATTGATAAGAATCTTGTTAGGAAAAGATCATCAGTCAACTAGGTTGACAATCCTACCATTGATCCTACATCAAGAAGCAGCAGCTCATTTTGACCAACACTTAGTAAATCTTCTACAATCCCCCACCAATCCTCCATCATCCTTGATCCAAATCAGGGCATCCCACCAATCCTCTATCATCCTCGTTGACCCAAATCAGAGCATCTCACCAAATCCATCATCATCCTACCATCATTCAGTTGTTCCAAATCCTTGCATCCCATCATAGAAATCCACCATCCTTAGAAGTTTCTTAGACTTGCATCCATCATTTTTAGAGTCTTTTAGGAACATCTTGCATCCACCCATCATTTACATTATCATCTTTAGATCTGCACTCCATGCCTGTCGAGACAAGATCCAGGAAAAGAAGGAACATGGATCCCAATCGGGCCACTAGTTTGTCTAATCCTAACAATCCTACCAGCATGATGATAACCTATAGTCCTAAGATCCCACAAATTGGTAATATATGGGATGATCCCAATTAACCCCCCACTCCATTTTCCATGGAGACATTCATGAAGCATCCAGGGCATGCACAAATAGTTACTGCACTTATAGATCAAAATTGTCAAGCCATATTGGCTAGCTTTGCACATGAGGGTACTCCCATTCCACCACATCTCCAACCCCTCATACCTATCAAAGCCTTCCAAATCCCAGAACAAGTCTACACCCCCATCATCCAACAAATTCCTGATCCCAACTTGCACATATCTCAGGAAGCCTCATCCATCCCCCACTTCTTGCAAAGAAATTTCGCAAGCCCCACCACATGAGCTATAACAAAATGCACTCCATTTTCCATCATGGGAACACCATCATCTTCTATGGCATCTCAAGCCATTACCCAAAGCTTTGCACAAAACCAACCACCACCTCTTGCACAAGTTGCCAAGAAAACAATCCCTCCACCTTTCATGGGCCAAAAAACATCATCCTTTATGGGGGGAACGCAATCATTTTCCCCCTTCAGTTAGCAAGCATCTACATCAATACCATCATTTTCGGGAGCAACACAATCATTTTCATCCTTCTCCCAGCAAGCTTCCACATTAGCACCACCCTTCTCATGGGGATCATAAGCATCTTTGTGTACACCCCAACAAACATTTACCCAAGTGCAAACCCAACAAACTACCTTCACAACAAGCATGCCCTCCATGGGATTTCCAAATCCACCATTCACATCCCAAATCCCCACATGTACATTTCCAGTATCCTCCGCATTGCAACTCCCACCACAAACTAGTTCTCGTTGGGGCCTTACTCGAGAGGAAATGCAAGCCTTAGGAATACCAACCCACTTCTTTGCATCCATGCCAGCAAACCAACAAGCCACCTTCCCCCAAGTAGCACAACAACAACAAATGCAACCTCCACAAGCTTCATCCTTTCCATCATACACCAACTATCTATCCACACCACCTACCACTTCTCAAACTGTTCCACCTCCCCAACAATAGATTTCTTCCCACTTCACAAGCTATTTTTAACAACCACCTCTTGCTTCCAACTTCCCAACATCCATTCCATCCTTAAGAAATGCAAGAATGCATCCAACCTACATCAACCAAGCCCAAAGCCAAGTGCATCAAGGCCAAGCCTATCAAAAAGTTGCACCATTCCACCAACCTCCCCCACAACAATAGTACCTCCCAGTGCAACACCAGCAACATCCCATCATCCCACAACAACAACAAGCATCATCCTATGCATCACAACAACAACAAACCATCATTCCCCAGCAGCAACAAACCATTTCATATCCTCATCAGCAATATCCTCCACCACCAAATCATCCATATTCACCAGCACCATTAGATCCCTTCCCTATGGGAGTACCCACTCCAACACCCATCAATGCTGAGTGGGAAGAAATGAAGAATGCTCTTAAGGAGCTAAAAATTGGCACAAATAACAAGACCTTCAATTTTCAAGAGGTGTGTCCCTATCCATTTGATTTATAAATCATAGCCATTCCTTTCCTTAATAATTTTGAGACACCAAAATTTTCCAAATATCGAGGGAAAGGAGACCCCATAAACCATGTCAAAGAGTTCTATATGGCCTGTCAAGAGGTAGCATACAATAACAATTACCTTATGCACCTATTCTCCAAAAGCTTGAGAGGAAATGTTGTTGATCTATTTTATAAGATACCCCATGGGACAGTCACAACATTTTTTGAGCTTTTTGAGGCCCAATGTGCCCACAATGTCAAGAATGCGTTGACCCTGGTAGACCTTTGCAACTCAAAACAAAAAGGAGAAAGCCTAGAAAACTACTTGTAATGATGGCAGAACCTCACTACTAGGTTATCATATCAACCCCCTAAGAAGCATCTCACAAATATCTTCGTTAATAATCTGCATCCCAAACTATCCCACTTTATGAGGATGAACTACATCCAAACGTATCAAGATATCAAAGGTAAGGGGATAGATATTGAAAGAGGTCTCTTAGACAAAGGCACAATCCGGCATCACAAAGATGATTCCCACAACAAATCTAGCAATCAAAAACCTCATTACTGGAATCGAAACAAAAACATTGTCACTGATGGAGCTACATACACTAAGCATGTCCAAATCATTATGGCCGGTCCTACACCCTCCTCCCACATATCAGAAACAATAGCCTCAGATCCATCGGCAACCCATTTAGAACTATCAAAAACAAGAACATCAAGTAACTCAAGGCAATCCACCCTATCAGGCCAATGCCATAACAACAACCCCCAATCAGAATAGATCCCAAGCCCAGCTTTACCAGAAGAGAACCTTCACACCTCTTGGTGAACCTCTGGATGTAATTTTTCATCACATGGCCAAGATCAATCTGATCATGTACCCACCAATCCAAGAATTTGATGATGCAAATCCCAAGCCTAACTAGTACAACAATCATGAGTATTGTGATTATCATCATGTCAAAGGACACACTACCCTAAGGTGTATGAAACTGAAGCATTACATCCAAGATCTCATAGATAGAAAAGAGATCCAAGTGGACACACCAGCCCAAGCTTCACCTAATGCTAATTTGCAAATTTATCAGAACATGTTTTTGCAACACAATGCTGAGAAGAACCAAATCAATCCCAATCCTCCTCTCTAGAACCAAGGCAAAGGCAAGAAAGGAGACCATGCTGACCACAAAGACTATATTTCTTCCCATATCAACTATGATAAATTCATTGGATGTATAACCCAAGTTGAACCCATAGTCAATGTCATCCACATCAAAGGAGTAGATAGTTAGTGTGTTTTTACCACCCACAGAGGCTAGATAGCTATCATTGGTGCACGTCCAAGGCTAGCATACAATGCACAATACAACCTCATAGAACATCTTGGAAACACACCCACCCAAATTTCCAAGCATCATACACATCAATGAGTTTCAAAGCACACAAGTGCTCCTAAGGTTCATGGGAGCATCAGGCCAACAAGCAAATCAAGATTTAAAAGTAACTCATGTCTGTAAGCTCAACCCTAAAGGATATTTCAGGGAGGAGGCAAGCTCTAGCCGCAAAATTGAAATAGAAAAATAAAAGCATGAGTCCATATGTAAAAATGCCTCTGGGGCACATTTCAACTCCAAAAAATATAAAATAAAGGGTGTATCTTCTGGTGAAAACCTCTTCGAGGTGCTAGAAGATGGAGACTTGTCTCTTCCTCCTATCTAGGATTACAGACCCGAGCAAACCCCTATCATCATTAAGGAAACCAAGCCAGTCAACTTGGGCATAGAAGAATGTTTGAGGATCACCTACATTGCAACATCTCTAATAGAAGGTGAAGAAATAGGTTTCACTACACTTCTCAAAGAATCAGTTATAAATTTTGTATGGTCATATGCACACATGCCAGGGCTTGATCCAAATCTAGTTGTGCACAATCTTGCAGTCAACCCTAATGCCAAACTAGTAAAGAAGAATCTACGTAAGATGCATCCAAAAGTAGCCTTATTGGTAAAAATAGAGTTGGAGAAGCTCCTCCAAGAAAATATCATCAGAGCCATTGATTACTCTGAGTGGATTTCCAGCATGGTGCCTATTACTAAACCTTCAGGAGAGATTAGAATATGTACTAACTTCAGAGATATCAACAAAGTGTGTCCAAAATATGATTTCCCACTATCCAACATAGACATGATTGTAGATCTCATAACAGGCCATGAGATGTTGTCACTCATGGATGGTTTCTCGAGATACAATCAGATCCAAATATTAGAGGAGGATCAACACAAAAAAACATTCACCACACCATGGGATACTTTCTGCTACAACGTGATGCCATTCGGGCTAAAGAATTCATGAGCCACATATCAGAGAGCAATGATAGCCATCTTCCATGATATGATTGATAAAATCCTAGAAGACTATGTGGATGACATTCTTGCAAAATCTAAAACACTAGGTGAACACATAAACATCCTTGAGAGTGTGTTCAATTGCTTGCATCATTATGGCTTAAAGTTGAATCCAAAGAAATGTGTCTTTGGTGTAACATCTAGAAAGCTTCTAGGCTTTATAGTATCACGGCACGGCATAGAGATTGACCCCAAAAAGGTCTAAGCTATTACAAAAATGCCACCTCCTAGAACACTCAAACAACTCAGCAGTCTGCAAGGAAAGCTTTAATTAGTGCATTGATTTATATCACAACTAGCAGAAAAGTGCCAACCTTTCACGCATCTTCTCCGCAAGGACACAAGCTTCAAATGGGATCCCATCTATCAGAGAAGCTTTGAAAGGCTAAAATATTATCTATCCAACTCTCTCATCCTTGTACCACTACTTTCAGGATGCCCTCTCATACTATATGTTGGGACTCAAAAATGCAACATGGTCTTTGAGTACCATATTAAAATTTTATAGTTTGAAGCCCTTTAAATGCTTTTCATGCATATGTACCCAGCTGTCATTTTGAATCCTATGAGGTGTTCCAAGTGTTTAACACACTCCATTTATTATATGCATGCATTCTATGATGTTATTTTATCGTCCCAAATCATTTGGTGAAGTCCCATTTTGAGCAACTGTCAATTTCCACAATTTTGCCTGTGTCAAACATAGTACAATAGCCCAGTTTGCCTTTGAATATCTTGTGTCTGGAAATGTTTCATGACCCACCACTTTGAGTATGTTTAGTATGCATATCAAAGAGCCTATGTTCCAATTTTCAAGTCATGACAAATCTATTTTCTTAGTTTGCAAATGCGATTCCAAATAAAACTTCTGTTGTTTTACAAGTGAAATGTGTAGATTGATCTGTACCCCTGTTTGTGATGTTATAACTTTTGATCTATGATTGATGAGCCTGAATGGGTTGTACCACTATGTTCTACTTTGAAAGTACTACAAGTATGCCAAGTTAGAAGTCTTGACGAATCTTTTAGCATACTTTCCCAGGGTCATTCTATATGCACAAATCACTATTCTACTATGTTTCCCAGTTTGCAATTCTGAGAGCCTATCTTTTCTTGATTACCAAATGCACCCTGTTATTCATCATGACCTCAAAATTGTGGAATTATACTCTTTGTATACTATGAAGGGACTGTATCTAGGTGATACAGTTCACATTTGTTGATTCCTTGAAGAGAGAATCTAGAGGTTAGCCTTCCTTGAGTTGTACTCATAAAAAGAAGAAGGATTCACATCCTTATTCCACTATTTTGTGCTATCACATTCATAGTTTATATTGCTATCCTCTGTATCAGAATGTTCTTAGATGCTTACAGAGTAATCTTTCATTAAAGTATTTCAGAAGCCTAGGTAGCATAGTAGTGAAGACCCAATCCACAACCTAAAAAGTTTACTTGAGACATAGTAAATCACCTGAATAGGAAACACCCACCTAAGTCCTATGGAGCTTGAAGCAGAAGGAGGATCTTATCCAATCCTCATCAATTAGCCTTTTCTTGCAAACTTGGAGTCCTTTTAAACTAAGAATCAAGCCCATATACTTGCTAAGTTTGATCCCACAAGAAAAAGCTCTAACAAATTGGCGACTCTACTAGGGATTATTTTTACAATCAAACAAGTGACACAAGTTCAAAGTTGAGTTTAACTCCCGGCCTATTTGTTTATAAATCCAGTCATCTTCCATATCCATCTAAGGATAGAGTTATAAAACTTTGTAAATCTGAAAGTCCTTCAGATCATGTTTACTAGCCTGGTTGTTGTTGTTATTAAGAAGTATCTCTGAATATCTTCTTGGTGAAGAAATGTGTCAACTCCTATTGACTTGTTGAAAGTCTATTGTCTTTGTTGAAATCCAGCTTGTCCTTGTTTTATTAAATTTTAATACATTCTCACAGTAGTGGGTGGTGACTCTGAAAGATCTTTGCACTAGTGTGCACTTAGATGAAAGAAAATTTATGATCGGTTGGGAACACTTGCAGCAAGGATCTGGTAGATGCTCGAAAGATTCAGTGGTGAAGGAAAATTAGGAAGAATTTTAGAAGGACGGCAACAAAAGAATTTTCCCAGGTATTCCTCAAATTTTTATGAAATAAATTGTTTCCTTACTAAGTGAAGAAGTCACTAAAATAAGGAATATAGATTTGAAGTCTTTGGTCATACTTCTGGTTTCACATTTTTCAATCATCAGATTCAGAAGTATGGTATGATCTTATGTGAAATGATTGCATGATCAGATATAAATATTTGTGAATGAGAAGATGTTTTGATGATAAATAGTGCAATGGATATTCTAGGTCCAATAGATCAAGGTAAGTTGTCTATATCTAAAAATTGTCCAGCAGATCTTGATTAAATTCAAAAGGATCTTGCATTGTTAAGTCAAAAAATACATGACCAAGCTATGTTATTTTTGAAAAGACATGTAGGAGAAATAAGTGAAGAATCCATATATGTATTTTATGAAAATTTTTCTAATGCATATGATAAGTTTTCAGGAGGGATGGAACTCCAAGAGTCTGCATATTTTCATTTATTCTTAGAACTTTATATGCCTAAGTCAATAGAATGGTCTGCAAAGTGTAAAGAGGAAGGTATTGAACTTGTCAAAAAATGGATAAATGAGTTTGAAGAATGTAAATCTGAAAGTATTAATGATGCTGACTCTAGTGATGATGAAAATGTTGACTATGATGCTCATAGTGAAGTAGACGAATATCAAGATCTCAAAGATGAGAATCTAGTTGCGGATGTTTTTGTTGGATTCAAAGATTTGTTTTATTATCAGCATGGCAGGACAGACATTTGTTCTCAGAGTAGGGAAGAGCCTTGTGATCAATAAGAGAGTGATTATTTTGCGGATGAGAGTGACTATGATGATTCTTTTGTCCAAAATAATATAAGCTAGGAGTTTGCAGCCCCTGTTCCGATTAAGGAAGATATTTGTAGCATCACTTGTGAGACCGAAGAGATGGAATGTGAGGTTCAGTGCTCACTAAATAGTGAGCAAATTTTAGAGCTCTTGGAGGCTGAGTTTTAGAGGTATGCTCCCTAGTTTGTTTCAATTTTCCCATGCCCGGTAGATATAAGTTTTGATGAAGAAGATTCAAGTAATGGCATGATGTGTGAAACATGTACTAATTTTCCTTCTCCTGTATTTGAGTTAAAAGAGCAGCAAAATGATAGTACATGTCATTATGATGGTTTTGATAATGTTATATTTGATGAATATACTAATGAATGTACTAGTGAGTGTTCTGATTTTCAAGAGACGGTTGTTTGTGGTTCTTTTTTATTTGTTGAAGCTTTAGAGTATGGAAAATATGAATATGTTTTCTCAGATTTACAAATCATTGAGGATTCAGTCACTGACAGGGCTTATTCTTTCCTAGAAGTTGATGATAGGAGTTGTGATCAGCAAGATGTCTCTGATTTAGTGCACTCAAATTTTTGTTTAGAGGCATTCTATTTTAGTTTGCAGATTGCTGATGTGAGAGAACTATGTTTTGTGGTACAAACTAATGATCAGAATAATGTTTCCAGCCATGAGAGTGAGCTTGAATGTTTCTTCTTTCAAGAAGTTAGTAGTAATGAAGAGTGTGATGTTTTGATATCATACAATGATCAACATTCACAATATTTTAGTGATTTTGTTTTTCAAAGTGATGGTGAATTCACTGATTGTTTCTTGTTTGATGTGTTGAAGAAAAGTGGCAGTGTTTTCAATGAAACACATGGAAGCAAGAATTTCAGTTTATCTCTGATTTGTGAAGATGAAAACCAAATGTATGACAAAGGTAAGAGATAAATTTAGTTTTGGGGATTTGGGCTTCTTGTAGATAAAGTACATATTGTATAGTCACTTTCTCTTTCAGTTGTGTGGTGTGTTTGCTTTCAGTCGAGGTTCCCATTTTTTGAGAAGAGTTGTTAGGGGGAAGAGGTGAAAAGAGAAGAAAGATAAATTTTGATTTGAAGTTTCGGGGTGGTCTACTTCAATCATGAGATTCTGAAAGTTCTCTGCATGCCCACATGGGGCACACATCCACAGTCAGAGCCACTATTGGGACTCAAAAATGCAACATGGTTTTTGAGTACCATGTTAAAGTTTTACAGTTTGAAGCCCTTTAAATGCTTTTCATGCATATGTACCCGACTATCATTTTGAAGCCTATGAGGTATTCCAAGTGTTTAACACACTCCATTTAGTATATGAATGCATTCTATGATGTTATTTTATCATCCCGAATCATTTGGTGAAGTCCCATTTTGAGCAAGTGTCAGTTTGCACAATTCTACCTATGTCAAACATAGTACAGTAGCCTAGTTTGCCTTTGAATATCTTGTGTCCATAAATGTTTCATGACCCACCACTTTGAGGATATTTAGTATGCATATCAAAGAGCCTATGTTCCAATTTTCAAGTCATGACGAATCCATTTGCTCAGTTTGCAAATGCGATTCCAAATACAACTTCTGTTGTTTTACAAGTGAAATGTGCAGATTGATCTATACCCATGTTCGTGATGTTATAACTTTTGATCTATGATTGATGAGCCTAAACAGGTTGTACCACTATGTTCTACTCTAAAATTACTACAAGTATGCCAAGTTAGAAGTCTTGATGAATCTTTTAGCATACTGTCCCAGGGTCATTCCGTATGCACAAATCATTGTTCTACTATGTTTCCCAGTTTGCAATTCTGAGAGCCTATCTTTGCCTGATTACCAAATGCACCCTATTATTCATCATGACCTCAAAATTGTGGAATTACACTCTTTGTATGACAAAGAACAAATAACCCTATTTTTGGATCCTAATGTGATGTTTAGCCTAGTTTTCAAAGCCGATTCCAAACCTGGTTTCTATGTTTTTCACTGTTCTAAATTTTGAACCTATCTAACAAAGCTGACTTCGGTGATTAATTGTAACCGTCCATTTGATATTTTTGGTGAATTGGTTATGGATTCATGTTCCATGTATGAGGGCGAGTCAATGCCCAAGTTGTCGGTCCTTGGAAGTTTCAGTTGGTCAATTTTTAAAGGTGATTCCGGAGTTAACTTGTGCAAATTTGAAGAGTGCAGACAAAATTGGTTTTAAAATGGCCATCTTTGTTTAGTCCTATCTTTCAGCTTGAATCTCTATGAGCAATTTCCTCTGACAAGCATGCTGTAGTAGTGGAAATGAAGATATGTTTCTAATGGTGTTTTTCTGTGAGGACTTTTTGTCAGTTTTTAAGGCCACTCCCAGATGCCAATTGGTGTTATTTGGCAGTGCTGCAAAGAGTGAAGCCTTGAGGTGTTTGATACACTGTGATTTTTTTTACTTTGGCTTGGCTTTCGAGATGGCTGGAGGGACTTGAAGATACTATCTTTCCACTTCATTACACTGACTATTTTGACAAGGTCAATGAACAAACAAAAATATGTCAAATAGGATTGCAAGGATAAAAGAGCATATTAAAGCTAGCAATCTATTGAATTTGAAAATACTAAGTCACCAACATAGCAAACACGAGTGAGAGAGCACAAAGGCTACCAGTCTTGAGCATGCATGGATGTTTGGTAGAGTTTGTAAGGCAAAGCATATTAATGGGAATATTCATGTGCCTTGAGATCATGGAACTATATATAGTTAGATGGCGAATTATATCAAGATATGGATCCCTTTTGTAGAGCACTTCTTGCTACTTTTGGTGAAATTGAAAAGCCTACATTTATTAAGGTCAAAACTCTCATTGGAAAGTTGTCTGAGAGGGGAACGGCCAAATCTCATCATGGAACTTTTGATGATGACGATGTTGAGGAAATGAAGGAAAAAGTGCATTGGGAAGATAGAAAGTAATTTTATGTGATTCCAATGGTATATGGATGAAGTGCAGACCTTGCAAGCCCAAGCAAGGTTTTCTTAAAGGAGTTTGAAGATTTCAAGCCATAAACCCCATAGGGTAGGAACATCTATGTTGGTGTTAGAGAGCATGCCATGGTGGGAATCTCAATTGGGATTTCTCTACATGGTAATGGATTAATCCCATTTGCAGCACCTTCCTCAAGTTTTCAGGTTGCATGAAAAATTCAATGCGGGTTGCAGCCTAGAGCCACACTGGAGTGGTGTACATTCTAACATATAATTCAATCATCCTAGGAGAAGATGGCCCAAAACACCAACTATTTGAAAATGTGTGGGCATCAGCTAGAGAAGCTTGCTGGCTATCTGGATGTGGATGCACGTTTATAAAAGGAGATGCCAAGTCTGAGGGATATTGCCAGACCAAATTAAAAAAAAATAATACAGGCTCACACAATGTAGGAAGACCCACACTTCTACCACTCACATGATCCAGCGTGAGCTAAATATAATTATGTTCTATGCATAAACAATGAAACTGCCTGCGATTACAGATGGGGGTGTGTTGTATTTAGAGACTCTAGCAATAAAGTTTGAGGGGCCTCACATGATGCAATTGGAGCAGGCTCAAGCACCATCAAGGGCGAGTAGCTAGTAAATGACAAAGATTGCGTGGAGGTGCTCACATAGAGCCAGCATGATAATAAATGAGGCCTTATGCAAGCCAAGAAGGGGGTAGGATAAATATTAGAAATTGCCCAAATGTCAAGGAGGCTTCCTGCGCATAAGGTGGAGGCACGTCCAAAGTGAAATGTGCCTTGTGCAAATAGTGCCTCGTGCAAGTATGAGGAAGTGTTTACATGGCAGGGAGCCTATGCATTTTAAAAGGGGAATTCATGCAGATGTTTGGTCTACAAATCAAATCAAATACCAAGAGCTGCTCACACATTAGTAGTGAACAAACCTTGCTCATGTAAAGAGGAACCACACAATGTAAAGGAAAACACCATGTTTTAAGTTAATGAAGTAGTTGTCTGCCTTGCGCAATATTGGAAGGGAAGCAGCGTATACAATACGGGGGCTCACATACTTGCTAGAGATGTCAAACCAATAAGAGCTGCCAGTGATTAGAGGGAAGGAGATTCACACAAACAACTGAATAACTTGTAAAACCAGTAATGAAACAATGTTTAAGAGGATATTCTTATGTACCAAAGGATATGGAAATTAGGAGCACGCGCAGGTGGACTGGTTCATTTTTGTTTGCTTAGAAGCCTTGTGTAATCATAGCTCACACATGAAGAGAAAGGGCATGCCTAGTCTAAAGGGAGGCTAGTGCTTGTTTGGAGTTGGATGCCCTTGCGTGGATGAGCAGGGGACTCACAAGATGTTTTGGAAGGCCAGCGCATAAACAAAGAACCCATGCAATTTCATTGGAGGGTTGTGCAATGAATAGAGGCTTCATGCTAAGTGAGGCTAGCCCCCACATACTTTAGGGAACTCACGCAAATGGTAGATGGCCTGCGCATTGGACGCAAGGTTGCTAGTCCATTGGATACCTGCGTAAGTTAAAGATGGAGCTTACACAAAAAAATTGGGGGCCTATGCTTTACTTTCAAATGGTATGTGTATGAAGGAAGCCCCTACAAGAAAACTAGAGGGGTCTTCTTTCATTTGAAATGGCCAACTTATGTCCACGGTGGAAGCCTGTATAATGACATTTCAAGGATTTTGTTCAAATGAGTTGTCCCACATTTATGCAGGGTTGTGTTTTTTAAAAGTTTATAACCAAGGATGCCTAGATGTGAAGTAAAGCAAATCAAGTAGAGAGCATATGGCTATCTCTACCTTGTGGGCCCACCTTGGGGCATGTGCCAGCTGGGTGCATAGGACAAATTTTTGATAAGGCATTTAAAACAATGTGAGAATTTAGTCCCACATTGTTCATGCAAGGTGAATTTGAGGGGTTTATATGCAACAAGCCAAAAATATGAAGTAAATCGAAGTACAGGAGGCTATGATCGCTGCTCACATGTGCTGTGTGGTCACCTCAGTTTTCATGCCGGTGGGCCCGAAAATAAGAAATTTTGTAGAGTGCTAATGATGGATGATGGACACATGTCATATGGTTGCTCGATTGTGGAATGAAGCTGGCGGTTAGAGGAAAATTGGGTGACCTGGAGATGCGATTAGTCACCAAGTCATGGTAGTTATAATTGGCATTCAGAGATTTGGAGATAATTAGTCGCCTAGTCTCATAATGTTAGCAGTTAGAGGCAAATGATTTGGAGATCTGGAGACTAACCTGGTCGCAAGGTCTCATAATGTATGTGGTTAAGTGGCAAGGATCCAAAGATTGTGAGATAACATTAGTCGCTAGGTTGCCGAAGGAGATATCTAGAGATTTGGAGACTTGGAGATTAAGAGACTAAGGAGATTCTCCAAGTCTTTGAATGAAACCATGGTTAAGAGGTGACTCCAGAGATTTGGAGACTAGTGTAGTCTCTAAATCTCCAGATCAACTGGGGTTAAGGTTGAGTTTGCAGAGCCAGTCCGAGCAACCAATCAGAGCATGACACATGGTGAGTTTTGGTGGCATGTGAAGATTTTAAAGGTTTGAAAAGATTTAAAAGGCATAACATAGTTCAAACATTAGGAAAATCTGAAAATTTAAAAGGCAGAGCCTCTCAAAGATTTAGTGACTGCAGATTCATTTTTATCAGAATATCACAGTATAATATGTTTCTGGAAATGCCAGAAGACAATGAAGATGATGGTGGTGGAAAAAATCTAATTTGATTGAGTTGCTGAGAGTAGTAAGGGCTTTTAATCTGCGATCAAATTTTAGGGAGATATTTTATTCCAAACTTGATTGATTTTGCAGAACCGACAAAGAGAATGAATCTAATATTATCAGATTTGCTAGATTAAAGGATAAGATCATAACATTAAAAAGAGAAATCAGATATTTTTGAAGAGACAAATGTTATCAGATTTTGGAGGTGCCCAAGAAGATCATATATTCAAAGGAGAGAGAGGACAAATGAGATCAGAGTGCAGAATGGATAGGTGTTGGTCAAGTGCAAATTTTAGGGTTTCTCCTTCTGCTATTTATTATCTTCTTTTCTCTATTTTTGGGGTTCTTGTTCCTATTTTTAGAGGGCTCTTGTAGTTGCTCTGTTATGAGCAAGTCCCTTGATGCTGAATATTGAAAATACAATCTTTGCAAAGAAGACTTCTCATTCTGAGTCTGATTCTTTGAGTAAAGAGTCTTTGTATGTATTGATACACTTTTCATGAAATACAATACAATTTATGTCCTATTTTGTTATTTTCTCTTAGCTTTGTGTTTGTTCTTGTATGTTTTCATTTGTAAGGCACATAAAAACATACTAGTTGTTAGGCAATTACTCTAATTGTTTCATGAGTTTCTTTCAAGGAAAGGATTAAATCCTCATGTGCAATTTCAGAGAATGAACACATTTGTTAAGATCTTGATGATAGTAATCTAAGATTGAAAAGATAGTTTGTCAGGCATTCTATCTAAATTGTATGTAGTTTGCAAGGCACATGACCATATTTTCTTGAAATTCCTCTGTTGATTCATGTTAGACTCTTCTACCCAAAGGATTAGGCACTGGTCTAATTTTTGTTCATCCAATTACCTTTTTGTCATCAAGCACAAAATTTCATTACCAATTCTTTTATGTTTTTTAAGTTCATGCATACTATGAAGGGACTATATCCAAGTGATATAGTTCACATTTTCTGATTCCTTGAAGAGAGAATCCATAGGTTAGCCTTCCTTGAGTTGTACTCATAAAAAGAAGAAGGATTCACATCCTTATTCCACTATTCTTTGCTATCACATTCATAGTTTCTATTGCTATCCTTTGTATCAGAATGTTCTCAGCTACTTACAGAGTAATCTTTCATTAAAGTATTTCAGAAGCCTAGGTAGCATAGCAATGAAGACCCAATCCACAACCTAAAAATTTTACTTGAGACATAGTAAATCAACTAAATAGGCAACACTCGCCTGAGTCCTATGGATCTTGAAGCAGAAGGAGGATCTTATCTAATCCTCATCAATTAGGCTTTTCTTGAAAACTTGGAGTCCTTTTAAACTGAGAATCAAGCCCATATATTTGCCAAGTTTGATCCCACAAGAAAAATCTCTAACACTATACATCTCGGTGACCACTACAGCCCTGGGGGCACTCTTAGCACAACATGATGATGATAAAAAGGAAAGAGCCATTTATTATATCAGTCATACTCTAGTTGGCTATGAGCTCAATTATTCACCAATGGAGAAAGCATACCTTGGAGAAATCTTAGACATTACATGCTTAGCCATACAATCAAGCTCATCTCAAAGGTGGACCCACTCAAGTATCTATTATCAAGGACAACTCTCAGAGGCTGTATGGAAAAATGGGTCATGCTACTCAGGGAGTTTGACATTTAGTACATAGATAAGAAAGCAATCAAAGGGAAAGTAATTTCCGACCAGCTAGTAGAAGCACCTCTGGTGGATGTGTATCCACAAATCATGGAATTCCCTGATAGGCACTTATGTATGATTGAAGAACAACCCGTGTGGAAGTTATACTTTGATGGCTCCTACACATCACATGGGTTAGGGGTAGGAATCCTATTCGTCACACCTCAAGGTGACTATATTCCAAAATCATTCAAATTAGGATTCCCATGTACTAATAACATTGTAGAATATGAGGCAGTCATCTCAGGCCTCAAAACAGTTGTCCAATGGAATATCACAGAACTGCAAGTGTTTGGAGACTCACAGCTAATTATCAAGAAAGTCCCAAATGAATATCAGGCAAAGGATGATAGCTTGCTACCTTACAAAGAACTGGTGAACAAATTAAAAGAGCACTTCCTGAGACTATAGTTCACACAGATACCAAGGCTTAAAAATAAAGCGGCCGACACAGTGGCAACCATCAGATCCTTGTTAGAGATCCCTCACGGCTCATCATAGTACAAATTCTTATTCAAGCAGCTACACACACCTGCTTGTCAGAACACCAATGCAAAAATGGTGTGTGTCTTGGTTGGTCCTCAGTCCCTATGCTACCACGACATCCATGCATATCTTAAAAATGGTATCATATCTCCCCATCTCACCAATAACCAATGCCAAAATTTAATTCACAGAGCTTCCCACTACACTCTTGTAGCCAACACCCTTTATTGTCGAGGATATCACAACATCCTCTCTAGGTGTTTAGATTCAAATGAGGTCGTCTTAGCTTTACAAGAGGTCCATGCTAGAATTTGTGGTGTCCACATGAGTGGCATGATTCTAGAAAAGTAGTTTCTTTGAGTTGGGTATTATTGGCCAACCATGGAACATGACACTTGTGAATTCATTAGGAAATGTCTACCATGTTAGTAGCATGTAAATTTGATTCATGCACCAGCATAAGACTTGTAGCCCGTTGCACCACCTTGGCCATTTTCATGTTGGGGCTTCGACCTCATTGGGTTAATCACTCCCCTTTCCTCAGATGGACATGGGTACATCATAACTACCATAGAGTACTTCACAAAATGGGTTGAAGCAATTCCGTTCACCCTTACTACTAGCATCCAAATATCCAAGCTCATCTTATACCACATCCTTTGTCGCTTCAGCATACCATCTACCATCTTCATAGACCACGTAAAACCTTTTGAAAACCAGCATGTGGATGATCTATGTGCCAGACTCCACATCCATCATTATTTCTCCAGTCCATACTTCCCCCAAGGAAATAGCCAAGCTAAGGCAACCAATAAAACTATCCTCAAAATCCTCAAGAAGGTTGTTAATGATTTTGGTCATGACTGACACCTCCAAATAAATCCCACCCTCTAAGCCTATTGCACTTCTTATCGCACTACCATAGGCACCACCCCATATTCCTTTGTATATGGTGCTAAAGTTGTTCTACCCATCAAGGTTGAGCTCCCATCATTGTGTGTCTCCATGAAGAACTATACCACTGATGAAGATTATCATGTGGCATGCCTCACATAGCTGGACCTGTTAGATGAAAAGAGACAACAAGCATATGATCACCTCGTTGCATACCAAAATCAGCTCAAAAGGAGTTACAACAAGAAAGTCCATCCAAGAATTTTCCAACTGGGTGACATGGTCCTAAAGGAAAATCAAAAAGTGCAAGCACATCGAGAGAAGAAAGGAAAGTTTGAACCTACTTGGTTGGGTCCTTATGTTGTCACATCATGCTTTGGCTCTGGAGCCTATCATCTATCAACACCAGAAGGTGAGCCCTTGAAAGATCCAATCAACATCATACATCTCAAGAGGTTCTATACCTGAACCATATCCTATATATTCAAAAAATCCATAAAATTTGAAAAAACTAGAAAAATACAAAAAAATAAAAAAAACAAAGAAAATAATTGTCCAATGGTGAAAAATTGGCAATTCAAGCACCTTGGACAAGTATGTTGGTGAAAACCTAGAAATAGGTGCCATACATAGTGGATTGAGTCATTATCTATCAAAATCCCATCCCCCCATCCCAAAATCCCCATCCTCTTCATCCAATCCCCATCCCCACCATTAGCCCTTCACCCCAAGGTGTTCTATCCTCAATCCTATCCACTGCAGCACTAAGGTCCTATCCCCAATCTTGAGCTTCTTGTATATATCTTATATCACATAATCCTTCCTATATATATCCTGTATAGAGAGATCTTCATGTCCCAAATCTTGAGCTTTTGTACATCTTCGTTGTAAATCTCTCCTTGTCCATTGTACATAATCGTCATGTCCTATTGTACATATCCTCATCTGTCCTGCAGCAACATTTGATCAGATATCTTTTCCCACCCAGCCTTCCACTTCAGCAACATCAATCATCGATTATCCTTGATCACTATGACTATCTTTGAACCTCATCATTTTCCAATCAACAACACAACATTCGCCCCATCAGCACAGGTCCGCACAGATGTATCCTTTTTTTTTGTTGGACCTAATCTTCCACCAATCACACCAGGTCCATGACAATGTATCCTTCCTCATGTTCAGACCAATCTTCCCACCATCAATCAATTCAATCTCTCTCCTTGGCAAAGGATGTCTTTTGGAGTTATCATTTTGGGTCTTGGATTTTGTCCTTTCGATCTTGTTAATATTTTATGGCTTCTCATTGTCCCTCTCCTCACAGTCGCCACGATCCTTTATATCATAGTGCGGTGCAAATGAGGAGCATTTTGGGCTTGATCTTTTGATCTTTTTCTTCTGCCTATGAGTCAGTTGGACATGACCCTTACACAAGTCACATATGATCTTCTGGGTTACATGGTGCACTTGGGAACTTTTTTTTATTTGTGGTTTCTCCAACATCGTTTCTACCATGCTTCCTCTTTGGTTCATTCGTGCTACTGGGGAAACCCTACGTGTCTTTTTCACCTCAGTCCTATGCAACACTGGTGATAGGCCCTTGTGATCGGAGTATCCTTGGAAGGTCTCTAATGTTGCTATATCAAACTAGGTTGTGCTCTCCACATTTACACTTGGAGCTCCCCAAATCGCCTGCATCCTGCATCATATAGATTAATCTTACATCTTACATCTTTGCATATAGCTACATCTAGTATTCTGCATTCCACCTCATCTTGCATTCCTCCATCTTTTCTCTTATAAATTTGGCTATTTATCCTCCCTTCTTCCTTCATTCCTTTCCGTTCCATTCTATTTCCTTTCGAGAAAATTCCACAACATTTACTCTTTGTGTTATTTTCTCGAGGGGGCACAATCCCTTATCCTCTAAATTCTAGCCTGGGGCATCTTATTTTCTTGTCTTTGACGCCATGTTACTTGTGGCATTGCATCAAAGAGGGGAAAAATGTAGACACCTAAAAATCTATTAGAAAATAAAAGTTTTTATTTTATTTTTCAAAAACCCCTAATGACATCATCATTTATTAATTAATTAATTATTTATTTTATTTATTTATTTTTATGCCCTTAAATCCTCCTATTTTAATTAAACATCTTTAATTAAATAATCTCTCCCCAAATCATTTAAATCAAGTTTGAGTGATTTTCCCCTATTTATTAGTACTTGCCGATAGGCTAGCAAGTACTATTGCATCACTTTTTGCATTTCTTCCATTAAGTAGCGATTAAAACCAATTCTTTGCACCAATTATAATTTAGTATTTTCTTATTTTGTTAAAAATAACACATATTCTATAGTTTAAATGTTAATTTTTTAAGTTTATAATTTTTAAAAATTATTTTTTGATGATATGATTGGCTAATACATTTGAGCTCTTATTACTAGAGTGAACCAATTAAAATGTACCACGTTTGTTATTTATTGTACATGAAAATCGTGCATTCAAATAATACAATCTAATTTATATATCATTTGATTTTATTTGGTTTATGGTTTACAACTTTTTAGATACCTATTAAGAGATTGATAAGTTTTTCCTTATATTAAAATAATATTTCTATTTTTGTTGTATTATAAAATAATGAATTTTTTGGATTTATTTTAATATATATTATATAAATTTAGATTTAATAGAATAACATTATAATATTGTTGAAAAAGAGTTATTTGGACTAAATAATTAATATTAAGTAGAACTATTATACAATTTAAATTAATTATAAATGATATTTTATAATTATTTATAAAATTTGGTTTATGGTTTACAACTTTTTAGATACCTATTAAGAGATTGATAAGTTTTTCCTTATATTAAAATAATATTTCTATTTTTGTTGTATTATAAAATATTGAATTTTTTGGATTTATTTTAATATATATTATATAAATTTAGATTTAATAGACTAACATTATAATATTGTTGAAAAAGAGTTATTTGGACTAAATAATTAATATTAAAATTAATTATAAGTAGAACTATTTTATAATTTAAATTAATTATAAATGATATTTTATAATTATTTATAAAATTAAAAATATTATTAGAACTATAATTATAGTAATTTTATAATTTTTTATAATTAAATAATTACTTTACGTATAAATTAAAATAAAAATTAAAATTAGTTATAAATTATTATAATTAAAAATTCACTTTACATATAAATCAAAATTAAAATAAAATTTATTTATAAAACTAAAAGCAAGTGCTTGGCCACTACGTGGCACTTGTTAATTATTAATTGATAAATTGACCAAAAATCTTTTAAATAAATAAAATATTTATTTAAATCCTAAAACCTTAGAGATATTCTAGAAATCTCTAACCTCTTCTAGAATTTCCTAATCTCACTCTAAACCTGATTAAAAAGTGATTCCTACATTTCTTAGCCTAACCCTTCAAACTTTGACTTTGGGTCAAAACCCTCATAAATGAGCCTTACACCCTCATAAATGCTTCTTACATCCTCCTTAATGACTCTTACAAGACATTAATGAAGCCCATGTCTCCTCTTCCACTCTTGTTCCCCTTGCACACTTCCCTAGTGTTGCTCACACGTGTGAGAAACTTTGACCAAGGTTAAACCTTACCATATCCCAAACTATACCCCAAACTCTATCCCAAACCTTACCTCTGACTCTAACTCTCCTTCCTAACCCAAGCCCTTCCTCAAATCTTATAAATACCCTCCTCTTTCAAGAGAAAAATACCAATTCACATATTTTACATTGAGTAGTGTTATAATGTTAGATTCATTCTAGAGGTTAAGCATTTAGCATATTTGCTAGATTTCATCCTTTTTTACACACATCCTAGAATAAGCTTAATGGATTGAACTTAGTTTTTATTAAAGATTTTCTAAATAATTTATGTATCATATCAAATCCTTCCTATAATGCATTAGAGACAAGCTCCAAGTGCTTAGAGAGCACACCCACATCTCTCATAATCAGATAAAATCAAGCAATGCTTGAATGCATTTGTTTTGGCTCAATCTGAGGTGGCTTGGCTTTTTATGTTTATGCTTTTGAATTGATATAAATTTTTAGATTAGTCGAATGTTTTCTTTTTTATGCCTTTCAAAATAGATATAGATCAAAACCATAGTCTACACTTCCTTATTTTTTGCTTCATCCTTTTGCTCATTAACTTCTATCAAATTGCCTACATCAGCTCCTTGGTAATCAAATGGGTTGTCCTCTATACCTATGGTAATGTTTATGCCTTCAACATTCATAGACTCATCATCAATGTTGATAGAGGGTGTCGGAACTAGTGATGATTCAGTTTGTGGTTCTGCTTCTACTTCTTTTTCAAATTCACTGAATATTTCTCTCATTCCAGAGGTCATTACCTTTACAACCGCTTCCTCAGTTTCTCTGTTTATCTCCTCATAATTTCCTCCCATTATCAGAACTATCCTTTTCCTTCTCAGATGTGTGCTAATGTTCTTCATGATTTCTCTAAAGTGGTCTTCATCTTTAATCTCACAAAGCTTCCTCATATACCTTTCTCTTATGCCTTTGTCTTCTTCTATAGCTCTCTTCTTCCTGTTTACCAACTTATCATATAAGTTCTCTAGAATATTGCATTTTATATCTTCAAACTTCTTGTCAGC
This sequence comes from Chamaecyparis obtusa, assembly GCA_027943335.1. Classification (NCBI taxonomy): domain Eukaryota; kingdom Viridiplantae; phylum Streptophyta; class Pinopsida; order Cupressales; family Cupressaceae; genus Chamaecyparis; species Chamaecyparis obtusa. The sequence goes on along the minus strand of BSBK01002455.1, from coordinate 567,643 downwards.
AAGAATCAATTCTCTAACAATTGCATTTTCAAGATTCAGCTTCTCAAAGTTATTATACCTTTCATAATACTTGTTTAATTTGGTGAAATATCCTTCATTTATGATCAAAGGGTTTACTTTGTCTATCTCAGGCTTCCACTACTTCTTCTTCTTGTTGTCTTCCTCTTCATCTACTTGTTGTTTCTCTACGGATGTCCTTATCCTTTCTACTGGTGTAAAGATGGTGTTTTGTCTCTTGCCGAGTCCACTTGTCATCTCTTTAACTCTCTTAGTCGTTGTAGTGGAGGTGGATCTGGTGGATTTCTTTACTGTTGGCAGATCTAATTCTACAATGTCTTCATCAATATTTTGAATATCTTCAGCAAGGGCTTCATGGGTTGTCAAGGGTGGAACTAACAACACTTCCTTCTGTCCAATATCCCTAATTGCTTCTGTTCTCTTCTTCGCAATGAAAAATTCATGCTCGGTCATACCTGTATCCTTTAAGATTTCTTTATTGTGCTATCTACTCTCTTTTTTGCAAATTTCTGCACCTGTCACTATTGTGTTGTATTGAAGTTCTCTTCATAGGTTCAAAATCTAGAACTCTTGGCATCCAAATTGCTTTTAAGTATCCTACTCACATAACCTTCAATTTCTTCTTTAGATACCTCATACTAAAGATGATGCAGTCAAGGATGGTGGATCTAATGAAGGACAATCCAAACCTTGCAGCCAATAGAATTACATAGTGGAATAATCAAAACAATAGATAACACAACAATTATTTCAAGTAATTTACACTAACATGCCCGGTTATAAGGCCTTACGGGTTAGGGCCAATTACAAATAGAAACAACTCTACAAGATCCACAAATAGATCCAATACAATCTCAGCTAGTTCAGCTCTGAAGACAATCAGAAGTTGATGGAAACTCTAAGGCAAATCTAAACTTGAGCTTGCAAGCCTCCAAGAAATCTCCTTGTCTCCAAGTAAACAAACCACTAGCTTTGCTACAAACAACTATCAGATAACAATATGACCTACAAGATCATGCAAGATCTTTTCCACAACTTTTCCAACTTCAACTTTTAGAACCTCAGATCTGACTCACTAAGTCTTCCAAGTCATGAACCTCTATGATCTCCTAATGATCCTCTGATCTCTTGATCATCTGTCCTCTGATTTATCTCCCCTTAAACATTTACCCAAACATCCTATAAAGACTAGTCATCAACCACAAGTCGGCTGGATGAAACCATTAACTCCCCCAAAAAATAATTAAATGCCATACAAGTTATCTTACAAATGTATACAAACATTTAATTCAACATGTCAGCCTATAACAACATCTACCAACAATAAATGCACCAAGTTGGCTTAACAAATCACACAGAACTCCAGTTGGTAAGCCAGAACTACCGAGCAATAGTGAATTAATCGAGCACACTAGGCATCATTGAGCACTAGTGTCGACCGAGCACCATAGGCATAACCGAGTAACACTTCACCAAGGGCTAGAGACTACTGAGTTCCTTCAGTGACTGAGCTTCCTTCAATGACTGAGGTCGTCGGTCAAGGTTGCAACCGAGTAACACCAGCCAAAATACCAACACCCCATGTAGTTTCACCAAGGACAAAGAATGCCCCTACCTTAACCTTGGATGCCCTTGCATCAGACACCCTAGGTTCCAAAAGATGTTCATATGTGAGAAGAACATCTTCCAGGATTTAGCATGTAAATCTTGAATTGGTTCTTCACATACAAGTCCTCCATCTTCTCTACTTGTAAATTCTTCCACTTCAGTTTCCTCTGTCTCTTCAAGTCTCTTCTTGATAATATAAAGGTCAGTTCTCCAAATTGATCATTCATTTTCTTTGGATCCACAATCTCAACTTGGCTACCAATACTCAGGCTTCTCCTACCGAGTGTTGTATCCATTAAAGGCATCAGTGAAAACTTCCTGTCATCCTTCTCAACAGTAAAAAAAGTTTAGACATAGTCATAAATAGCTCTACAATCATATCGCCAAGGTTTACTGAGCAATATATCACAACTATTCATCTTCACAATGTCACATAACACAAGATCCTTGTACTGCCAATCTGAACATCAATGAAGCATTGTTCTCTTACTTCCAAAGCATGAACATCTTGTAACTAGCCAATCCTATAAGGACAAGGATGCTTAATTCTATTCAAACCAAGTTTCTGAACCAAGTCCTCAACAACAAGGTTATCAATACTACCACTATCAACAATAACATCATAGATTTTACCTTCATATTTGCATTGGGTTCTAAACAAGTTACTCCTCTGACAAGGTTCCTCCTTTGTACCGAGCAACGTTCGCCGAAGCAGCAAGTTCTCAGATTCAGGTTTATTCTGAATGTTCTCATTCATCACAATAGTTCATCAGTCAACCTTCTTCTATGTACACTCAAAAGAATGGTATCCTTCCTCTCCATAGTTATAGCAAGTACCCTTAAAGATAACTCTACCTTTCTTCTTCTTCGGTTCCACAGGTTTCTATTCATCTTTTGCATCAGTCGGCTTATCCTTCACCGAGTGATCAATCTTTTCCTTTCCTTGGGGATTACTAGGTTGTTTCCTCTTCAACTTATGATCTACCTTCAGAGCATACTGATAAGCATCTTCAATAGAATCAATCTTCAGCATACCAAGCTCATCCTAAATATTGAATCTCAAACCATTCACATACCGAGCTACCTTTTCCTTACCAAGCTCTCAGTGTCCAGACCGAATAGTAAGTTTGTAGAACTCCTCGGTATAATCTTCAACAAAAAAATCCTTCTATTTTTGATTCTGCAACTTCTTAAACAAGTCAAGCTCATAGTCAGAAGGTATGAACTTAGCTTTCAACTTAGTCACCATCAAACTCCACCAATTGATCTTTGTTTCACCTTCATCTTCTCTATCTCTTTGTAGTTCTTTCCACCAAAGAGTGGCATGTCCTTTCAACTTTGTCTTTTCTAATCTCACCCAAAAAGGATCTTCTATTTCTTCTAGCTCAAAGAAATCTTTAATTTCACCAATCCAATCAATCAGATTATCGGGCTTCAAAGTACCAGAGAAAGTAGAAACTTCCATTTGGTAAATACTGCCAGACCAAGTTTTAGATCTATGCAACCGAGTGTGTGATATAATTGTGTCACACTTCTATGAATCATTACATTCAAGAACACTCAAGAATGAGGTCTCAAAAATTGATCCATAGCTCCCTAGGCATGGAGTGCAAGGGTTTTTAAGAATGCTCTCAACTAGAGCTATTAAGCCAATAACCTTGCTAGTAAACCATGCAATGGGAGATTCAAATGAAGACAAGGGAAAGAATGCCAATATCCTCAAGAATCAAATGAAATGCAATGCAATGCTATGCTAGAAATGGACATGCAAGCTAAGCTATGAAAATGAAAGATGCAAGTATTACAAAGCCTCCTAGTTAAGCTAGATGAATTAATCTAAAGCATAAAAGAAATATAAGCTAAGAATGTCATGATAATGCAAGAAGTGAAACTATGATAACATGTAGATGCAAAAGTCAAGAATGCTCCAAATCTTCAAAAGCTCCAAGATGACCTAGAAAACCTACAGCATAATATTAGTATAAAAAGTTGAGGATCTAGAATGAAGAAGAGAGCTCTCCTTTTAAAGGAAATAAGAAGGAATGGACCATGGAGATTAAGAGGCAAAAGATTTAATCAAGGGTGGAGCAATCCATGTGCACAAGTATCCTCCAATAAGAAAATAAGAGTTGACTTTTGTGTCCATATGAGACAAAAGTGCTTTTTCCCTTTTTATAAAATAAGAATAATGTTTTATTTGTGCAACTTAGGATAAGAGGAAAAGTGGGGGCTTTTTATTTATTAAAAGGGGAGGAAATATTCCTTTTAAATAAATAAAAACTTAGGATAAGATGGTTAGCCCATAGAAAATAATCGAATAAATGATAGAACTAGAATTTGATCAAGAATAAGCAATTTATGATTTAGCAAAAGGGGCTAATAGTCTAGATGACCATTTTTAGGTGTATACATTTGCTCCTCTTTGACTAATGTGTGATCAATTTGGGAACACATGCAATCAAAGAATGAAGTTGAAATGTGAGATCGATTTGGGATCACAAAACAACTCAGATCAGCCAAGAAAGCAAGAGATGGCCAAGAAGGAAAGCAATAGCATTCTGACTCCAAAGAATGAAGTGCAAAAAAATAGCAAATCCTGCATGGTCAGCCTGGTAGTGATAGTACTGAACACTTAGGAAAGAGATAGCTAATAAGATATGATGTGTCTGCCCCCTCGAGATCAAAAGCAAAATCTGGGTAGAGGGAATGTAGAAGCAAGAGAGACATGATCAAATCACTAGAAATCATAATTGAAGATGAAAGAATAGAACAACCATCAAGTAGTGAAGGTATGCCCCACACATGGGACCCGGGGCACAAACCAAGCGGTCCCTCAACCCGAAAACACCACGGAGGGGAAGAATTTGAACTTGGGATTGAAAGTGAATGAAAGACTAGAAGTTTGAAAGAGATGGAGATGAAGAGGTGAAGAATGCCCCAGTGAAGATCGAAGGATCAGGCCTTAAAAGGTCAGCCAACTACATGAAAGAGGGGGAAAAGGTGATTTGGATGATCAAGGTGAACTCGAATTTCAGTTTCGATCCTGAAATGAAAGGAAAATGATGGGATATGAAAGACTAGAAGAAAAAGACATGATCGGGAAGAAGTGAAAGGTGAACACAGTTGATTAACAAGTCCACGAAAGATGAAAGGAGAGCTCTCTCCATATGCAAGATGCAAAACTAACTAATATTCATCATCGAGCTTTATTGGTAGCATCATAAGATCATACAATGCACACTAGTATGACTATGTGAATATGAATATGATCTATATTAGATAGAAATGTGAAAATCCCACCTAGGCATTAAAGACATGTAGGTCAAGATGACTAGTGCAGTGAGATCACCTAAGTTTGTTATGGCAAGATTATGCTTGTATCAAGACACATGAAAGTTAGGATAACTAGAAGCATGCACTTGCATAACAGTCAAGGATAATACCTTGTCAATCCATAGTGTCAAGTAAGACCAGCATAAATGCTCATGATAGTTAGGACCAACAAAATATACCAACAAGAAAAAAAAGCAATAAAACATGTTCTCATTCCCTCAGTCTTCTAGCTATGCATCATCAAAAACAATCATAGGGGGAGAACACTCAGCAAAGAAATCATCATAAATAGTACACAAAGAAAATAAAGCCAAGCAAGTCTCAGCAAGTCAAGTGCGTGTGTGTAGGTCATAGAGTCAAGCTTTGAGTATCACATCTACCAATGAGAAATATTGCATCATCTAGACTGCGGATAGGACATCTGATAAGTGTTAAGAAACACTCGACACTAGGGTAGTATTGAAAAACATAGTTGGGGGGTGTTGAAAAACACCATTTGCGAGGTGCCTAAGAAACTCAGATGCACAAAGAGACCCAAGATAAGCTAGAACAACGTATGCCCCCCAAACTAATACAAGAGTCAATTCTAAGCTAGGAGAGACAAAGCGAGAAGTGGAGCGAAGGAGCGCCATGCAAAACTGATAGACATAGGTGCAGAGGGTCTTAAGCAGCGCTTGTTTCCAGGTTTTCACCACTTGGTAGATTTTTTGCAATTTTTTTTTAGGACTTTTTATAGTTTTTTTGTATTTTTGCTACCAAGGCGCCTGTTTCCTGGTTTTCACCAAGGCACTTTTTCAATTTTTTCAATTTTTTCAATTTTTTCAATTTTTTCAATTTTTTCAATTTTTTGATTTTTTTTGGTGAGACATCAAAGTGCCTATTGCTAGGTTTTCACTAGGATGCTCATTTTTTTAGTACTTTTTATACTTTTTAGGATTTTTTCAGCATCATATATGAATTTTTTTGTAATTTTTTTAGGATCATAAAGTATGTACAAAGAATGCCCCCAAACAGAATGGGCATCAAACTCCCAAGCAAGATCACATCATGTAGTCCCAATGTCTAGGAAGGTAGAGGACAAGAGGGATTAGAAAACTAGTGGAAGAGATGGAAGATGAAGGAGAATGAAGGGAAGAAATCCTCAAGAGCAAACTCCTCAAGAGTACCCAAGCTAGGGAAAAATTGTCGTGTAAAGCTCATTTGGACAAGCAATGAGAGGCTAGCATAGGATAAGCCTCAAGAGACATGTCAAGAAAATGAAGGCCAAACATGAAAGGAATGAAAGCAAGATCATTGTAAAATAGCTCACAAGATAGCCAAATATTCAAGTATAGGTCAACATTGTCAAGATCAAAGAGAGAAGATGGAATGGATGAAATATGTAGAAGAACTACGCATGATGTCTAATTGTTAGGTTTTCATCATGGTACTTATCCAAGGCACCACAAGGGAGTGGTTTTCACCATAGGACAAATTTATTTCTCTTTACTTTTGCTACCAAGGCACCTGTTTCTAGGTTTTCACCATGGTACATTTTCTATTTTTTTATTTTTTTTCTTTTCTTTTTAAATTTTTTCTATTTTTTTGAATTTTATAATTTTTGGAAGAAGGAAAGCTTTTCAGATAATGCTCCTTGAAAGGATAAACTATAATATGCCAAGGATTCAAAATGATATGCTCAAAGATGCTGATAGGGAAAGGAAGATGGAAGAGAAAAATGGAGGATAAGGTTTTATGTAAAGCAAGTGAGGCTGGAAGATAGGAGGAATAGGCAAGTGAGGAAAAAGGATAGAAGGTAGAAGGATAATGAATGGAAGGATTGTGAAAGGATAGATGGAAAGGAAGGCAAGATCAATGTCGACACACACCTTGAAGGGTGGTGAGAGGATGGAGGAAATGTGAATGAAGGAATACAAGAAGGAATATGGTGAATGTTTAGCAGAGGTTGCAGTTTAGGTGCATGGAATTGAAGATCATTTTTGGAAGAAGATGAAGTGGAAGCCTTTGGAAGCTTGAATGTCAACTTCACTTGTTTCTCAACATTAGACTCTTTCAAGAGAGATTTTGGAATCCATATAGCCTTAGGATTTTTATTTCCTTTGGATGATTTAGAGATAATATCTTCAATGATGGATTTTGGAACCCATACTTGTCTTGTAGTTTTCTTCTTAGATATCTCTTTTGACTTTATGCCCCCATGTCAATTAGAGGAGACATGGTGATCTTCTTTTTTTTATGGATTCTTGTATTGCTTATTTTTCTTGTATTGAACATTCAAGTTACTTCCAAAAGACTTGGTGCTTGTGGAAGAAGAAGGAGGATATGACTGGTTTAGATAGGTGGGTGGATGAAAAGGATTCAAGAGTATGTATCTATGTTGATCTTGAGGAAAGATAGGAGATGGAGGGACGTAAGGACCCAAGATGGATGATGAATTAGGAGAATTAGGAGGGGAAAGTGAAGGGACATAAGGACCCAAGATGGAGGGAAGACATGAATCCCTTAGCAGTGGCGGGAGAGGTCCAAGGATGGAAGTGGAAAATGCAAAAGGATAATCAATAAGTTCATCAGCATCTATATGACAACCAAGGATATCAGCATCTTTAGAGTGAGCATTAGAATTTTTAATAGAATTTTGGACAGCTTGAATAGGAGCATCTTCTTTGATAGGATTGTTCAAAGCTTGCAAAGACTTAGGAAGAGTAGAAAGCAGAAGCGAGCATGGAGTGGTAGAATAAGAAGATGGAAGACTTTGATCTTGACAAGGACCTTTGGATAACACAAGTGCAGAATTTGCTTCTTGATCTTCAATAGGCTTAACATTAGCAGTAACAACACCATTTTTAATAACCTTAATGGAAACATCATCTTTGGAAAGCGCAAGTGTGGTAAGGTTATTTTGATCGTCAATAAGCTCAATGGTGCAAGTAGTAGCTTTATCTTGCTTAGGAGATGGTGGAATGAATGCAAAAGAGCGTAGAGGATCAAAAGAACCATGAAATGGATCAGAGACATCATGAAAATAATTGGATGACATGGAGGGTTCTTGATCTTGATCTTTTTTTATATTCTTTTCTTCACCATTTTTAGAGTCCTCTTTACCTGAAGCCACTTCTAAGGACAAGGAAGCATGTTGGGATTGTATGGAAGACTTTAGAAGAGATGGTGAAGAATTAGCTGAAGTAGGTAGTATAGCAAATGAAGGCTTAAGATCTTTTAGTTTAGCATCATTAGAAGTATTTGCAGCAAATTGAAGGTGAGCTTGAGTTTCTTTAAGAGGTAGCCCTTGAGGATAACTATAGGGAACTGCATGAAAAGTATTAAGATCTTTGTTGGATGAAGGACTTGTGAAAGATTTGGAAGACTTAGAAGCTTTAGGAGATGTATGAGTATTGGAAGAAGTAGGGGATGGAAGGGGACCATCACAAGACAAAGGTTCAGCATTAACATGATCTTGCTCGGAAGTGCAATTTTGATTTTCAACAGTGGAATTCTTAGAGGAAAGATTCTTGTAGTAGTAACATTTATAATCAGCGCATTGCATTTCATAGTCCTTAGCAGTAGTAGATGGATCATCATCAAGGTATTGTCTACAAAAATAACCAAACTCTCTTTCAAAATCAGAATCATATGGATCACCATCATAATCTCTCCAATATGACAACCCATTTTCAGTAAGCACGAGTCTGTGACTAGGACTCTGAGGAATAGAGGTGTCATAAGTATCACTACATTGTCCATCATCATAGTCATCAAAAGTATTACAAGGATTGTCACGTTACTCATTATGGTATGGCTTATGAAGAAAAGCAAGACTCTTGGGGGAAGTAGAGGAAGAACAAGATCATGAAAAAGAGGAAATTGAAGACTTATTGTAGGAAGAGGACTTGGATAATGAGGAATTTGAATAATGTTTAGAAGAGTCATGATAAGATTTGGAAGTTGAAGAAGGAGATAATGTCTAGAAAAGGCATGGTAAGATGTGGAAGATGAGGAATGATGAGAAGACCTAGAAGATAAAGAGTGTTTGGAAGAAGGAGATTGTGAGAGAATCATGTCTATAATCCTAGCAAAGGTGTCTGACTCAAGCATATTTTTGTTTACTCTTGCCTTAAGTTGATGACTTGCAGGATGGTTGGAAAAATAATACTGTTCGAATTGAGCAATGAGTTCGAGATCATCCCTTCTCAAGAGAGGTTTTATAGCAAGATAGTTGAAACTCATGATTCTAGAAGAGGAGGAATCAAGCATGAAAGAAATGAATAGAAGAGATGAAATAGAAGAAGGTAGACTAGATAATAAGAGGAAAAGAATCAAGAAGACATGAAAATTTTAGGAAGAAGAGAAAGAAGCATGAAGAAAGAAGAGAAAGGATGAAAATGGGAGACTAGGAAGACATGAGAGATGTGGAAGAAAGGTGACCAAGAGTCATTTTGAGAAAATTGATACCATTGAAATTCATTTGGATATTGAGAAACATGTAATAACCCCTAAGATCTAACCTAGACTAACCAAGGAAGACCGAAAATGACACAAATAAAGCAGACAACAAATGTTCACTATGTGATAGTTTCAAGGCAAAAAGTGTGACTCTTGACCAGTGAACGTGAAAACTCAGTTTTGAAAGCAATTTGTTCAAAATTTCAGTGTAAAGGTTGGTTTTTTCAATTTCAAGCACAGTGATAGCAGTAAATAGATAAGTTTGCAAACAATAGGTGATCAAACATGTCATAAAACACTTGCACAAGGGAAAAAGCAACCTTGCCAAGACAAGCAATTATGATATCAAAATAGAGAACCTTATGAATGCTACCATTTGTTTGAATGTTGAGAACATTTACACTGGTATAGCACAATCGAAGATAATTCAAACAATTACTACCTAGAAGGACAAGGCTCATTACTTAGCAACATGGCCCACAACTTGATGCTCCCTTGCCTCACACCAAGTGGTTGCCCACAAGAGATAATGGCGTTGTCATGGCAGTGTCAAAAACACAACCAAAGGAACACATATGGTGAGTGTCTTGGGGTGATCTAGGTAAGTCCGCTTGGATCAATCCTTGCACCAAGAAGCTAAGTGGCTAAAATAAGGTGGCTTCTATCTAAAGGTTCATAGTAAGGGCTTCTGTTCATAGCACCCCTCTTGCTCCTCATAAAGGACTAGGGCCTCATGGCCTCAAGAGTACCTTAAGCATTCTTGCTCAATGCTTTCCTCATGGTCACAATCCCACAAGTTACTCACATTAAGCAAAGATAAGTACTATGTCTACCAAGGTTTTGTGTCCTTGATAGCCTTGAGATTATAGTGGGTTGGAATAGCTCGGTATTAGCTTGTCCCCACTTGGGTCATTCCTCTTGATTGCTCAAGAGCAGGCCCACTAAAGGATTCTAAATCTAAACAAAAAGTGGATCAATTCTTGAGGTTCAAGGTTTTTGGTTCACCACAAGGGTGAAGAGCATACTCCCCTATCTCAAAAACTTCACCCAAACACACCAAGCAAAGATTTAGTTACCCCCTTGCTTTCAAAATCTCAAGATGGGTCAAGATTTTTGTTTCACCACAAGGGTGAAGAGCACACTCTCCTACCACCTCAAAATTCCTACAACAAGGTATTAAGTGCCTAAGAAATGAAACAACTAGTATATGTCGTACTCAATAAATAAAGCAATTAAACAAGCACTTGACTTGGTTTTTATGCTTAGGGCAGCCCTACAAAAACTATTAGTAGCCCTCTTTGACATGCGTTCTTTCGGCAAAATATCTCAAGCAAGTGCACCTACAACCACAACTTGTTAGACCCACAAGGGTTAGGAAAATCCAAAATCTAACAATGGTTAACACATGAAAAATCAGATAATCTACAAAAAATAACTGATCAAATGACAAAATCTGAAAATGAAACCATCATGGTTGGATTAGGCATGAAAAGACCTTTCCAACGATATATCACACTTCAATTTTCAATACCATTTGCAAAAATTCCTCAAGAATTTTCAAAAAATTTCAAAAAGTTAGCAGAGAACCTAAAACTTGCAAGATACAAAAAAAATAGCTCAAAAATAGCTCTCTATCAGGTACAGGTGATATATCTCAGACTTCACGAGTATCGCGTGACACAGTTTCCTATAGCCGAGTGATATACCTCAGTCTGGGTGATATACTACACAATAGGCAGGCGATACTTCGCACGACACCAGGTGATAAACCTCAATACATGTGTGTGATTCTTTTATGATGTGAAGTGTTGCACTGGTATTATAAGGTATATCATGCGATATACCTGAGAAGTGTCGCGTGATACTCTAAGACAGAAAACCAGAGAATGCATAATTTCCACAAATTAATTCAAAAAATCATGAAAATGCAAGAAACTAAAGGACAAAGTTAATCTACTCTGCCCCATGGTGGGCGCCAAAAATGTGTGCTATAATTGTGTCACACTTCTATGAATCATTACATTCAAGAACACTCAAGAATGAGGTCTCAAAAATCAATCCATAGCTCCCTAGGCATGGAGTGCAAGGGTTTTTAAGAATGCTCTCAGCTAAAGCTATTAAGCCAATAACCTTGCTAGTAAACCATGCAATGGGAGATTCAAATGAAGATAAGGGAAAGAATGCCAATATCCTCAAGAATCAAATGAAACGCAATGCAATGTTATGCTAGAAATGGAAATGCAAGCTAAGCTATGAAAATGAAAGATGCAAGTATTACAAAGCCTCCTAGTTAAGCTAGATGAATTAATCTAAAGAATAAAAGAAATATAAGCTAAGAATGTCATGATAATGCAAGAAGTGAAACTATGATAACATGTAGATGCAAAAGCCAAGAATGCTCCAAATCTTCAAAAGCTCCAAGATGACCTAGAAAACCTGCAGCATAATATTAGCATAAAAAGTTGAGGATCTAGAATGAAGAAGAGAGCTCTCCTTTTAAAGGAAATAAGAAGGAATGGACCATGAAGATTAAGAGGCAAAAGATTTAATCAAGGGTGGAGCAATCCATGTGCACAAGTATCCTCCAATAAGAAAATAAGAGTTGACTTTTGTGTCCATATGAGACAAAAGTGTTTTTTCCCTTTTTATAAAATAAGAATAATGCTTTATTTGTGCAACTTAGGATAAGAGGAAAAGTGGGGGCTTTTTATTTATTAAAAGGGGAGGAAATGTTCCTTTTAAATAAATAAAAACTTAGGATAAGATGGTTAGCCCATATAAAATAATTGAATAAATGATAGAACTAGGATTTGATCAAGAATAAGCAATTTATGATTTAGCAAAAGGGGCTAATAGTCTAGATGACCATTTTTAGGTGTATACACGAAGCAGTTCTATCTTCACCAAATTTGTTCCTCCAGTAATCACCACTAGATCCAGTAGTTTCAAATTCTTCAGCAGCTTCTTCATAGCCATCTTCAGTACCAACATTCTGAGGTACACCAGAAACAACTCTCATGATCTCGGTGACCATGTCATTCTTCATCAATTCTATCTCAGATCTAACATCTGATCTAACTTTATCAGAAATATTTGATTCCATGGCATCACAAAGATCTACAATAGCTCTAGGGTCCAATCTTCTCCAAGGCATCCTTAAAGATATGAAAAATAACCCTCTGCAACAAACCCTCACCGACCACCTTGTGGCAATCTCCAAGTTGTGTACAAGTCAGATCTCAACCTGCCACCTTGAACAAACAACTAGGGTAAGATTTCACAAGTTCAATGCTTTGGATCTACAATCTAGATTGCACACAATCTCTGCTCCAACAGGATCAAATTCACAAGATTGGCCTTGCTAGGTTAACATTTGCGTCACAAGATCAACTATCATCTCTAATAGGAACAAACTTCAGCTCTGATACCACCTAATGCAATCAAGGATGGTGGATCCAATGAAGGACAATCTAAACCTTGTAGCCAATAGAATTACATAGTGGAATACTCAACACAATAGATAACACAACAATTTTTTCAAGTAATTTACATTAACATTCTTGGCTATAAGGCCTTCTGGGTTAGGGCCAATTACAAATAGAAACAACTCTATAAGATCCACACATAGATCCAATCCAATCTCAGCTAGTTTAGCTCTGAAGACAATCAGACATTGATGGAAACTCTAAGGTAGATCTAAACTTGAGCTCATAAGCCTCCAAGAAATCTCCTTGTCTCCAAGAAAACAAACCACTAGCTCTGCTACAAACAAATATTAGATAACAATCTAACCTGCAAGATCATGCAAGATCTTTTCCACAACATCACTAACTTCAGCTTTCAGAACCTCGGATTTGAATCACTAAGTCTTCCAAGTCATGAACCTCTATGATCTCCTAATGATCCTTTGATCTCTTGATCATCTATCCTCTAATCTGTCTCCCCTTAAACATCTACCCAAACATCCTATAGATACTAGTCATCAGCCACAATTTGGCTGGATGAAACCATTAACTCCCCCCAACAAATAATTAAATTCCATACAAGTTAGCTTACAAATGTATACAAACATTTAATTCAGCATGTCGGCCTATAAAAATAGCTACCAATAATAAATGCACCAAGTTAGCTCAACAAATCACATAGAACTCCAGTCGGTAAGCCAAAACTACCGAGCAACAATGAATTAACTGAGCATACCAGGCATCACCAAGCACCAGTGTCAACCAAGCACCGTAGGCATAACCAATTAACACTTCACCGAGCACCAAAGACTACTAAGTTCCTTCAATGAATGAGCTTCCTTCAATGACCGAGGCCATCGGTCAAGGCTGCAACCGAGTAACATCGGCCAAAATACCAACACCCCATGCAGTTTCACCGAGGACAAAGAATGCCCCTGCCTTAACATTGGATGCCCCTACATCAAAGGAGGATCTACAAAATCTATTCTTGGCTCAACTACTTCAATGTAGGTAAATTCTTTATGTACTAAGAAACATATCTCATCTTTATACTTCTCAATAATAGATGGTGGAATTCTTGATCTTCTTCTCATTTTATTCTGATAGGTCTTTATGAAAAGGGTAGCACTCTCATTTACTTTACAAATGGGATGTCTTAAGTATACCTTGTTTATCTTGTCCATTGAATTTTTTCCATCATTCCAATCAGCTCCTATGGTGTAGGGAAATCTCCTCAAAAGATGGAAAAACATGTAAGTGATCAGGGATGAGAATCTAAACTATGAATTCTTAGTCTTTTTTATCTTCTCAAGATTTTCAATCGACTGTATCCGCATAATCTCACACATATCTACTTCCACTCTATCAACACACATAAGATAGGTTGCATGTACCATGCCTTCTTCCATGTCATCTTCCCTTGAACTTGCACAAAATTTTGAAGTCAAGATTTTACATACATATCTTACATCATCTTGTTCAATTTTACTTATAACTATTCCTCTTCCATTATATGAAGACTTGGTGTTGTCCAACACTATTTTCTTAACATTCTTCTCATTCAAAGGAATTACTCATGTCTTAGATAGTCATGTAACCTCATGTATAAGATCTTCTATAATGTCGATAACTCTATCATCCAACCAAAACTTTCCATTATGTATTTTGCTCAAAATTATCTTGGTCCATTCATCATTCTAAAACTCATAGTGAAATGTGTACTTAATGATATCCATTTGACCTAAATGTTCAAATCCTTCTTTGTAGGTCATGTCTTGTTTGTAAATTTTACTGTACTCCATGGTTAAACTACCATCTCCTACTATCTCAAACTTTAATTTTAGATATCCTTTCACATCTTCCAAATGTAAAACTCTATCTGGAATGGTTGATAAAGCCAAACTAGGGTCTTCCTCTAAGGGTTCTACTTGTTCCTTCTTCATCTTAGGTCTAGTTGAGTCTCTGATGTTGTGAACTAGTGATGCATCCATGATTCTATCAAAATGTAACTACTTTGATAATGAATACTTAGTTAAATACCTCAGAATCATGATTTAGGGCTTTGCATAGATCTAGCGAAGAAACTATCTCCAAATCTTGCAAACTTCTTTCAGTCTCCACTGGATAGCTCTCTATAGCACTTGTAAACACTTGAATGATCAACTGATGTTAATAATCTTCTTTTATCCTTCAAATATTTCAAGATATTATCATCGCATTAAATTCTTAAGTGCATTCATGCCAAAAGTTGTTCATAAATTCATGTGCTCTTAACCATAGCTTCCTTATATCATATACTAGCTCATATTAACTTCACAAGGCTTAATTCAACTTATTCTAAATTCAATACTATTCTAATGCTTATTCTAATACATAGTTCATGAAATTTGATGCTTAATTACTTTGGGATGAATTACGAAATGATTCACACTTACTCTCAAATACTTCACTTATCAGATTTCCCTGTATACTGAGTGTGCTCACTTGATCTGTAGCTTTAACAAACTCAATTTCCTCCAAGTTACTGCAACTTTCTTTTTGACTGTTGTTGGTGTTCACATTTCTCCTGGTATAGTTTACATTTCTTCTAGGATTGGGATTTCTCATGTTGTTAATTCTGCAATACCTCATTGTGTGACCAATGTTATTGCATATCTAACAAATTATTCCATTGTTTCCATATCTTGGTCCTGACTGACTGATTTGTGATCTGCAATTTTTGGCAATGTGTCCAAATTTGGCACATCTATATCACATAACTCCATTTCTTTTGTTCATTTCTCCAATAGGTCTCTTATCTGTAGGGTTAGTATTTCTAAACATTCTACTATTACCATTATCATTAGATCTAGGTTTCTTGTTATCAATACCTCTATGTACAAAACCATGACAATTATAACAATAACCAGAGATAGGTTTGAATTTTTTACCTGTACAATCTCTTTTCATGTGTCCAAAATAATTTCATGAAAAATATCTACCTCTGAATTCTCTTCATATCTCTTTAGGTGATTCATCTTGCCCAGGTGGATTAGGTATATCTTTAGATTTGTTAGATTCATCTAGTTTCTTTTCATCTGTATTCTTAGGCTATTCTAGATCTAGTTCTTTGCATTCTTCAATATTCTTTGGGAATTTATCTTCAAAGTATCCAAGACCATTTTTATCATAAGAGGGTTTTTGATAAGAAATATTTTTATCAATATTTTCACTACTGGAATATAATTTCTCAAGATGTTGTTTAGACTAAGTTAGTTCTCCTTTCACAATTGTGTTGTATTTCTCAAGTTCAGCATACTGCAATTTTGTTGTCTCAATTTCAGATGTCACTTTGGTAAGTTTAGATCTCAGATCTACATTTTCAGATTTTAGATTTGACTCATCTTTGTTGTTATCATCTTTCAAGCTTAACTTTAGATTTACAATCTTTCGTTCATGTTTAAGGATCTCATTTTCTTTCTTAAGTTTTGAAACTTCATCATAGTCCTTGAGTTGACTTGTAGGTTCTTTCTTTGATTTTAGATCTTCTATCTTTTCTTTTACTTTCTCAATGTAATCTTTGCATTATCATATTTCTCCTTTAGTGTATCTCTTTCTTCACTACAAGAATATCAATTTGTTCAAGAGCTTCATCAAGATTTTTCTACAACTGATCCATATCTATACAGATCTTACTCAATTTGTTAGGCTTTCTTCGAATAAATTTTTTCTGAGTAACTAAGATTTGATACCAATTGTTATAAATAGGAAATACTAAGAGGGAGGGGGGTGAATCAATATTTCACAAACTTTTACTTTTGTGCAATTATGGATATATGAAATTAACTTGTAGCTTGCATAAGAAACTAAACTAAGTAAACTGAATAAAAAGCATAACAATAAAATGAATGAACTCATAACACTATGTTTGTTCTTGAGGAAACCCTTGCCAAGGGAAAACCCTAGTGGGGATGATACCCACAACTAATCCACTAATCAAAAGTATCTGGTTAAGGATGTTGACCCTGTTAGGAGTCTGTTACATATGTATAGTGTCTTTGTCCTGGTTAAAGGACATTAGGCCTTGCTAGAAGCCTCAACCCTATTAGGAGTTTTTATTACAAAAAAAAGATGTCTGCAAGATGATCTCACTTCCCAAACATGTGATATACAATGATAACTTCAGATACAAAAAGTAAGATACAAAAACCTTTTATTGTTGTTGAATAACTTTATTATTCTGATCTAACTTTTTACACTCTTCGGTCCGATATATAGTACTTTCTTCTTTTCTTGTTTATAACTTACAATTTTTCATCATACATATTATATATCAACTTCTTACAACTACTCTATACTTCGCATTACATTATTCTTACTTATATACAAGCTATTACAAAATAACTTCCCGTCGACTTACAATACATGATACTCTTCTCAAAATATAAATTCATTATATGATACCTTAGGGTTAACATTTAGGATGTCCCTAGTTAGTTAATTCATTATTTTGATAAACAAAATAATCCCTTAACTCAATATAATCACATTCTGACTGCTACTCTGTTCTGGGTGGGCTCAACACCGTCTCTATAAAACATTAATATCTTTTTCCATACATGTCATACAGACTTGCACTCTCAGATGTAGCTTTGATATACATAGAATGACCTATGTTCAAGTGTGCAAGCACTGAACCTTCTTCTATGAACATCGCTAATCAAAATTGTCTCTGTGAAGACGGGTAATCATTGTTATACCTAGACAATTTTCAAGTGCTCTCATATAAGACTTCTTCTTCCGATCATGTTGTCTTAATGCTGATTATATGTTTCCATAATGAAAAAATTGTGATAACCTACTTAGCTAAATTTCCAACAATTTTTTGGAGGGTTTCAAAGTTATTTTCCTTTTACTCTCACGAGTGACCTACTAGGAGGGCAATTAGGCCTAGTAGCCAGTTTGAGTAAATTGGTTGTTGATGGTTGGTGGAGAACCAAAAATTGATTTAAACCTACTAAATCCATCTTGTTTAAACCTTGGTCATCCACTTTGGGCATTTGGAAGGTTATTGGGTTATTGGGGAAGCATTTTCTATTTGGGTACCTTGGAGGCTAGTGGGCTAGAAGTGCCTAAACCAATCAAATCATAATCATTCTTGAGAACCTTACCACCATCCCGCTACACACTCTACATCACTCTTCCTCTCTAAAATCTTCCACCTCTACCTCTTTTTCTTTTCTCATGCTTCCTATTCGACATTTCTTCTACCTTTATGGCCTACTTATAAGCTTCTTCTACACTCCTAATCTATAGCAAACTGATTTCATCTTATATGGACATCTTCAACCCATTAATGCAGCAAGAAACTTATTCAACCTCATCATCTATATGACCAGATATTTTTTTCAACTTGTAGAACTCCTCAGTATAACCCTTAGCACTTAGGTCCCTTTGCTTCAAGTTCTGCAATCTCCTAAACAAATTGATTTGGTAATCATCAGTCAAGAACTTATATTTCAGCTTGTTTACCATCCTATCCCAAGATTTGATGTTGTATTTACCTCTTCTTTGTTGATCTATCTATAGATGTTCCCACTATAATGATTCATGTCCTTTTAACTTAATTCAATCACACTTCACTTTCTTCTCCTCACTAGTTCCTTCAAGCTCAAATTACTTGTCCATCTCTATGATCCAATCAATCAACTCATCAACATATAATTTTCCATGATAATCAAGTGGATTGAAATGAGGTTTCTTATTGAAAATTTTAAAGGCCCTAATTAACCTCTCCTCTTCATGATTAAATTCTATTTGTGCCTCATTATTCTCCCCTTCCACTATGTACTCCAAATTTTTCTCATCTCCTTCTTCATCACTTGCATCTTCTATATGTTTCCCTTGTTGGAAAGTTGAATATACTAGTGTATATGACTAATTTTAGTGTTTCCATTATGGAAACAAATTCATATGAAGTTTTGAGGTCAGCGGAATAACTTAGAAGATCAAAATTTGGCTAAGTATGGAAGATAGAACAGTCAGTGAAGCATCTGATAAACAAAGCATCAGCACATGTGCATATGACTGAGTTTTGCTATGCACCCTTGAAGATAACCTTTTGAGTATGTTAGTAACCTATGTCTAAGAATGCATGGTTAGATATGATAGCATGAAGAAGTTACAGCGAGTTGAAGTGACACAGATAGTAAGCAGTAGAACAAAAGAAAGCATGCAGTCGACAGGAAAGATTTTAATTAGCGAGTATTATTTTTTCTTGTAAAGTCTATGTGCCTATTGTAAATGTGTTGTAAACATGTTAATATCAATGTATGTAAACACGCTTGAGCCATTCATTTGGAAGCGTTGTATGTAATAGGTTATAGGCCGACTTAGTAAATAGTTTTGGTTGTGCCTATATATAAGACATGAGATTTTGTATTAGAGAATGAGATGGAAATAGAAGATATAATAGAAGAGAAGAAGTATGAAAAGTATGTGTTAAGAGTAGTAATAATGTTATAAATCCTTACAAGAGGTTCAAGCTCAGCACACAAAAGGAACTGATCAGACAAGCAGTGTCATAGCAGCAGTTCACCCTTGCAGATATAGTGTGTATCTGATATCCAGGAGGTTGTAGCCTTCCTCATTGAGTAGTGAGCTCTGGTAGTGAGCTTTCCACCCCTAATAGGGTTTTTTACTTCAAGACTCCTAACAGGGTCTAACCTTTGACCGGGTCATTATACTAAAGCATTGTAATGATTGTTCCTAACAGGGGAAAGGAACATTAACAGGTTCATAATATAAAGTATAATTATTAGTGGGTATTAATTCCCATCAGGGTTTTTCCTTTGGCCAAGGTTTCCCCTTAATCATATTTGGTGTTATGTGTTATGGTTGTTTACTTTACATGCTTTAATATTCAGTTCATTAATTAAGTAATTGGACAAAGTTTCAAGAAGTAGAAAAATATTAATATTGTAGAACACTGATTCACCCCGTCCCCTCTCAGTGTTCCCATTCCTAACAATTGGTATCAAAGATTTGGTCCTCTGAAGATAATTTTAACCACTTGAGGATATCATGGATACAAGAAAAGTAAAATATCTGAAGAAGAATCTTGAAGTAACTCTTGAAGATCTTGACAGATTTGAAAAAAGAAATTGAAGAACTAAAATTGAAGGTCAGTGGAGCACAAGTATTCATCAAGAAACTGAGAAAATATTTGAAAGATTGTTCAAACAATGATTTGGGAAAAATGGTCAAAAAGCTAAATGAAGAAAACACATCTCTGAAAGATCAGATTCAAGAGTTAGATGAAAAGCTAACTAATAATCAAGAAGCCTATGAAGAACGGATCAAAGAAAACAAATAGTTGGATGAAGAACTATGAGAAGAAAACATGAAAATCTTGGAGTTAGAAAACATAAAGAAAAAGGTGGAATCTAAATTGACTAAAGCAAAGAATCATATTGATAAATTGCACAAAAGTAAGAATCTAATAGATTCACAGTTGTATGCACAGAAGATTAAAGGAGATACCATTGGTATTGGATTCAATGAAGCACAAAATCAAATCAATGATATGTGAGAAAGAATGAAAGCACCAGAAGACTCTACAGAAGCCAAGAAGACTGAAAATCATACTGAATCTATAGCAGAACCATCTAAATATGAACGCAAGCTAGTAAACTGAACTTGTTATGCCTGTAACAAGCATGGATATATAGCAAGAGATTGTAAAGAGGTAAGACCTTTCAATGGTTATTGTTATTCATGCAATAAATTTGGTCATAGAACTATGAATTATAGATCAAATCAAAGAAATTAGACTCAGCAAAATTAGAGATTTCAACCACAGCAAAATGTTAGAAGCCTTTTGAACATTACATGTCAGATATGCAATTACAATGGTCACATAGCTAAACAAAATGTAGTATGGTAATGCACATCAATGCGCCAAGGAATATAAGGCATCTAGTCATTTGTCACTCTTGCAACAAGGTTGGACACATCTCAAAGTTTTACAAATCATAAGCGCAAAGACAAGAAAGACCTAATAAGTCTCAAGGATCAATATTGGATGAATCTAGAGAAGTCAAGTTTGTGAAAGCTACAGAAGATGCGAGCAAGATTTGGATGGAAGTAAAGCAAGATAATGATGATGACTATGAAGTGGATACATCTATAATGGACACAACTTCAACTTCTGGATGAATGACCCTCATGGTCATAGGGGAGCTAGATTAGCTCTAGACCCCTGCACGAATGGTATACTCACCTTCTGAGTATGCGCCTTTGGTTATAATTGTTTGGCTACTAGTTGAAGCAGTATGCAAGATCACACAGCATGATCATCATTAGGAACAAGATTGGAATTTATTGTTGTAGTCTGTGTTTACACAGAAAGCATTAATTGTACAAATTTTTTTTAATAGTCATCAGAGATCCATTATCCACACATTTGCATTCGAGTTTGAGCTTTTGGAGAGCACAGGAGATCATAGCAGTGATTTTTGAAAGATTAAAGTTGGTTTATCAACTAAGAAGTGTGAAAATTGTTACAAAACCCTAGTTCAGTCATGACGGTTGAGAAAGCCCTTGGAAACCTATTTAATCATTGATCAAGTAATTAATGGCCACTCCAGTTGTATTTGATGTTATAGAAAGGAAGAGATACATTTTCAAGCAGTATCCTTTTAAGTCAATCCTAGATTTTTTGGAAGGGGCATTCTCTAGAATTTCGATGGGAGTTATGCATGTAGAAGATATACGCACATACATATATTGCAAGAAGGAACCTATAGGATTGGATAGAATAAGGTTTCTCATTCAAATAATGTTAAATCCTGACATGACATTCAAGAATGAGTTCGCGCCCTTAGAAAACAACCCTATTATAGAGTATGCGACTACATATGAGTTCTATGAATCTGAATGGATTAAGATATTGCTTAGAAGAATACATGATGACTTGTTTTGGATTGGAGAAGTCCCTATTCAAATAAATACTAATCTCATTCATGAGATGACCGGACTTCCTAAGACCGGTGCCATTCTTCCTACTAGTAAGGATGCAAAAAAATAAGTTGAGAAAGCTTGTAAGTCCCAGAGTGATAAGTGTAGCATGAAAATTGAGATGATAGAGGAGAAGGATATAAAACTCATGGCGATGATACTTGGATACAATTTTTAGCATGCTAACAAAGTGAATAGTGTGTCAGTGGTAACTATTATGGCAGCCATAAGAATAGTAAAGGAAAATGGAGAGTTCAACCTCTATGAAATCTTGCACACACAGTTGTTGGATAACATAAGGGATATCAAGCATGATAAGAGAAAAGTGTTAAGATTTGGGTCACTAATCATTTACATGTACTTCCATATTGTTGGTAAAGTGTCAGATCTTTATCTTGACAAGAGCCTACCTGCATTGCCACAAATTTCATTTTAAGGAAACATCAGAAAGAACCTTGAAATATTTCATGGACTTAGAAATCAAAACATTTAGAATTAGAATGCAGAGAAGGTATAGGATACCTAAGAGTATTGTGGAGAAGTATAAGGAAAACATTTGTTTCATGGTGGAGACAGACATCACTTGCATGGAAGCAGTGGAGCCTAGGACTAAGTGGATTCATCCACTTGGTTATGAAGTAGAGGAACAAATTCTAGAAACCTATGCACAAGTCTTCCTATCAGCACCTAAGGAGCCAAGATGGGGTACTTATGAAGAGAAGACAAGACAAGTAGACTATGTCTTATACAGTGCAACAACAAAGAGAAAATCATCCAAGATAACTTCAGACATACTAAAAATTCATGGTGTTACACAAGATGACTTGGATAAAGATAGGGAAGCCAAGATTGCAATGCAACTTGAGAGTGCACCCTCATCTGAAATAAAAATAAAGAAATCAGATGAACCCAAGGAGAAGAAGAAAACATCTATGTGCCTACACCTACTATTAAGCTGGAGTCCACTCCACCTCCTAAGCCTAGTAAGATGCCTAAGAGGAAGAAGTAGACCGGCACAAGCCACCCATCATCACAAACAACAACAAGAAAAGGCAAAACACTCAAGCACCTCTTGAGGTAGGATTCAGACCAAATCTTGAAGTGTTGAAAACTAGAGTCATTGATGAAGGGAGAATAGATCAAATAGAAAAGTTCTATGATAAGTATCATGAGATTGATAAATCAAATATTCATTCTATGATTATCAAACACATGATTAAGTTCAAGAAGATAGTTCTAGAACTTAAAACAGTCATTCCAGATAATGTATGGAACATTCTGGATTCTTTAAAGAGACAAGCCATTGAAGAAGATTGCAAGATAAGGGAAAAGAAATTGGATGAAAACCTTTCTGTCTATTCATGAGAAGAGAAATCACTGTTTCTAGATTTGGTGAAACCTCACCTATGAACTAAACTAAGAACTCTAAAAATTATGAACAAGGATTAGGAGTTAGTTGCAAAGGAGACTGACAAGGCATTTGAGAAAGTATTTTTGGAAAGACACATGTATCCTCCTACTGTGCCTGCAACCCAAGTTCCCTTTGAGAAAGAAAAAGTAGCTGAGATCCCTATTGCATAGTTGACAGGTCCATAGGATTCTACACCCATGGTGACAATACCTACTAAAGTAATGGAGTTTGCACCCATGACTGAAGCTAAGGATGACACTATCATGATTGATAATGTTGAAATATCAATGGCGGATATAGATAAAGACCTAGACAAATTTGAAGAAGCCTTTGTAAGTACTATTGCCTGACTTTCAGTCACCCTTTTTTTGATCAAGTCAAGTCTGGTCTGTTTTATGTAAAGTCTAGGTCTAGATCTCCTCTAAGATAGGAAATCTTTGTCGGGTTTCTCTTCAATTTGCCTTCATGTTTTAGCCGGGTGGGTTGTTTAAGGTCTCATTATTTGGGTAGGTTGTAGCTCCCAATCCGGAAAAGATTATGGTGTTCCAAATGATTTTATTTTCAAAATAGGATGGTGCTTGAAAGCCATGATCTCAAGATGTTTACAGCATATCAAAGGAAAGATTCTTCATGTAACGGAAGCAATGATAGAGCCAGTATTGAAATATCTGGACTTCATTCTAACAATGTGCAACTCTGATCAGTAAGATCCATTTTGTTTCTCAGTTGATCAAAAGGTTAACGTTCAACATGGTTGATGATCAGTCAGAATCTACGGCTGTCATTATTTCACATAAAAAAGTTACACGATGTTTATTTCATGCGAAATAATGACAAGGTGCCACCTGTCCCAGCGGCCCCATCTTTGGTATCACTTTATAACTAAGGTGACAAGTCTGACTGGTCAAATTAATTGATGTGGCAACTCTTGATTCATTGTAGTATTTCATGCAGTAAGGTGGGGTCATATTTTTATGACATCAGCTAAGATTCCTTATTAACGGATGGCGTATGATCTTGTATAATCTTGTGAGCCCATCAAATCATATGCCATCTGTCTAATTCTCCAGGTGTAAAGTCAGTAAAAGTAGTGGGTCTGAAATGTTTCACAGACATATATGGTAGTCTGTGATTGGTCCACAAAGTACTGAGTTGGCGGGTTGTCAGAAGGGTCCTGTCATCCCTAGAGAATCGATGGTGAGCATGATTTCACGTAGGATATGTCAGACATATAAGATCTTAAGGTAACCATTGATTTTACCTTTTCAGAAGTGGCAAAGCGTAGGGGGTCCACTACCAGGAGATCTATGGCTAGTGTATGATCATGAGGAATATTCTTTCCTCTCACGATCATACGATCACCATCCGATGAGAATCTATTAGGTGGGGTCGATGTTCTAAGTTTTCAGACATGATAAAGTGCAAAAGGATTATGACTGACTACCATCTGTCCTGTGGACCTGGCTAGTGTTGAGTTCTGACAAATGCGGGAGATCTATGGCTATCATATGATCGTGAGGAATATTCTTTCCTCTCATGATCATATGACCACCATCCAATGAGAAACTTGTCAGGTGGGACCCGAGACTTAAGGAAAATAAAGAGATTGAAAGACGACATAAATTTTCAACTGTCGTAAATGAATAAGTTGAAAGTGACTAAGAACCGAGGTGGATATGGATGATAGATCTTTTGACTGAGGTCACCGGTAGGAAAAGAATGAAGAATATAATCCTAACAATATTGTATGTTGTAGCTTGTGGTGGTAATGATAAAAGCTATAAGATCATGCCAGATATTTCTGAGATATTTAAAGAAGGTTGAATACAGTTGTAGATCGGATTGATTATTGTTTGGAAGATAGTTCGACTCCGAGAAGCCCAATGGATTTGACTTGACAGATGCTATTAAAAAGAAGATGAAGAACTCAAATTGAAGCATCATAATTATAATGTCTTTTCTTATTCTCATGTCAGTAATTGGCTTTTCAAATTCTATCATCGAGATGTTCTCTCTTTCTATCTTGTCTTTTTGAATTCTGGAAGATGAATCATTTCCTATAAGCATTGTATAAATACTGTGAAGAAAATGAATGTAAGGGGTCACCAAACTTGTAAGGGTAGCATAAGTGATTCCATTTACTTTGCTGAGTTTTCATGTTTGTTGAACCAGTAGTTTTCATTTGCATGTGAATAGATAGGACAGTTATATATGAAGCTATAATTGCTTGCTGGATTCCATTTCATGTTTGTAATTGCAATGAAAGTAATTCCATTTACCTTTCATGTATGATTCTTCTCCTATTCACCCTGTTATTTAGATGCATCTGAATGGAAAGTACAATTGTATATGGAGCTATAATTTTTTCTTGAATTCCATTTCACGTTAGTATTTGCAGTCTAAGCAATTCTATTTTCTATCTGTATATGATTTTGCTTCTGTTCTCATTAGTAGAATATGCATTCTTAGAATAGATAGGTTTAGTTAGAAGATAGTCTTTATGATAATCTATGATCAACATTCCATTGGCGATTATAGGTTATCCACTTTATCCTTGCCTGAATTGTTTGTGCCTACAAACAATTTGGTTAAAATCCTATAAGAAGCTAATCTAATGATCAATAAAAACACATTCATTGCATATCATTGCATATTCAGGGCGTTGTACCTATCAATTCAGAGGGCAGTGATAGATGACTTACACTAACCCATTTGTTGGTGAACATCCTTTTGTTCTCTCATCTTGGGTGCTAAGAAGAGTCAAAGATTATAAATCTAAAGGGAGGACAAACTGTTAACCAACAATTTTTGGCTACTCTACTGGGGAGAACTTTAGAAAAAAAGAAGAAGAAAATATTAAAGTTTTTCTCAGAATTCAGTTCATTTCCCCTCTCAGTTTCAATTCAGGCAGTCACTTAGAATACATGTTTAGCAAATATGGTTGTTCCTTGGGGAAATGCTATTGGACCTTTGAATCTTGCAGCAAGTCATGATTTACCAAAAGGTTGTAGAAAGAACTTTCCAAGATTCAATGGTGATGGCTCAATATCTACAGAACAACATCTGAATGCCTTTCATAAAGCATGTAGTGTGATAAACCCTCAACATGAAGATGTTGCTATTAGAATGTTTGTAGACACCCTCGTGGATGATGTAGTAGAATGGTTTCAAGACTTACCTACAGGCTGCATTATTGGGTGGAGTGAAATGAAACAGAAATTTGAAGAAAGGTATAAGACTACTGAAGATGCTCAAGTCTTATTGTTACAACTGGCTCAAATAAAAAAAGAACCATCTATCTCCATGAGAGATTTCAATGCCAAATTTAATAAACTAATCAAAAGAATACTAGCTGCCAATGCACCAACAAGAAATAATCTGAAAACATTTTACATTAGTTCTATGCCTCTAGAACTTGGTTATCAATTAAGAAGAGCTAATGTAATGGATTTGCAAGCTGCTCAAACACTGGCTAAAGAAATGGAAGATGATATGATAGCCTCTGGGAGATGGAAGAAGGAATTTCATGTTGGATTCACAAGCAATACAGTCAGTACTTCAAATAGCATAGAAGCTATGTTGCAGAAGTTATCTCATGAGATAAATGCATTGAAAAGATAGATTACTACACCAACTCATTCATTTTATCAACCTTACCAAGAAGAATCAAGACATCAAGGTAGAAATGAGAATTCACAGAGATTAGCTATTGAAGCTCCTCCCAAAAGACATAATTCTCGTGCATTTCATCTCAGAACAAATCAAGAAGAAAAAGAGCAAAGAATTGAATATCCAGAAAGTGAAGATTATCATACTCCTCATGGCGACTCTATAAATTTTTATTGTGAGTATGAGACAGATTCAGAAGATGGAGATGATTGTTTTTCTACTTTGGAGGAACCTTAGCTAACTGTGATGACTAGAGGACAGAAGATTAAAGATCAGACCTCTAATGTTGTCCCTGCTAAGAATCAAGCACTTTCTTACAAGGTGGATAAGATTAATGTTGGATTACCTTGGATAAGTCATCAACATGAAGAAAATGACCAACAAAAAGAATGTTCCCAGCCTATGGAGATTCTTGAAGATCAGGAAGAAAAGGTAAACAAAATTGATAAAGATGTATCTATGATTCCTTTTTCTTGTGTTGATGAAAGCTGTAAATTGGGTGAAAAGAATGAGGATAAGGTTTCAAACTATTTTTCATTTGAAGATCATCCTAAGGCTGATAGGCTATTAAAAGATGAGATTCTTGATGTTATTGAAGAATTTAACAAGGTTGATCCTTCATTCATTGTAGTTGATAAAGATCAGATATCAGAAACATTTTGCTTTGAAGATAATATAATACTAAATGTTCCTGATCAAATATGTGTGAATGAAAAAGATGAAATATGATTTGACAATCATCTTACTAAAAATGTTGATGGAGAAATTGATGCAACAATAGATTTTGAACAAGAGGTTTCAGATATTAATGAAGTACTGCAACATCATGTAGAAGACAAAGAATTAGATGAAGATTTTCCTAGCCTTGAAATGGAAATTGATCAAGTCATGATGTCAATCATATGTGAGTCCTCTTCCATGGTCAATTCAAATATTGAAGTTTTGAATTCAGATGAACATTTTTCAGTTTTGATAAATGCTAAAGATGAAGAAGATGTTTCAATCCAGATTGACCCCATGTGTAATGAAGAATCATCTTGTTTCAATCTTGGCTTGGAACCTGAAGTTGTTAATGACAATGCTTGCAACCAGTATGATGGCAGTTCATTTCTAGAATCTCTTAAACTTTTTGATGTTCTCAATCCTGGTTCAGATGCTGGTATTTTTATAAAGGTGATATTGTTGGCAATGAAATAAATAGATGTGAGTATTTTTTAGCAATATATACAAAATCTAGTGAATGTCTTTCTCCTTCACAAAAGATGGTTGAGCATGTGAAAGGAGGTGTGCAGAAAAGTATAGATGAACTAGAGATCTATAATGAGGTATGGCTGTTTGGAAAGGTCCTGCGGGCTATCATGTTGCAAATAGCTTTTGCACTCAAGTTCAACAATGGAGTAGCCAGAGGTTACCAATGTTGTTTCAAATTGGTGAAGCATCTTCCTCTATTTCAGAAAGGTTCATATTTTTCTCTCCCTATAAATGGTCACGTATGAATCTTTCTTTACTTTTGGTTCTACTGGTGAGGTCCCCTCACCTTTTGTAGTTAGGTTTGCTTTCCAATTTTGGTTTGTTTAGTGTAGTCTTTCCCTGCTTTCATAGTTAGTTGTTTTCCTACTTTAGTGTGTTCAGTTTTCCCTACTCCCCTCCACCCTCCCTGTATGAAGCTGCTTATTATTTCTTTGGTCTAGACTCCACAACCCAATGCATAAGGAACTTGTCTCACTAGAGAAGTTGAATTCTTCATGCACCTAGCAGTACATGATCCCCAAATGGAGCCAGTTGTTGCCTGACTTTCAGTCACCCTTTTTTTGATCAAGTCAAGTCTGGTCTATTTTATGTAAAGTCTAGGTCTAGATCTCCTCTAAGATAGGAAATCTTTGTCGGGTTTCTCTTCAATTTGCCTTCATGTTTTAGCCAGGTGGGTTGTTTAAGGTCTCATTGTTTGGGTAGGTTGTAGCTCCCAATCCGGAAAAGATTATGGTGCTCTAAATGATTTTCTTTTCAAAATAGGATGGTGCTTGAAAGTCGTGATCTCAAGATGTTTACAGCATATCAAAGGAAAGATTCTTCATGTAACGGAAGTAATGATAGAGCCAGTATTGAAATATCTGGACTTCATTCTAACAATGTGTAACTCTGATCAAAAAGATCTATTTTGTTTCTCAGTTGATCAGAAGGTTAACATTTAGCGTGGTTGATGATCGGTCAGAATCTACAACTATCGTTATTTCGCATAAAAAAGTTACATGATGTTTATTTCATGTGAAATAACGACAAGGTGCCACCTGTCCCAGCGGGTCCATCCTTGGTATCACTTTATAACTAAGGTGATGAGTGTCACTGGTGAAATTAATTGATGTGGCAACTCCTAATTTGTTGTAGTATTTCCTGTAGTAAGGTGGGGTGAAATTTTTATGACATCGGCTAAGATTCCTTATTAATGGATGGCATATGATCTTGTAGAATCTTATGAGCCCATCAGATCACACGCCATCTGTTTGATTCTCCAAGTGTAAAGTCAGTAAAAGTAGTGGGTCCAAAATGTTTCACAAACATATATGGTAGTCTGTGATTGGTCCATAAAGTACTAAGTTGGCGGGTTGTCAAAAGGGTCCTGTCATCCATAGAGAATCAATGGTGAGCGTGATTTCGCGTAGGATATGTCAGACGTATAAGATCTTAAGGTAACCGTTGATTTTACCTTTTCAGAAGTGGCAAAGAATAGGGGGTCCACCACTAGGAGATCTACAGCTAGCGTATGATCGTGAGGAATATTCTTTCCTCTCATGATCATAGGATCACTGTCCGATGAGAATCTATCAGGTGGGGCCGATGTTCTAAGTTTTTGGACATGATAAATTGCAAAAGGATTATGACCAACTGCCATCTATCCTGTGGACCCGGCTAGTGTTGAGTTCTAACAAATGTGGGAGATCTATGGCTATCGTATGATCATGAGGAATATTCTTTCCTCTCATGATCATACGACCACTGTCCGATGAGAAACTTGTCAGTGGGACCCAAGACTTAAGGAAAATAAAGAGATTGAAAGACGACGTAAATTTTCAACTATTGTAAATGAATAAGTTGAAAGTGACTAAGAACCGAGGTAGATATGGATGATAGATCTTTCGACTGAGGTCACGGGTAGGAAAAGAATGAAGAATATAATCCTAACAATATTGTATGTTGTAGCTTGTGGTGGTAATCATAAAAGCTATAAGATCATGCCAGATATTTCTGAGATATTTAAAGAAGGTTGAATATAGTTGTAGATCGGATTGATTATTGTTTGGAAGATAGTTCGACTCCGAGAAGCCCAATGGATTTGACTTGACAGATTCTATTAAAAAGAAGATGGAATCAAATTAAAGCATCATAATTATAATGTCTTTTCTTATTCTCATGTCAGTAATTGGCTTTTCAAATTCTATCATCGAGATGTTCTCTCTTTCTATCTTGTCTTTTTGAATTCTGGAAGATGAATCATTTCCTATAAGCATTGTATAAATACTATGAAGAAATGAATGTAAGGGGTCGCCAAACTTGTAAGGGTAGCATAAGTGATTCCATTTACTTTGCTAGGTTTTCATGTTTGTTGAACCAGTAGTTTTCATTTGCATGTGAATAGACATGATAGTTATATATGAAGCTGTAATTTCTTGCTAGATTCCATTTCATGTTTGTAATTTCAGTGAAAGTAATTCCATTTACCTTTCATGTATGATTCTTCTCCTATTCACCCTATTATTTAGATGCATCTGAATGGAAAGTACAATTGTATATGGAGCTATAATTTCTGCTTGAATTCCATTTCACGTTACTAGTTGCAGTCTAAGCAATTCTATTTGTTGTCTGTATATGATTCTGCTTCTGTTCTCATTAGTAGAATATGCATTCTTAGAATAGATAGGTTTAGTTAGAAGATAGTCTTTATGATAATCTATGATCAACATTCCATTGGGGATTATAGGTTATCCACTTTATCCTTGCCTGAATTGTTTGTGCCTACAAACAATTTGGTTAAAATCCTATAAGAAGCTAATCTAATGATCAATAAAAACACATTCATTGCATATCATTTCATATTCAGGGAGCTATACCTATCAATTCAGAGGGCAGTGATAGATGACTTACACTGACCCATTTGTTGGTGAACATCCTTTTGTTCTCTCACCTTGGGTGTTAAGAAGAGTCAAAGATTATAAATCTAAAGGGAAGACAAACTGTTAACCAACAAGTACAAAGGAAGTTGAGATCATATGTGGTGAAGACACATTTATGCAACAAGGAGAAGTCCTAGCTGAAGACTTGACTGGACAATAAAGTGAGAAGGAAGATGAACCTATAAATGAAAAGAAAGATGAACATAAAGAATAACCTTTAGTTGAGATTCCAATGAAGGTAAAGACTGAGATTATGGAAGTAATTCAAAGATCACTCCTTACCCCTAAGGCATTAGTCTCATTGTTGTCAACTTTGACACCTGATACAACTAGTTTAGATTCATGGGGAGAAGAAGACTTAATAAAGATAAGTGTATTAGCCATGGAGAAAGAAAAATAGAAAAAACTTATGAGAAATTCTTTGTTTGTTGAATTAGTCAACATACTAAATAGTCTACTACCAAAGGATAAGAAAGTAATAAGTGTACATTCATTGGATGATGTCATCACTATTTTGACAAGTTTCAAAGAAAATTTCTCAAGTCTTGAAGAATCAGCATCGAAGATTGCAGAAGAGAAATATAGAAAGAAAAGGTTGGATGAGTTAATAAGTAACTTCTCACGTGACCTCAATTATCTTAAGGTTGGTCAAGCTATGCTAAAGGAGATAGCAACAAAAGGAAGGAAAATAATTGCTAACTGTGTGAATAAAGACCAACTTACTTCAGACCTTTCAAAGAAGATTCGGGAAGTTGAATCTCTAATGGCAGCTATGAGAAAATCAGTGGAAGATCCCTCCTAGGATATTAACATGTGCAATAATTTCTATCAAGGACAAATAGAAAAAATTGAAAAGGCAGAGAAAGAGATTGGGAAAATAAGGGCTAGGCAAACACAATTGAGACATACACTAGCACCCTCTCTAGATGTGTTGAATCAGAACATCAAGGAGATAGATGCCACTATTGTGACATATGACCAAGGTCCATGTACAGATTTGGAAAAGATGGAGAAGCTAACCTATTCATTATGTGCCCACTATAGACAGTAGATGCACTCGAGGCATTTTGGCAGCAAGAGATCCAAAACTTGAAGATTGCATACCCAGATGTACTATCTAAGTACTTAAAGATTCATTTATTGAGTGCCTTTGTCATTAAAGTCAAAGGGGAAGTAGAGTACCATGGAGTAGTAGAGTAATATAGATATAAGGGAGATATAAGATAGATAATATATGATGTACAGTATACAGGAAAAGATAAGAGTATAAGATATAATTTTTTTGTGTAAAGATGTAGTTTAGCAACTTCACCATATTCCTCTGTTGCCATTAATGAAAAAGGGGGAGATTATTGGAAAGTTGAATATACTAGTCTATATGACTAATTTTAGTGTTTCCATTATGGCAACAAATTCATATGAAGTTTTGAGGTAAGCGCAATAACTTAGAAGATCAAAATTTAGCTAAGTATGGAAGATAGAAGAGTCAGTGAAGCATCCAATGAACAAAGCATCAGTGCATGTGCATATGACTAAGTTTTGGTATCCACCCTTGAAGATAAGCTTTTAAGTATGTTAGTAACCTATGTCTAATAATGCATGGTCAGATATGATAGCATGAAGAAGTTACAACAAGTTGAAGTGACACAGATAGTAAGTGGAAAAATAGAATAGAGCATGCAGCTGACAGGAAAGATTTTAATTAGCGAGTATTATTTTGTCTTGTAAAGGATATGCACCTATTTTAAATGTGTTTTAAACATGTTAATATCAATGTATGTAAACGTGCTTGAGCCAATTCATTTGGAAGCATTGTATGTAATAGGTTATAGGCCGACTTAGTAAATAGTTTTGGTTGCGCCTATATATAAGACATGAGATTTTGTATTAGAGAATGATATGGAAATAGAAGATGTAATAGAATAGAAGAAGTATGAAAATTATGTGTTAAGAGTAGTAAGAATGTTATAAATCTTTATAAGAGGTTAAAGCATCAACGCAAAAAAGGAATTGATCAGACAAGCAGTGTCATAGCAATAGTTCACCCTTGCAGATATAGTGTGTATTTGATATCCAGGAGGTTGTAGCCTTCCTCATTGAGCAGTGAGCTCTAGCAGTGAGCCTTCCACCCCTAACAAGGTTTTTTACTTCAAGACTCCTAACAGGGCCCGACCTTTGACTAGGTCATTGTACTAAAGCATTGTAATGACTACTCCTAATAGGGGAAAGGAACATTAATAGGGTCATAATACAAAGTACAATTATTAGTGGGTATTAATTCCCACCAAGTTTTTTCCTTTGGCCAATGTTTCCCCATAATCATATTTGGTGTTATGTGTTATGTTTATTTACTTTACATTCTTTAATAGTTAGTTCATTAATTAAGTAATTGGACTAAGTTTCAAGAAGTAGAAAAACATTAATATTGTAGAACACTGATTCACCCCACCCCTCCTCTCAGTATTCCCATTCCTAACAGCCCTCTCCTCTAAGAACTCTCCACCACCTCCAATCTGGTAGGAATTTATCTTAGCGGGTCTAAGACCACTAGATCTTCATTCCTTCCAATGCCTCTAGTATATCTACTAGCCATTTCAACAAACCCTCAAAGTTGTAGATCAGATTTTATTCCACCGCCACCCTACCAACAAAACCTAGGTTGCAAAACTACTCTAATACCACTTGGTATAGTCAGGGATTGAGAAACATACAAAAGATCAATCCAACCTTGCAGCCAACATAAACACAATGGAAAAAATAGCCAAGGAAAACCAATAAATGAAAGATTAGCCTTCAACTATTATCAAGAAATTAATTACAATAAATTTGTAACTTGCAATCTTGCATGCCAAGCATACATGCCTCATTATGATAAGAAAATCCCTTCTAACCTTATCCAAACTATGGCCAAATAATCTTATGAAGACTAACTCTTCCTTTAGGAACAATTCCATAAGCTTATATAGCCAATACAATCATCAGTCAACCCAGACTAGATCACATTTCCCAAGAATAGAGAAAATACAATAAAACAATCAAGTCAGATACCAAAAACCTAGGAATATCCCCCAATGAATAAACTAAGAGATGCGACCACAATAGTAAGTAGGCCTCAAATTTAACCCACTATCACAATTGGAATCAAGAATTTGAACTGATAGATTGGAAATTTAATCAATGAACACCCTAACTGACGAGGAAAATGAAGAACAATATAGTTAGGAAAAAATATTCAAGAAATCTCACGCAATGACTCCAAATGAGATGCGATAATAGGATAAGGATTAGAATGAAGCCATAAACACATTGTAGAAATTGCAACTCATAATAACAAGTTTAGATTGACTACAACTAGAACCCATGACTGGTCAACAAGAACTCAAATATGTTTTTGGTTGATGCAAAATTGCTTAGATTGCAAGATGCTCCTGCATCACAACTCTAATCTTCAACACAAATCATTGTCAACACAAAAGAGGGTTAACATCCAACCTCAATGAAATAGCATGGAAATACTTTTGATCAACAACACACCTCAGGTACATCATCTTTCAAGTAGGTGGATATCCACAAAAGAGTAACAACAACTATCAACATCTGTACAAGTTACTTCCTTCTACAACATACTTAAACATCATTACATCTTTCCTTCAACAATCTCTCCACAGCTTCACAATCATAGAAAAGGATTGACTATAATTACAACACCACAACACATATCAACAATCTCACAACTACCAGCAAGTAGAGGTTTGATATCAATGAAAACACAAATTTCCAATATAAAATACTCCAACTCTATTAAAATTAGTTAATTATATTTAAATATGAAAAAACTAGGTTTTGAAATAATCAATACAAATCAAATTATAGGTTATAAGTGTTACAAGTAGTGGTTTCTATTGCACCAAAAGATTGACCTATTAATGCTTGATACAACTACTAGGCTTATAGAAGACACAGGAGGTGGTTAAGCCATGTCATGAATCCTAAGGGGAGCGCTAACCATTTTCCAACAATCTCCCCCTCAGCATTACCCAAGGGGATTCAAACCCATGACCAAGCTCGGATACCACTTGTTACAAGTAGTGTTTGTCGTTGCACCAAAAGATCGACATGTTAATGCCTGATACAACCACTAGACTTAAAAAAGACATAGGAGGTGGTTTAGCCATGTCATGAATCCTGAGGGGAGCACTAACCATTTTCCAACAATAAGATGAAAACCCATTCATCTCTATAGTATTAAACTATAATCCTCTACAAGAGCATGACTGAGAATTCACCAAAACTTTTGGATTCAATGTATATGAGAGTGGAAATGCATGTTCAAGCATCAAAACATGTTAAAATAAGTTTCCACATATTCCTAAAGTATCAAGACATAGAAAAGAAATGAAAAAAAGTGGAAATAAACCTAAATCCTTCATATTCCATTCTCAACATATATTAAAGAGAGTATGGTAGTTATTTTTATATAGTTTTTCACTTTAGTCAATTTAATCAAAAGGGTTTAAGAAATGTTTTATGTTGAATTTCATAGGTTCACTTACTAAGTTACTAAAAGTAGCTAAATATAATTTTTTTGAATATGTACACAGGTTTTCCTTCTTCATCAAGATACTCTATATTGCTTCAAGTCATCAAAAACTCTAAATTTATGTAATTAATATATTTAAATTAATAAAAATTCACTTATCCATATGAGTAGACTCTTTGAATCATACTCCTTGATTGAAGTCAACAAAAAAATGATATTTATCACAAAGGAATCCTATCTTTTTATGAACATGATACAAAATTCATTTCTAAATTTCCTATTAATATCCTACCATGATGTTGGGAGAAACATTCATGTAATCGTCCCCTATGGAGACTTATATTGGAAACTAAGGAATTTTATTACTAAAACATAAAGGAAATGGGTATCTAGATAATCTTGTTAGATAAACCTAAAGAGTTTAGAACTAATATAAATGATGCAAGAGCATCTTGGGTTCATGGAAATCATGTATCTCAGTAGCTTGTTAGATGTTCTCGGTAACTTCTTTGGATTTCTCGGTGGAGTGTTCTTTTTGGCTCACTAACGAGCTTGGTTTCTTCTTAGTGGTGCCTTGCACCAAGTGGCTTTTCTATGTTTTTTTCTTCTTGGTGGTTTTCTTCACCGAGTTGGTTTAGTGTGTTATGTGTTTCTTGGTGGCCTAGTTCACCAATGGGTTTAGTTTTGGATCTTGTTTCTGGGCTAACTTGTGTATTTAATTTTGGTCATGATCTTAATGTTGGGATCACTAATTGGGACGCGTATGGACCTAAATCTAAGTTGTTTCTTTCTCCATTTTTGGCTCTTGAAGATTCTTTTTGGCTGACCTATGTGGTAGCCTCATGTATAAATGTAATGATCTATTCTAGGTTTAGGGGTAGCGAGGATAGGAAAGAAAAAGGAGAAGTCTAGGAAGCTGGAGTTCACGGATATCAAATGCATGAGGATTGTTCTATTTTTTTAATTGATTTATGTTGAATTGGCTATAATCGAGAAGGCCTCACAACCCGACATGTATCAATTTTGAATGAATATAATATATGATTTGCACTCCTTCTATCATTTTCTACGTTATTGCTTTTGTGTTGTGATTCTGCAAGGTGGTCTGGTAATTGGGTGAGCCTTTGGCCCCACTTATCTTATCCTCCTTGCATCAAGTCGTATTAGATAAAGGTTTGATCTAGAGGTTCCTTCTTGTATACCCTAGTTAGTTACTTGTTGTGGGGTAGCAGATTTTGATCTAACCTACAATTGCAAAGGGTCTCTAGATGGTTCAAGGAATAAATGCATATCTAGGTTTAGCTGATATACTAAGACTAATTTCCACTAGATTAGAAGCTATTGAGACAACTTGACACTGAGGAAGACATCTTGATAATGTTAGTGATGATGAAGCTAAATAAATGCAGGAGGTAGCTGCACCTACATCTATAATGGATCAAGGAGAAGAAATATTCTGATAAGCATTGACAAGTTTGAAGGCCACACTATAGTTTAATCCTCCTAAGTATAGTGGAAAGATGGATTCAGATGAATTGATAGACTAGATCACTAAGATGGAGAAATGTTTCGAGTATGAGAACATATTGGATGAGAAGAAGGTGAAAATTGCAAGCATGTGGTCTGAGAATCTGCAATTAGATCAAAAGAAGAAATGTAGAGCCAAAATCAAGGTATGGGATGAGATCATAAATAAGTTAAAGGAAAAGCTTCTACCTTGTGATTATCAAATTAACATAGTTAGGAGAATGCAAAGTTTCAAGTAGAAATATAGCTCTATGGAGGATTACACCAAGGAATTTTAAAGGTTAGATCTCATATCTAGACATATTGAAGATGAGGTGGAAAGGATTTCAAGGTACCTAAATGGGTTAAGGAGTTCTATTCAAGAAGAGATCAGTTTGGTCAAAATGGAGAGTATTTAGGAGGCTTATTAGTTTTCCCTAAAAGATGAGGACAAATTGAATAAAAATCATGAGCAAAGATAAAGAGGAGAGGTGGTAGATTCCCTAGAGGAATAGATATATCATATGGTGAAAACAATAGATCCCATCAGGATGAGAAAAATCAAGACAAAAGCAAGACCTAGTGGAAAGGCAAAAGTTCATCTCGGGGAAGAGGTAATTTCTCCTGAGGTGGATATGGAAGAGGAAGATTCTAAGGAACTTGTTAAAATTGTGGAGAAGAGGTACATAGATCATTTGAGTGTACACATGCAAGAAAGAAGGTCGGTAGAAGAAAAAATGCTTTGGTGCATGAAGACTCACCGAATGTACTTGAGAAGGAAGAAAACTCGATTGTCAGAAGAGCATTATGGAGTGAAAATATTAAGGAAGATGCAGTAAGAAAGAGTTTTTTAAAGACTATTGGAATTATGGAAAGGTGAGTTACTGAGAGGGGAGCAGTGAATTAGTAACACTAATTTTTTAAAAATTTGAATCCTTGTAGACATGTAATTCATTAACCGACTATATCATTCCATTCTCCATATATTCAACAACATAACTGAAATGTAGATGCATGTAAACTAATTAAATCATCATACATGAAAATTCATAGACATAAAACATGTATTTTGGTATCGCAGAAACCCTTGTTAGAAGGTAAAAACTGTGATGGGGAGGGAACCCACAAAGCTTCACTACTATAATAAATAAAGTTGTCGGTTAAGGCTACAAAGATTGATCACTTCTGGTGATCTTACCCTGTTAGGAGTAATAAAAGATCAACTAGATCTACCTGGTTAGAGGATTTTAGCAACAATCATCAAGTGTACACTTGGTTAAGATATTTTACAAAATATTGTTAAGTCTATTCTGTTAGGAGATCTTTAAGTTTGCTATAATTACTAGAGAGTAAAAGTGAAGTTTGATCTATTTGAAAACAACTTACATTGTTGATATCACATCAATTAAGTACAATAATAAAATCACCTTGTTGTGATGAAATGTATGCTTATGTACTGCTCAGTGGCCTTATATCTATTTCTGATAAAATGAATACTCTATCAAATGCTTCAACATAACCTTGTTAGATCTTCAGATGTCCTTGAGTGTGGCTACTTCATGATGATACTTGTCAAAATGACATCTTTACAATACTTATATCAAAATGATTTGACCTAATTAGGGTTTTGACACTATCTTAGAAAACCTAAAATCAATGGCTCAAATGATTAACCTAGATCATCTTTACATAGGAATCATTAGTCATTAAATGATTACATCGATATTAAATATTCACCTCGATCTTGGTAAACCATTTTATAGCATGACAAAAATTTGTTCACCTTGAACTATGTGTCATTCCAAAATTTTATGTAGACTCTGGATTACTTGGTAAATGATGTGTCTCTACCTCGGTATTATATTGGCACTTGGTAATCTTGTGTACTCGGTGACTAATTTGTAGTTATGACTAACTGAACTGTCTTTCTCTATTTACCATATGTATATATGAATACTAATGACAGCTCTTAGTGCACTTAGGAGTAACATTCTCCCCCTTTGGCATTAGTATCAAAAATATATATGTATATGCCAACTACAAAAGTTTGGACTTGAAAATTTACAAACCAAAAATGTGTGAACTGTGTGAACTCCCCCTTTGAACATGCTCTCAGCTTAAAGTACATATAAAGAATATATATACATATATTTCCCCCTTTTTTGAAATTAATGCCAAAAATGTACTTAAAGCTTTTCCAATATATTTTGATGGGTTTTCTTGAGAGTGTCCAAGAGGATGTCTCATTCCTCTTTGAGATTTTCTATAGCAATCTTCTCTAAGCCTACTTTTGCATGCATGTCAAAGATATTTTTTATGACTGATATTTTAGGGGTGGCAAATAATTCCTTTGCCTTGTTCACATGTTTTTGTGTTACCTTTAATTGTGGCTAGGTAGTAACTCAACCTGAAGCTTGGTTACTTGTTCTCTTATTTTATCCTCTTCCTTCCTCAATTCAAGTCCCAACCATTGAATGTGTGTAACTTTGGCATAATGCACATGAAATGCATGGGGCTTGGTTGTGAGACTATTTGCACTTGACTTGAGATCTTCATCAAGTTTCTTTATCTTTTCACTAAACTTGGTATTGAAGGAGTCTATAGTGCATAAATTTTTCAAAATTTTAATAACCTTTTGAATAATACTATCTAGCTTGGTTATTACCTCATAAATTTTTACCTTATTAATTGCCATTGCTTGGCTGATTTTATGAGTGAGTTTGTATTGAATCTTCTTTTTTTCTCTTTCTTCTATCATCTTCTCTGCATTAGTAGTTGGTCCATTGATGGTCTCGGTGAGTAGTGCAAGTTGGTCAATGATGGGGTTTGTTTCATCTACATTGACTTCTGGTGAAACTTTCATTAAGATATACTTGACATCCTCTAGAACCCTGGTATTATTGTGTTCTTGCTTCAGCTTCTCTTGAGCTACTTTTCAGGTGCATGTCTCTCCATATTTCCTAAGAGCTTCAGGGTCAAGTGTCCTTAGGTCACATGCTGAGATTTCAATAATCTCATCAAGAGTGACCAGACCCTTACTTCCTTGTTTTATCTTCTTCTTTTTGTCTTGTACACTGGATGTTGGAGATTGTTTAATTTAAAATTGATCCTTGTGCTCTGTATTAGGCTTAGGTATCTTGGTGGATGTTTCTTCCTCTTTATTTTTCCCATTTGTTGATTCTGCAATCTATGGTGCTGGGGATTTGGTGCAAGAGCACCCATGGGTTTCTTAGGACAATCCATTAATTTTTTTTTATGTGTTTGACTCATGTCAATTTTTTTTGTGAGTAGCTTAAGGTCATGTAGACCATAGGATGAGTACAATAGGGTTCTAGTAGGTTGAGTCTTAGGACCTCTTGGAAGTGGTAATCAGGGGCTAGAAAGTTGTAAAGCCTCATGATTAGCACAAGATAGGGGATGATGTCAGCATGATGTTAGTAGGGTTTAGAATAGGCTAGAATCATGATTTAACCATGGTTAACGTCTAAGGTGAGGTTAAATGTGAGAGAGAGAGATCATTTTCTAAAAGTTGTAAAAAAAGTTGCTAAAAAGATGTAAAAGTTGCATTGCAACTTTTACAAATTTCAAATGTTGCTCGGACAACATTGCTAAAAGGTCTTCAAACTATGATAGTCTGACCTAAGGGATAAACTAAGACCCTAATAGCCTATTTAATACCTAGGATGACCTAATTTCAAGGTTGGATACCCAGTGTATAGACAAGGGTTGAAGAAATCAAGATTTTAGCTTGTTTTGTGTGTAAATTAGAGTGAAGTTTGTGACAGAGAATAGTGAATGGTTTTATTTTTGCATTGTATCTCATGTATGGATTTGATTAAGTTTTTATATTTTTGCATGATCCATTATTTTTTAATTGTATATTTTTTCTTTTATATTTTGTAAATATCTTGTGTTTGGCACTGTCACTAGTTCAATTCGGGCAGTTTGTAAGGATGGAAGTCTAACTCACTACCCCACCGTCCATTTTCTATGGCCTCTTGGGGATAGTGAGTAGATACCATGTACATATTGTTTTCAGGATCTTGGGCCCTCAAATGTAGAGGAAATAATTTTAAAGTCTTTCCCTAGGTGAGCCAGTGGTGAGCCCAGCTAGGGAAGACCGAGTTGCAAAGAGCATAACTTGCAGAGGTGGATAGCTAGAAGAAAAATTCCTTCTAGATATTTAAGATAGAATTATTACCAAGCATTATTCAAGAGGATAGGTTTGGGCTAATATATTTGATGGTCTAATACATTCCAACTTTTTTAGGAGTCAGGAAAGATCTTAAAACCCTTAGATTCACTCATTTAGAGTTAGGGTATTGTATGGAAGGTGGAGACCCCAAGACCCCAAAAATATTTTAGAGGTTGGAAAATAATCCAAGAATACCAAGAAAAATTTTAGGGTTCCTTTGGAAGAGTTCAGAGAAAATCCTTATTTTCTCGGAGTAGGAGACCTAATAAGGCTACTAGCCTATTAGGCTTGTTTTGTGAAAGATTGAGGAAATAGACTTACTTGTTGGACTAGGTGGGACTCCTAACACCCCTAGTTGGTTGAATTGAATAATTTGAAGTCATCTCCACACCTCTGTAAGGTTAAATGAATAATTTGGAGGTTGCAAGCCTTTAAGATTGTGTAAGGGCTATGAATAGTGAAGCTAGAGTGCACCAAGTTTAAGACTTGGTTGGTGGAATCTTTCCTGGTAGTTGGGTTGGATAGAGTAACCAAGGGATCTACATGGGTTAGAGATCCTAAAAATGCCAAGGATTGTAGTGAAGACACCCTAAGAGTCTTTGAGAATACTAGGAGCATGTATCAGTGATTGATTCATCAACCCTCCCTATCATGCTTGTGACCTAGTGTTTGTGGTAGAAGTGTCTACTGTTGTCTCTATTTGTGTTCCTTAAACATTTTCTACTGCATCAGTGGTCTTAGTATGTACTTCACCTTTTTTAGCCTCACCACTATGCTAAGTCTCTTTACCAATCTCCTCACCCTTGTCTTTAGTTGTGTCTTGTGCTTGCTTGGGTGGAGCTTCCTTAGTGTGTTTCTTAGTAGCTATGTCTATAGCTTGTACCAATATAGGAAGATTTCCTAGTGTAATACCCCAAAAATGGGCTATAAGTTCATTAATCTCTTACATCTTCAATTCGAACGAAATCGACATCAAAGTCCTAATCTAAGGCACATCTAAACATCATCAAATCATAATTGATTATCTTAAATTCTGCATCGGGGAATATTCCTAGCAATATTCCTAATTATCTTAATTATCTTAATTAAATTAAATTTTATAATTATTTGGCAATAAATCACATTTATCCTAAAGTTTGATTAATTGAATATTTTCATATTTAATTAATTAGATTTAATATTTGCCACTTAATTGTGTAATTAAATTTAATTCTATCTATTATTAATTGTATTATTTAATTTTGACAATAAATCTAATATCATATGAATAATTGATTAAATTCTTATTTAATTAATTAAAGCAAGTTGTCATTATTTAATAATATAGTTTTTAATAAAAGTTTGATTAAATAATTGATTAACCCATAAATCGATTGTTTTATTTTTAAAAGCAGTTAAGTTGGAAATAAATCACTTTATTATTAAATTAATTCATAAATAAAACATGCACAATCATAAAAGCAGACAACTATCAATTATCAATTAAAGCTAAACTCTATTTTGAGTTAAAACTTAGCTTTTGCATGTTTTTGTGAATTAAATTATCTTTATTATAAACTAACTCAAAAATCAACCTGAGTTATTTGAGTGATTTATGGCTTTTTCTCATGCACCTCCAAAGCCCTAGATTTCTATAAAAACAAGGCTCAACTCTTCATAATTCATCTCTCAATCATCTCTCAAATTTGCATCCAAGCATCTCATGTTTTTGCACAATCATGCTGGAGAATTGGAATTGAAGAATCAAAGCTCTTGTGAATCGACATCTTTGTGAGATCAATCTTATTTTAGCATTCATATTGCATATCATTGTTAGATTAGCATTGCATATCAATTTTTAATAGCATTCATAGCATATCAATTTCATCTAGCATAGTTTCATATCAAGTTTTTTTCATATAGATTAGTTTCATATCAGTTTTTATCATTCTTATTGCATAGAAAATAAAAATAAATAGTTTAATTGCATTCAATCTCATATCTAGATCAATTTCATTCAAATCCTTCATTTAGGTGTCATCTAGGTCACTGATCTCGATTACAATCTGAGAACATCAATCTCGCACCTATTAGAAGGCAGTAAATCGCTTGGTTAGATTAGATTTCAATTTTGCACGATTTTGTTTATAGCTAACCTCTAATGTTTTACTGAGTGTTGTGTCTATAGATTAGGTACAATTTTCACACACATATTTCTGGCACCCACCGTGGGGCAACCCACCTTTGCATGCTGGTTTTGATTTTTTTGGGGAGCTAAAACCCCAAAGTCTCAAAGATTTAATTTTATCTCCCAAATGGATTGGAGTTTTGGTCTGAAATTTTTTTTGCAGATTTGTGACATATCAGGGAAGCTTTGATTAAAAATTTAGAATTTTCTAAAAAATTTTGAATTTTCAATCATTTTTTTTTATTTTTCATAAAAAATTAATTTTCAGGGCAAATCAAAATATTTTTTGGAAATTTTTACATTTTCGGAAATCTCTTCAAATTCTACAGGGGGTCTATTATTTGTGTTTTAAAATTGGATGCAATTTAATAGCTCAAATAGTCAATTTGCAAAAACTGATCTGTTTTGATAAAACGGGTCTCTAGGGCACAAATGAAGAGATTTTTCTAAAAATTTTGCATTTTTGGAAAGCTCTCTATTTCTTAGTAGGGGTCTCTATTCTGAATTTCTATTTTTGTAGCCAAAATCATATCAAAAAAATTAGATCTTGTTGACTAGGTTAAATGCAGTAAAAAAAATAAAGTTTTGTGATGGGTATGCACTTATTTTTTACATGGTTCAATGAATGATATGAGTTGTCATTTGGGTTAATTACTGGTTATTATTACTGATAATAATTGATTTTTAGAGCTAACCCTATGGTTTTCATAAGTTGAATATATTTTGCATATCTTGTTTGCTTGTTTGCTTGTTGGAGAGTTCGTCAATTGCTTGCATGGAAAAGCTCAACAAGAATTGTTAAAAATCAAGTAAAATCTACTAAGCACATTGTGAGGATCCCAGGTATTCTCCTTCATCTAATAATATTTTGATTTGGGACTTAAAATAAATCTCTTATGTGTCAAGCTTGTGTGCATCTTTTCATGCTTTTGATCTATTTCTACACACTTGCATAATTGATACTAGGTTGTGAACCCTTAAGGATTCATTAAGTAGTCTTAGAATACTTGTGATTGATCTTGATTGCTATCTTGGGTTATTGGACTCGCTAATCCGTCAGCCCCTCATTTCTGCCCCGTGGTTGCAA
This sequence comes from Chamaecyparis obtusa, assembly GCA_027943335.1. Taxonomy (NCBI): domain Eukaryota; kingdom Viridiplantae; phylum Streptophyta; class Pinopsida; order Cupressales; family Cupressaceae; genus Chamaecyparis; species Chamaecyparis obtusa. The sequence goes on along the minus strand of BSBK01002455.1, from coordinate 523,039 downwards.
TCTCAGTGCCATAAAGGGGAGGGGTCAACAGGACAGAAGCGTTAAGTGTTCCACTTGGCAACCCTTTTGTGCTTTTAGGAACTCACTTGTTTTTTAAGTTGGGGACTCATTTTTATCTTGTGTGAGGTGTTAAGTGTTCCACCTTGTGGACTCATCTCATATTTGCTTTAAGTGTTAAGTGTTCCTCTTTCTGCTTTTTGGGCACTTTTGGTAGATTTGCTTTTGGGAATATATCTGTGCTCACATAGTAATTAGGCCCTATGAACACTATTCGTGATTCTTGAGAGATTGGATTCCTAGCGAAATCCTTCCTTGATGATGGAATCCTTGTACGTAGGGAGGATACTTAGTGAGTTTCACATTCAACTTAGTTAGTGAGTCTTCTCTTATTGATCGACACATTCTCTCTTCGGTGAGGTTGATAGATCACGTGGGGTTGATATCACAAGCTTTGGTGAATCAAAATTGGTTAGTGCATCTGCTCTTATTGATTGATACATTCTCTCCCTAGAGAGGTTGATAGATCACGTGGAGTTGATATCACAGACCTTGGTGGAACAAAACTTTGTCTTAGCGTGTCAGATTAATCTACTTGCTTTGTTTGGGTTAAAAGTGAAAAGGTGTCAAAAACCTTGGATCTAGAGCCAAGTCCCCTTGTGGTATAAATCTGTGAGTCACCTTTAGAGAAGGTTAACTATAGCAGACAATCCCTTCACAGGGCAAACTGCGTTGATGGAACCTCAAGTGGTAATAGCCATTTTCGCCATGGTAGTGACAGCCACTATATAAATGTCCTTGTGGAAGAAATCTCCATGGGTATGGTTCATTGTTGGGTTGTCAGATCTCCCTAGCAGCTCTTGAAGATTAAGTTCTCAGACTGTGTCAAAACCCTAGTGTGCCGAGATTGGAGTTCACCCCTTTGAATCATAAAAGTTGCAGAGTCAAACCATTACTAAAAACCCTAGAGAGGCCAATTTTTCATTCTCAGGTATATGTGTGTTATTGCAAAACTTTTCAGAACATACACAATTAGTACTCTCAGGGATTAGCACAATTTGGTCACTTGATTGTTCATGCACAAGGTTGCATTTGCCCTTGTTCATTGTTTTCAGACGTGCTTGGAATCACTTGCTTGCTGTTCTGCATGCTTGTTTATCTACTTGGCTATTAAAAATGATCAAATCTGGTATAACCTTCAAAATCTGGACAGTACAATTTGCAAACAATCCAAAACTGAAAACCTTAAGTTTTGCAAAATTTGACGTAAAATTCTTTCTGGAGTCAAAAGTCATTTCAGGAAGTCAAAAGTCATACGAGTTTTTGTCAAGTGTCATTTCAGTATTGCCCATCTATCGTATGATTGAGAACACAGTGTCGTACGAGTTTTCAAACCAGCAAATTCAAGAAAGTCAAAACCCTGTTAGCAACTGTCGTACGAATTTTGTCAACTCTCATTTCATTGCTATCCAACTGTCGTACAAGTTTAGCAACTGTTGTTTCATAGACTACCCAGTGTCGTACGAGTCTGCAAAGTGTCATTTGGAAAAATTTGAAAGAGTTGTCAGAAATTGTCAAATTGCAAGATATCCAATGTTTCCAGCCTAGTTCCAGAATTTGTCAAAAATATCATTGTGTCAAGAACAAATCAGTAGCTATTGAAAATCAGTACACATGTCTCAAAGAATCAGTACACATGAGGAAGAAATTTTGATCGCCGCTATGATGAAGCAGCTGCAAGCTATGCAAGTCCAGCTTGACAAACTTGAGAAAGAAAAGGAACCTCTATACTTTTTTCCATTTGATAAAGACTTGTACATGTCACCATGCCCCTGGAAAAAATTTGAGCAATATGATACCTCTTCCACGGAGAGTGACACATCTAGCTTTGGAGACTATGATGACTATGATGACAGACAATGTAATGATACCTATGACACCTCTGTTCCTAAGAGTCCTCCTCATCATTCATTCCTGCTTACTACAAATGGGCCGTCACATTGGATAGATCATGATGGTGATCCATATGATTTTGATTTTGAAAGAGATTTTGATGGCTTTTGTGGACAATACCTTGATGATGATCCATCTACTACTGCTAAGGACTATAAAATATATCATGCTAACTTGAAACATCAATACTATAAGGATCTCTCCTCTAAGAACTCTTAAGCTGAAAATAAAGATTACACTCTCAAGCAAGATCATGTTAATGTTGGACCTTTGTCTTGTGATGGCTCCCTTCCATCCCCTACTTCCTCCAATACTCATACATTTCCTAAAGCTTCTGAGTCTTTCAAATCTTTCACAGAACCTTCATCCGACACAAGCCCTGATACTTTTCATGTGGTTCCCTATAGTTATCCTCTAGGACTACCTCTTAAAGAAACTCAAGCTAACCTTCACCTAGCTGCAAATACTTTCAATGATGATAAACCTAAAGAGCCTAAGCCTTTATATGCTATAATCCCTACTTCAGCTAGTCCTCCACCATCTCTTCCAAAGTCATCCATACAATCCCAACATGCTTCCTTGTCCTTAGAAGTGGCTCCATGTTAAGAGGACTCTAAAAATGATGAAGAAAAGAACATAAAGAAAGATCAAGATCAAGAACCCTCCATGTCATCCACTCCTTTTCACGATGTCTCTTATCCAGCTCAGGGTTCTTTTGATCTTGTACCCCCTTTTTCATACATTCCACCATGTTTTAAGTCTTCGAATAAGCAAGATCAAGCTACTACTTACACTGTTGAGCTTATTGACAATCAAAATAACCTTACTACGCTTGCACTTTCCAAAGATGATATTTCCATTAAGGTTGGTAAAAATGGTGTTCCTTCCAATGTTAAGCCTATTGAAAAATAAAAGAAAAATTATGCACTTGTGCTATCCAAAGATCCTTGTCAAGATCAAAGTCTTCCATCTTCTTGTTCTGCCACTCCATGTTCACTTCCACTTTCTACTCTTCCTAAGTCTTTGCAAGCTTTGAACAATCCTATCAAAGAAGGTGCTCATATTCAAGATGTCCACGATTCTATTGAAAATTCTAATGCTCACTCTAAAGATGCTAATATCCTTGGTTGTCATATAGATGCTGATGAACTTATTGATTATCCTTTTGAGTCTTCCACTTCCATCCTTGGACCTCTTCCACCACTACAAAGATCTTCACGCCTTCCTTCCATCTTGGGTCCTTATGTCCCTTCACTTTCCCCTCTTAACTCTCCTAATTTTCCATCCATCTTGGGTCCTTACATACCTCCATCTCCCATCTTTCCTCAAGATCAACATAGATGCATACCCTTGAATCCTTTTCATCCACCCACCCATCTAAATCAGTTGTATCCTCCCTCTTCCACAAATTCCAAGTCTTTTGGAAGTAACTTGAATGTTCAATACAATAAAAAGAAGCAATACAAGAATCTATCAAAAAGAGAAGATCACCATGTCTCCTCTAAACGACATGGAAACATAAAGTCAAAAGAGATATCTAAGAAAAAAACTACAAGACAAGTATGGGTTCTAAAATCCATCATTGAAGATATTCTCTCTAAATTACCAAAAAGAAATAAAAAGCCTACGGCTATATGGATTCCAAAGTCTCTCTTGAAAGAGTCTGGTGTTGAGCAAAAAGTGAAATTGACATTCAAGCTTCCAAAGTCTTCCACTTCATCTCCCTCCAAAAATATTCTTCCATTCCATGTGCCTAAACTGCAACCTCTGCTATCCATTCACCATATTCCTTCACGTATTCCTTCATTCACATTTCCTCCTCCCTCTCGTCACCCTTCAAGGTATGTGTTGATGTTAATCTTGCCTTCCTTTCCATCTACCCTTTTACAATCCTTCCATGCATTATCCTTCTACCTTCTATCATTTTTCCTCATCTGCCTATTCCTCCTATCTTCCAACCTCACTCGCTTTACATAAAACCTTATCCTCCATTTTTCTCTTCCATCTTCCTTTCCCTATCAGCATCTTTGAGCATATCATTTTGAATCTTTGGCATATCATGGTTCATCCTTTCAAGGAGCATTATCTAAAAAGCTTGCCTTCTTCCAAAAGTACAAAAAAAAATTGAAAATGTGCCTTGGTGAAAACCTGGAAACAGGCACCTTGGTAGCAAAAGCAAAGAGAAATAAATTCATCCTATGGTGAAAACCACTTCCTTGTGGCACCTTGGATAAGTACCATGATGAAAACCTGGCAATCAGGTATCATGCGTAGTTCTTCTACATATTTCATCCATTCCATCTTCTCTCTTTGATCTTGACAATGTTGATCTATACACGAATATTTGGCTATTTTGTGAGCTATCTTACGGTGATCTTGATTTCATTCCTTCCATGTTTAGCCTTCATATCCATCTTCCTCCATCCATTTTCGCCTATCGCTATCCTTTTCCCCTTTGGTCTTGATCTAATAAAAAAAGAAAGAAAGAGTAAAACACAGTGCTATGAAGCCTCTTGACATGTCTACTCTTTTGGACTGCATCCTTTCCTGCTCTTGCATCACGCTTTTGTGACTTATCCTATGCTAGCCTTTCATTACTTGTCTAAATGCGCTTTACATGACAATTTTTCCCTAGCTTGGGTATTCTTGAAGAGTTTGCCCTTGAGGATTTCTTCCCTTCATTATCCTTTATTCTCTTGTCTTCCATCTCTTCCACTAGCTTGCCAATCCCTCTTGTTCTCCACCTTGCTAGACATTGGGACTACACGATATGATCTTGCTTGGGAGTTTGCAATAGAAAAATATGCTATTAAGTATACCAAGTATCAGAATAAGTATCAGAACTAGTATCAGTACCAGTAACAGAACAATTATCAGAATCAGTATCAGAATCAGTATCAGAACCAGTATCAGAACAATTATCAGAATCAGTATCAGTATCAGTATCAGAATTGGTATCAGAATCAGTATCAAAACAATTATCAGAATCAGTATCAGTACCAGTATCACAACAAGTATCAGAACCAGTATCAGAACAATTATCAGAATCAGTATCAGAACCAGTATCAGAACAAGTATCAGAACCAGTATCAAAACCAGTGTTAGAACAAGTATCAGAACACCTACTGGGGCTACACCTTTCATTTTAGTTTATGGGTCTAAAGCGGTACTGCCTATTGAGGTTGAAATCTCATCACTCAGAGTCAAAATGCATGGTCTAGTAGCTGATGATGACTACAGAGTGTCTAGGTTGCAAGAACTTGAACTACTAGATGAGCACAGACAAGCAGTGTATGATCATCTCAGAGTATATCAGAAGAGAATGTCTAGAGGCTACAACAAGAAAGTCAGACACAGAGAATTTCAGGTTGGTGATCTAGTCTTGAGAGAAAATCCTAAAAATCAATCACATCGAGAATGCAAGGGGAAGTTCGAACCCAATTGGCTGGGTCCCTTTGTTATCACTGCTACTTTTAGCTCTAGTGCCTATCAACTCTTAATGACTGAAGGAGAACAGCTCTAAGAACCAATCAACGTTCTCCATCTGAAGAAATTCTATGCCTAAGGCATTCAGTCTATGGTAAAATGTCCTGAAAAAATTATAAAAATCAGAAAAAGTCCTGAAAAAATGAACATCTTGATGAAAACCTAGCAATAGGCGCCTTGATGATTCATAAAAAAATTTAAAAAAATATCAAAAAATTCAAAAAAAATTGAAAAAATGAAAAATACAAAAAAAAAGAAAAAAGTGCCTTGGTGAAAACCTGGAAACAGGCACCTTGGTAGCAAAAATAGAATCTCTACCAAGATGGTGAAAACCCGGCAAACAGGCGCCACTTGTTCAAAATGCTCCATCTATCAGCACAATCTTGGTCTTTCCTAGCTTTTAGTCTTACTTTAATTTGTACATATCTCCCGGTTTGTTTCAACGTTTTCAGTTTTCAATAAGTCAGTTTGTACACCAATCTGCTCAAGTGTCTGTATCCTATCAATGTTCAAACTTGGGGGCAATCAATGTCATATCCTATGGTCCCCGGTGTGTCTTAGATGTATCATATCTAGTCAGAGTCCTTTGAAGCTTCATGTGAGTCAGTCAGTTTGTCTCATCTCCAGAAAGGATTTTGCATCTACAACAACGCAATCAAACATCAAAACTCAACTGAAAACAATCTATGCTTTTTACATGCTTTTATCTCCTTGTATGCTTACTGATTCGCATTGAGATTTTTGCATATTGTGTCCCTTCAAGCTCTTCGATGATGTCCTTTATAGGATTTAAAGAGTGATGATTGGGGGCATAATCTTTTCTTTATTTTCTGCTTGTATGTGAAAATCTAACAACTTTAGAAATTCTGGATTGAAATGGTGTCCGACTATAAGAGCCTCTATCTCGAATTGGATGGCCATGCGTACCTCGACCATTGATACCCAGACAATTCAAGGAAGTTTGATCTAACTATTGTCTTTTTGAGTAAGTTCTTTCTCCTACTGTGGAACGCGATCTTGCCTAAGGATGTGAACGATAAAGGATCACTACGGGTAATTCACATTGGATTTAGAATGATCTCTTGACTGTTTAATGTGTTTGCAATGCAAGGCATATTCAAGTCATCACGACATTTATGTTTTGATGCTTCTACAAATTTCTATATCAAAATGGATATGGTATTCAGGTCATCCTGGTGTTTGTGCCTCGGTGCTTATATCTAATCCGACATTCTGAAAATAAAATCAATATTCATATATCCATGGTTGTTGACCAGTGGGTGTTGTATTGATTCTTGCACATACAAATCGATATTCATATGTCTATGGTTTCATAGCTAGTGGGCATTGTATTGATTTATCTGGTTACCTAAAAGTTCAATGATGATAACAAATTGACACATGATCAGTGACTAGGTCCTAGGTCTTAGGTTGCATTTCATATTGCATGCTTCTTTGCATTTTTCATCTTTGCATGATCTCACAATGACTAAACGAACTTCAAAGCTTAAACAATTTTTCATATCAATTCTTCAAATCTAACAAGAGCTGAATCTCACACGAAGGTTCCTCCAATGAAACAGCAAGTAGAATCTTTTTTCGGGATCAAAATTCAAATCTAAGATCATTCATATTGTCTACTACTTGCATATTCGACCTTCAATCATCACAAATATCCAGTATTCAACTTAACTGATTATCTTACATCAAACTATCAAAATTTCAACTTGGTCAACTATGGTCAACTCATGGTTTAACCTAGTCAAACTTGGTCTCCAGGACCTCCAAACGATGCAAAATGCATTCCTGGATGTGTTTAACCACTTCTCAAATCAATTAACATGATTCTAACCATATCACGCTGACTTTTCTTGTCAGATTTCAATTTTAATCCCGTAGGGGACATGGTATTGCACATCAATTCAAAGTGTGTAAATCAAAATTCTATCGATCAAATGTATCAATATCTTTCATCAGTAAACAAGATAACAAGCACATCTAGTTATTGATTCATCAAAAAAGTCCTCATCGCTCGGGGCAAATCTATCATCACTTGGGGCATATCAGATTCATCAAGATCCATATCAATCTGGTATTCTCCTAATCCTATAAACTATATCAGTTTTTGCAACCATCAGATCATAGTGTTCTTTCCTTGGTTCTTTGGCAACTAAAGGATTCGGATGTGATACCTGCTAGTTCTGCTAAGACAATCGAGTCTAGAACGGGTCACTCACTTCTTATCAATCCTAAGGTTTGGAATCAGGCGTTTTGACACTTTTTCGTAATCATAGGTTCATTTGCTGTTATAGTAAACATTATCTTTGGTCATTTAGGACCTATTATCTCCATATCAAATCAATATCAATCAACTCCTATCTCAATATCTTTCAATCGGTTTCTATCTTGAGATTGGTTTATCTTTTGAATCAGTTTCATATCTTTATCAAACACAGACTTTCTTTGAACCATTGCGCTTCGCACAGTAATTCAAAGAGGGGCAAAATGTAATACCCCAAAAATGGGCTATAAGTTCATTAATCTCCTACATCTTCAATTCGAATGAAATTGACATCAAAGTCCTAATCTAAGGCACATCTAAACATCATCGAATCATAATTGATTATCTTAAATTCTGCATCGGGGAATATTCCTAGCAATATTCCTAATTATCTTAATTATCTTAATTAAATTTAATTTTATAATTATTTGGCAATAAATCATATTTATCCTAAAGTTTGATTAATTGAATATTTTCATATTTAATTAATTAGATTTAATATTTGCCACTTAATTGTGTAATTAAATTTAATTCTATATATTATTAATTGTATTATTTAATTTTGACAATAAATCTAATATCATATGAATAATTGATTAAATTCTTATTTAATTAATTAAAGCAAATTGTCATTATTTAATAATATAGTTTTTAATAAAAGTTTGATTAAATAATTGATTAACCCATAAATCGATTGTTTTATTTTTAAAAGCAGTTAAGTTGGAAATAAATCACTTTATTATTAAATTAATTCATAAATAAAACATGCACAATCATAAAAGCAGACAACTATCAATTATCAATTAAAGCTAAACTCTATTTTGAGTTAAAACTTAGCTTTTGCATGTTTTTGTGAATTAAATTATCTTTATTATAAAATAACTCAAAAATCAACCTAAGTTATTTGAGTGATTTATGGCTTTTTTTCATGCACCTCCAAAGCCCTGGATTTCTATAAAAACAAGGCTTAGCTCTTCATAATTCATCTCTCAATCATCTCTCAAATTTGCATCCAAGCATCTCATGTTTTTGCACAATCACGCTGGAGAATTGGAATTGAAGAATCAAAGCTCTTGTGAATCGACATCTTTGTGAGATCAATCTTATTTTAGCATTCATATTGCATATCATTGTTAGATTAGCATTGCATATCAATTTTCAATAGCATTCATAGCATATCAATTTCATCTAGCATAGTTTCATATCAAGTTTTTTTCATATAGATTAGTTTCATATCAGTTTTTATCATTCTTATTGCATAGAAAATCCAAAAAAATAGCTTAATTGCATTCAATCTCATATCTAGATCAATTGCATTCAAATCCTTCATTTAGGTGTCATCTAGGTCACTGATCTCGATTACAATCTGAGAACATCAATCTTGCACCTATTAGAAGGCAGTAAATCGCTTGGTTAGATTAGATTTCAATTTTGCACGATTTTGATTATAGCTAACCTCTAATGTTTTACTGAGTGTTGTGTCTACAGATCAGGTACAATTTTCACACACACACCTGGTACCATTTCCCTTGCTACCTCAGTTTCTTATTTTTCTCCAAGGTTCTCAGTAGAAATAGTTATTATTTCATCTTCATTTTCTTCGTCGTCGAGGTCTCCTCCTGTTATATCTTCAATCAAAACTTCTTCATCCCCAAATGTTATCACCATATCTGGAATTCCTTTTATGAAATTCTCAACAATAGTTATGAATTCTTCTGCATATTTTTCCTCCTTGGGCTGCTCAGTGTCAAACATATTAATGGGTTCATCCTCAACATCTATAGGTAAATATTCTTAAGAGATCGATAGATGTTGTTCAGTTTCAACTACGGGTGTAGTTTCCTTAGTTTGTGCTGGTGGACTTAGAACTTTAGTCCATATCCTACTACTCTCCTCCTCTACTTGTATTTTAACTTGAATAATGTTAAATTCTCTAGCCTTCACAAAAAATTTACCCGCATATTATTTCAAGTTAGCATCTATCTCGGGGACACAAAAATTAGGTTTTACCAAGATTAGATATCTTTCTCTCATCCTCTTCTCAGTTTGAAGTGCATAAGTCCATCTAGAAGATACTTTGTCATACAACTCCTTAGGTATGCTTCTTGAAAACTAAACTAGAACTCATTTTGAATTGATCATCATGCCTATAATAGCTTCCTCTAGTTTTTCTTGATCTTTTGTGCTCATAGTAGAGTACATGTTAACTAGCTTAGGAGAAAGCCTTCTAGTCTTCTTTATTCCTTCTATAACTTTATCAATAGTTTATGGTCCTGTGTTCACCACAACTCGGAATTGATCAATATCTTCATGTTTAGAGTTGATGTCATCTTTTCCTCTTATTAGTTTTCTCCTCCTTTTCAATTTAGGGAGCTCGGTAGAAGCTTTTGACACTCACTTATTTTGATAAGTACGAGTTGGTGTAGGTCTAGTTATCTTTTCTACACCTTTCTTCAAAGGTGGTGTATTACTTGTTTTCGACCTTGTCCTAGTTGGGGTTGAAGTCTCAACTTGTTTTCCTTTAGCCTTAGAAGCCTTTGGTGGCTTTTCTTATTCTTTTTCATCAGACTCAGTGGTCTCTTCATCATCATCATCAACTTGTACTTATTCCTTAGTTTCCTCTTCAACTAATTTTTCAGCCTCTTCATCAGTAACACCGAATTGTTTCTTCAACAATTTTACCATTTTATCCTTTTTCCTTCCCATCTTCTCTACTACCAATCCCATTTTTATTCTATACTTGTCTTCCTCATAAGTTCTGAACTGTTTGGCATCTTTATCCTTATGCTCAACAAGTAAAGCCTTGATTAACTTTTTAACTCGGTCTATGTCAATTGCATACTCCATGGGAGGTAGCCAAGTTGTCCTTGGCTCAACTACTTTAATCATGGTGTTGTCAGTGTCCACCAGAAAGAAAATGTCATCCTTGTATTTCTCAACTAGTTGTGCTAGAATCCTTTTTCTTTTATGCATTCTATCCTTGAGTTTTCTAAAATATTCTTCCATAACCAGCTCAAAGTTCTTTCAAAATTGCTAATAAATTCACTTATTTTCATTATTACTGATTGATTGACATCCCATTTAACATTACCAACTAAGGGAAAATAGTTTTACAAATAGAAAAATGTACATACCGATAGTGAACCAAATTTGCAAGTATTAGATCTTGTTGCTTTGATGGTTCGCATGTTTTCTTCCAACTGTCTCAGCATCAACTCAGCTAGGTCAAGTTGCAAACCCTTCTTCACAATTTTATGCATGATGTCAATTGCTCCGCAAGCCACATTGTTCGGTCTACTTGATTGAAATATTTTTTAAGTAATGACATATACATCGAATCTCATCTCAAGGTCATTGATGGTGTTTATCCTCATGCCTCTTCCATCCCATTCTGATCCTATTAGTTTTTCGATCTCAGTCTTCAGCGGGTGTCAGAGGGATTTTTCTTTGTCATTCATGGGATACCCAGTAACCACATGTATAGCATCTTTTGAAATCTTCACTAGTCAATCCAGCCACATCTCTCCTTCATTTACTCGGCTCAACACAATTCTTATCCATTTAATTCTAAATTCTTTCAAAAAATGTAGGGCATTGGTTAACCCTTTTACCTCCAAGTGTTTGTGCTCGTCCTTGAGTTTTCCATTAGTTCAAAGCTCTTGATAAGTGGCCTAGAGCTCAAAGTCGTCGATCTCATTGATTTTTCAATGAATGTATGATCTTATGTCTTTCACTTGTAGAACCCTAGGTGAAATCAAAGAAAAGGTGCCTTTGTCATCAGGTTGAGCTGCAACTTCTAGATGAATTTTTTAATTTGGTTCTATGCAAGTTGATTTCTTGATTAAAGTTACCTTCTTCCCTTTTTCTTCCTTGGTTTTAACACATCATGAATACAATACCATTGTGACTATAAATTTAGGGCTTTTAATAAACTTCAAGAAAACTATGTGTAGAAGGCTCGATTAATGACAAACTTACTTGAATCGGTCTCAAATTGCTCGTGATGTGCTCAAATCATTATGAATGGATCAGATTCACTTCACTCAACTCTGTCTCAAATCACTCTCATTCACTCTTGAATGCAATGTGATCAAATGAGTTTATTTCCTGTATATTTATAACCAAAAACCTTGATCATCTTACATGTGGTGCATTAAATGCTTTTCCAGCTACTAATCGGTCAACAATAAAGTCACTCGGTTAACTGAATAGATACCTCAGCTTGGTGAACAATATCAATGCTTGGTTAACTATGCTACTCGGTTGTCTCTAAAACTTTCACCGACTAGAAATTTCTTACTCGGTCCATCTTAACCAACTATGATCATTTCAAATTAATAACATATAATACCCTAGTGCATCTTTATTTATGTTGATATGGTATTCATACAATAGATATAAGGAATTGTTGTAAGATATAACCAATTGAAATTCAGTTCCATACTTACTTGTTTTTCTTAGGTGGAGGTGGTGAGATCAACTAATCCAAAGGATGAGGTATCACCGATTATTGTGCTTGTTCCAACATTGTGATGCAAGGGCATCCAAGGTTTAGGCAGGGCATTCTATGTCCTCGGTGAAATTGCATAGAGTGTTTGTGGTTTGGTCAGTTTTACTCAGTTGCAGCCTTGACCAATGGTCTTGATCATTAAAGGAAGCTCAGTCACTAAAGGAACTTGGTAGTCTCTGGCGCTTGGTGAAATTTTCACTCAGTCATGCCTGCGGTGCTCGATCGATACTGGTGCTCGAAAATGCTTGGCATGCTTAGTAATTTTACTATCCCTCAGTAGTTTTGACTTACCGACTGGAGTTCTGTGTGATTTGTTGGGCTGACTTGGTGAATTAATTGTTGGTAGCCATTATATTGGGCCGACATGCAGAATTAAATGTTTGTATACATTTGTAAGCTGACTTGTATGGCATTTAATTATTTTGTTTTGGGGAGTTAAGGGTTTCATCCAGCCGACTTGTGGCTGATGATTAGTATTTAAAGAGGACTTGGGTAGATGTTTAGGGGAAAATTTTGTGGGATGAGGACTAACAACTTAGAGATATGGAAGTTAGGTGCGAAGCTTGAGAGTGAAGTTGTGGAAAAGTTCTTGATGTTCTTGCAAATCAAATTGTAATCTAATAGTTGTTTGTAGCAGAGCTAGAGGTTTGCATACTTGGGAACAAGGAGATTGCTTGGAGGCTTGTGAGCTCAAGTTTAGATCTGCCTTAGGGTTTCCATCATCTTCTGATTATCTTCAAAGCTGAACTAGCTGAGTTTGTATTGGATCTAGTTGTGGATCTTGCATAATTATTTCATTTTGTAATTGGCCCTAACCCGGAAGGCCTTACAACCAGGCATGTTAATGAAAATTACTTGAAATATTTATGATGTTGTCTTTTGTGCCAAGTATTCCACTATGTAATTCTATTAGCTGAAAGGTTTGGACTATCCTTCATTGGATCCATCATCCTTGACTGCATAAGGTGGTATCAGAGTGAAGGTTTTTTCCTGTTGGAGCGAAGGTTTGATCTTGTTTAAGCAAAAGCTTGACCTAGCAAGGCTGATCTTGCGAAGTTGATCTTATTGGAGTAGAGATTGTGCACAATCTGAATTGCAGATCTAAAGCACTGAACTTGTGAAATTATGCCCTAGTTGTTTACAAGATTGCAGGTTGAGATCTGAATTGTTGCAACTTGGAAATTGTCACAAGGTGATCGATGAGGGTTTGTTGCAGAGGGTTTCTCTTATCTTTAAGGATGCCTCGAAGAAGATTAGACACTAGAGTTATTTATGATCTTTGTGATATTGTTGAATCCCAGATCACGGAGAAGGTGAAATCAGATTTCAGATCTAAGTTGGAATTGATGAAGAATGATATGGTCACCAAGATCATAAGAATTGTTGCTAGTATACCTTGGAATGTGGGTACTGAGGATGGTTATGAAGAAGTTACTAAAGAATTTGAAACTGATGGATCTAGTGGTGATGACTAGAGGAATAGATCTAGTGAAGACATAATTGCTCAGTTGCCTAGATCTGCTGCTTGGTTTAGTAATTACCAAATGGAAGTTTCTACTTTCTCTGGTACTTTGAAACCTGACAATCTGATTGATTAGATTGGTGAACTTGAAGATTTCTTTGAGCTGGAAGAAATTGAAGATCCTCTTCAGGTTAGATTAGCATAGACAAAGTTGAAAGGACATGTTGCTCTTTGGTGGAAGGAACTACAGAGAGACTGAGAAGATGAAGGTGAAACAAAAATCAATCGGTGGAGATTGATGGTGACTAAGTTGAAAGATAAGTTCATACCGGCTGACTATGAGCTTGACTTGTTTAAGAAGTTACAAAATCTGAAACAGAAGGATTTGTCTATTGAGGATTATACCGAGGAGTTCTACAAACTTACTATTCAGTCTAGACACTGAGAGCTTGGTAAGGAAAAGGTAGCTCGGTATGTGAATGGTCTGAGATTCAATATTCAGGATGAGCCTTGTATGCTAAAGATTGATTCTGTTGAAGATGCTTATTAGTATGCTCTGAAGGTAGAAGATAATTTGAAAAGGAAACAACCTAGAAACTCCTGAGGGAGAGAAAAGATTGATCACTCGATGAAGGAGAAATCAACTGATGTAGAGGATGAACAAAAACCCATGGAACCAAAGAAGAAGACAGGTAGAGTTATCTTTAAGGGTACTTTCTATAACTGTGGAGAGGAAGGACACCATTCTTTTGAATGCACATAGAAGAAGGTTGACTGATGAACTATTGTGATGAATGAGAACATTTAGAATGAACCTAAATCAGAGAACTTGCTGCTTCAGTGAACATTTCTCGGTACAAAGGATGAACCTTGTCAAAGGAGTAACTTTTGAAGGTAAATTCTATGATGTTATTGTTGATAGTGGTAGTACTGATAACCTTGTTACTGAGGACCTAGTTCAGAAACTTGGTTTAAAGAGAATGAAACATCCTTGTCCTTATAGGCTTGGCTGGTTACAAGATGTTCATGCTTTGGAAGTTAGAGAAAAATGCTTCATTGATGTTCAGATTGGCTAGTACAAGGATCTTATGCTTTGTGACATTGTTAAGATGAATAGTTGTGATATATTGCTCGATAGACCTTGGCAATATGATTGCATAGCTATTTATGACTGTGTAAGGAATATGTTTACTATTGAGAAGAATGACATGAAGTTTTCACTGATGCCTTTGATGGATACAACACTCGATAGGAGAAGCCTGAGTATTGGTAGTCAAGTTGAGATTGTGGATCCTAAGAAAATGAATGGAGAACCGACCTGTACATTGTCCAAAAAAGACTTGAAGAGACAGAGGAAACTAAAGTGGAAGAATTTGCAAGTAGAAAAGGTGGAGGACTTGTATGTGAAGAACCAGTTCAGGATTTATGTGTTGAATCTTGAAAGATGTTCTTCTCACATATGAACGTCTTTTGGAACCTAGGGTGTCTGATGTAGGGGCATCCAAGGTTTAGGTAGGGCATTCTGTGTCCTCGGTGAAACTGCATAGAGTGTTTGTGTTTTGGCCAATTTTACTCGGTTGCAGCCTTGACTGATAGTCTTAGTCATTGAAGGAAGCTTGGTCACTAAAGGAACTTGGTAGTCTCTGGTGCTCGGTGAAATTGTCGCTCGGTCATGCCTACAATGCTCGGTTGATACTGGTGCTCGGTGATGCCTGGCATGCTCGGTAATTTTACTGTCGCTCAGTAGTTCTGACTTACCGACTAGAGTTCTATGTGATTTGTTGAGATGACTTGGTGAATTAATTGTTGGTAGCCATTTTCTTGGGCTAACATGTAGAATTAAATGTTTGTATACTTTTGTAAGCTGACTTGTATGGAATTTAATTATTTTTTTTTGGGGAGTTAAGGGTTTCATCTAGCTGACTTGTGACTGATGATTAGTATTTAAGAAGGGCTTGAGTAGATATTTAGGGGCAGATTTTGGGGGATGAGGATTGGAACAATTTAGAGATCTGGAAGTCAGATGCAAAGCTTAAGAGAGAAGTTGTGGAAAATTTCTTGATGTTCTTGCAGATCAGATTGTAATCTGATAGTTGTTTGTAGCAGAGCTAGAGGTTTGCATACTTGGGAACAAGGAGATTGCTTGGAGGCTTGCGAGCTCAAGTTTAGATCTACCTTAGGGTTTCCATCAGCTTCTGATTATCTTTAGAGCTGAATTAGCTAAGTTTGTATTGGATCTAGTTGTGGATCTTGCATAATTGTTTCATTTTGTAATTGGCCCTAACCTGGAAGGCCTTACAGTCAGGCATGTTAATGCAAATTACTTGAAACATTTATGGTGTTGTCTATTGTGTTGAGTATTCCGCTATGTAATTATGTTGGCTGCAAGGTTTGGATTGTCCTTCATTGGATCCACCATCCTTGACTGCATAACATTGTCATTTGTTTCTCTTCTCCACATTTGGTTCCTTATCTTCATGAATCCTTCAATGGTGTTCTCATTTTCATCAATCCTCAGTTCTGGTGCTCGGTCTATGCAGCCTTTACTTAAATGACTGACCTTGTGATAGTGTAGACATTCCATTCTAGAATTTGTCTAGTTATGAGATCTTCCTCTCCAGTGCATTCTCATGCAATTTTCTACAATATGACCATATCTACCACATGTTGTGCAACTAGCCCAAGAGTTTTAATCCCAATTATATGCATTACCTTGTCTTCTTGGTTGATATGTCATGTTTTGTCCTTTCAATTTCCAGACTTGTTTCATCTTTGTCTTGCATTCCTATGATATATGTCCATGCATGTTGTAAGTGTGACATTTCTTTTCCATGTAGTTTTCTTAGGTTACTTATTCATCTTTTATCTACACTCATGTGATTGATGTCCATACTTATTACAATTATAACAACAACCATCAAATTTAGGAGTAGATTTAGGAATACCTTTTTCTTTAGTTCTGTAGACATTTGATGTGTGACCTAGTTTTTGACAATGATAGCATGAGAGCTTCTTTGGCCTTGGATTTGCATAGGCATTTTTTTTATAACTTATTTTTATGACTCTCCCTACTCGGTGTAACCTAAAATAGTAGTACTATCAAGTCTTCTTTGACTGTTTAGAAATTCATCCATTATTTTAGTACTTTCTTCAGCTTTCTTTATCATCTCATTATACTATTGTTGAATCTTCACTTCATTTTCCAGTCTTTCATTTTCTTCTCTCAACTCACCAATGTCTTCCAATCTTCTAGTTATCTCACTATTCACTTGGTTGACTTCCTGACTCATGAAAACCATCTGATTAGAAATTTCAAAATGATGCTCGGTAAATCTTAGTATTTTAGATTCATTTTCTTCCATCTTTTTAGTCATTTATCTTCGATTTTCAATAGCTAGATTCTTTGCTTGTTCAACTTGTCTTGCATTGTTCATGACATCAATCATTCTTACCATTTGAGTCTCTTGTCCAATTTTTAGTTCTTTCACTTGTTCAGTAAGATGTTGATTCTTTTTAGATAGATCTAATATGGTTCCTTTAGATGCATTAGATATACTTCCAGATCCAGATCCTTCAAACAATTCATCTATCTCATCTTCCTAATAATTAGTCTCATTGTGCCCAAATACCAATTCCTTCCTTTTGATCAGTAAATCTCTCAATTTTTCTTTGGATTCCTTGAATTGTTCTATGAGAATTTGCATCTACAATTTTTTATTTTCAATAGTCTTATCAAGCTTATACCTTTCCATCCTTAAGATCGTTTCTCTTCGATGATTAAAATTTCTCAATAAGAGAACTAGCTCTGATGCCAATTGTTAGAATTATGGAAAGGTGAGTTACTGAGAGGGGAGGGGTGAATCAGTAAAACTTTTAACTCTAAATCCTTGTAGACATGTAATTCATTAACTAACTGTATCATTTGCATTCTCCATATATTCAATAACATAACTAAAATTTAAATTCATGTTAACTAATTAAATAAGCATACATGAAACTTCATACATATAACAAATATATTTTGGTATCGCATAAACCCTTGTTAGAAGGTAAAAATTGCAATGGGGATGGAACCCATAAATCTTCACTACTACAGTAAATAAAGTTGTCAGATAAGGCTACAAAGATTGATCACATGTGGTGATCTTACCCTGTTAGGAGTAACAAAAGATGAGCTAGATCTACCTGGTTAGAGGATTTTAGCAACACTCATCAAGTGTGCACTCGATTAAGAGATTTTATAAAAGATTGTTAAGTCTACTATGTTAGGACATTTTAAGTCTACTATAATTTCTAGAAAGTAACAATGAAGTTTGATCTATTTGAAAACAACTTACATTGCTAATATCATATCCATTAAGTACAATAATAAAATCCCCTTGTTATGATGAAATGTATCCTTCTATACTTCTCGGTAGCCTTATATCTATTTTTGATAAACTGAATACTCTATAAATCCTTCAGCATAACCCTATCAGATATTTAGATGTCCTTGAGTGTAGTACTTCATGATGATACTTGTCAAAATGACATCTTAAAAATACTTATATCAAAAAAATTTGACCTAATTAGGGTTTTGACACTATCTTATAAAATCTAAGATCAACAACTCAAATGATTAACCTAGATCATCTTTACATAGGAATCATTAGTCATTAAATGATTACATTTGTATTAAATATTCACCTCAATCTTGGTAAACCATTTTTTAGCTCAGAAAAAAGTTATTCACATTGAACTATGTACCATTCCAAACCTTTAAATAGACTCTGGATTACTTGGTAAACGTTGTGTCTCTACCTTAGTATTATACTAGCGCTTAGTAATCCTATGTACTCAGTGACTACTTTGTAGTTACGACTAACTAAATTATCCTGCTCTATTTACCGACTATATATATGAATACTAATGACAACTCTTAGTGCACTTAGGAGTAACAAAGACCAGATGCAGAGTTACACACAAATTTTCAATAATGATCATTGATAGTGGAAGTTTAGATAATCTTGCCTCAGAGGAAATGGTTACAAAGTTACAGTTGGAAAGATTGAAGCACCCAAAGCCCTATCAGATTTCATGGATCAAGGATGAACATACACTTATGGTAAGTGAACAATATTTTGTAAATCTAAAAATTGGAAAGTATTATGATAAGGTGTTGTGTGATATTATGCCAATGGGTTGTCATATTTTGTTGGGTAGATCTTGGAAATATGATAGACATGTTGTATATGATGGAAGATTGCACAAATATACTATTTGGGCCAATAGAAAGAGATAAATCTTGTTACCTTTGATTGAAGAATTTTTTGGTGATATATGCACATCTGTGAAATTTTGTTTGATGGAAGGTAGATAGTTTGTTAAGGATTTGAAGAGAAATGATATTTGTTATGTTGTGATTCCTAATAAACCGAGTGAGAAAACAAAAGATAAAGCTCCTGAAGAGGTTGAGAAGTTTCTCACTAAGTACAAGGAGATCATTTTAGATAATGTACCTAATGGTTTTCCACTGATGAGAAGTATTAGTCATTGTATGGATCTAATTCCTAGAGCTAGTTTTCCAAATAATGCACCACACTGATTGACACCAACTGAGAAAGAGAAACTCAACTTAAAAGTTCAAGAGTTGTTGCAGAAAGGTTTGATCAGAGAAAGTTTGAGTCCATGTGTATTACTAGCTATGTTGGAACCTAAGAAGCATGGAGAATGGAAAATGTGTACTGATTCGAGAGCTATCAACAAGATAATAGTTAAGTATCAGTTTCCTATACTGAGAATGGATGATATAATGGATTGTTTGAGTGGAGAAAAATATTTTACCAAGATTGATTTGAAGAGTGGATATCATCAGATCAGAATCAAAGAAGGTGATGAATGGAAGACTGCTTTCAATACAAAAGAAGGTTTGTATGAATGGTTGGTTATGCCTTTTGATTTGACTAATGCACCAAGTACTTTTATGCGGTTAATGATTGAGGTTCAAAATAATTTCTTGGGTAAATTTTTTATTGTGTACTTGTTAGAAATAGGGAATACTAAGGGGGGGGTGGGGTGGGGGTGAATCAGTATTCTAAAAACTTTCTCTCTTTCCCAATTATGGATATAACAGATTAGCTTGATAAATGCATAATATATTAAACTAAATAACATGCATAGCAATAAAGAAAATGAACTCATAACATATTATTTGTTCTCAAGGAAACCCTAGCCAAGGGAAAACCCCGATGGGGATGGTACCCACAAAGATCCACTAATCAAAAGTATCATGTTAAGGATGTTGACCTTGTTAGGAGCCTATTACATATATATAGTGTCTCAATCCTAATTAAGGTACTTTAGGCCTTGTTAGAAGCCTCAACCCTGCTAAGAGTTGGTAGTACAAAATAGAATGATTACAAGATGAGCCCACTACCCAAACATGTAATTTACAATAATTACTGATTAGAAAATAGGGCAAGGTACATAACCTTATAGTTTATTTCTTGTCTCTCACAACTTCACATCAATATCTTTTGCATATATGTTCACTATATCATCTATTTCATTACACTTCTTTGTATTCCATATGCCTTACATTTATACAAGTTATTAGGACTAATAACTCTTACAGTTGACTTTACTAATCATAAAGCACTTTACAAAATACATTTTTACCCAAGGGTTGACATCTAGGATGTCATCCCTTTATATTATTAAGACATTATTTTGATAAAAAAAAAAAATCCCTAAACTCTTTACTTGTTCTATCTTCTTTCTTTATCCTGTCGACTTCAGCTCTGTCTCTAGTAATACTGCAATAACTTCTTCAGTACATGCTGTATAGACTTGTGCTCTTAGGTGAGTCTTCAATATGCATCATAGTATCTATGTTCAAGTGCACAAGCACTAAACTTACTCCAATCGACATCACCAATTAAAACTGTCTTGGGTTACACTGCCAAAATACTGCTTACACTTAGACAATTTTGCCCTGCGCTATGTCATACTTGCTCTCTGTCATATACGGTCTTCATGTAGATCATATGTTTCCATAATGACAACATCTAGATATCTAACTCAGCCAAATTGCCAACAGTACCTGGATGACACTTTGATATTCAGTAAAATTAGAGGTCATTTGTTGCACATTAGAAGGGTATTGCAGAGATTGAAAGAGGAAAAGTTGATAATTAATATAAAAAAGTGTTCCTTCATGAAAGAGGAGATTGTACATTTGGGATTTGCGATTTTAGCCGATGGTTTGAAGATGGACCCTGAGAAGGTTAAAGCCATACTTGAGTGGCCTAAACCTAAGAATGTTGGTGAGGTAAGATCATTCCATGGCTTAGCAAGTTTTTACCGAAATTTCATCATAAATTTTAGTTCAATTTGCAATTCTATGACCGAGACAATGAGAGTAGATAAAAGAGAATTCAAGTGGACACATGGAGCTGATAAGAGTTTTGAGACTTTTAAATAGAAGGTTGATGTCTTACCTGTGTTATCTTTACCTGATTTTAATAAGGTATTCCAAATTGAATGTGATGCATGTGGCAATGCAATAGGAGTTGTATTGAGTCAAGAAGGTAAACCTATTGCTTTCTTCAGTGAGAAGTTAAATGATGCTAAAAGGAAATATTTTGTGTATGATCAAGAATTCTATGCTATTGTTCAAGCCCTAAAGAAATGGAGACATTATTCGATGCCAAAGGAATTTGTGTTGTATATTGATCATAAGGCTTTACAATATTTGGGTAGTCAGAATAAGTGAAGTCAGAGACATATGAAATAGGTTGAGTATTTGTAGAATTTTACATTTGTGATAAAACATAAAACTAGAGTATCTAACCAAGTAGTTGATGCATTGAGTAGAAGAAGATCTTTGCTGACTAAAATGAGAATTGAGGTTCTTGGTTTTGATGATATGCAGAATTTGTATGAAACTGACCCTGATTTTTTTGAGT
The DNA here is from genome assembly GCA_027943335.1 of Chamaecyparis obtusa. NCBI lineage: Eukaryota > Viridiplantae > Streptophyta > Pinopsida > Cupressales > Cupressaceae > Chamaecyparis > Chamaecyparis obtusa. The sequence goes on along the minus strand of BSBK01002455.1, from coordinate 501,404 downwards.
CATGGAGAATGTGCAAAGCACCTATTCTAGATCAACTGAGTAAGTGGGAAGACTATTTCATTTAAGAAGGTATGTTTTTCAAAGGAATTCAATTATGTATACCGAGAGGATCAATGAGAACTAATTTTATAAAGGAGAAGCATAGTAGTGGTTTGGCTAGACACTTTGGCATTGATAAGACATTGAGTTTGCTTAAGGAAATATATTTTTTTCCACAGTTGTATAAGGATGTTCAAAAAATTTTGAAGAGTTGTGGAGTTTGTTAGAAAGTAAAGATCCCCAAGATAACTAAGAGGGGGGGGTGAATCAGTTATCAGATAATTTATCCATTCAAAAGCTTTAAACAATATAATCAATGTATTGATCAACCATAGAAAGATAACCATACACAATTGCACAATAACACAAGATATGTTAACTAGGGAACCTCTTGAAAAGAGTAAACCCCAGTGGGAATGATGCCCACAAAATGATGCACTAATATGAAAGTTCCTTGTTAGAGGATGGACCCTGTTAGGAGTCTTATGAAATACATTCAGTACATATAAATCCCTGTTAGGAGATTTTGAATCCCTATTAAAAGATTCTAACACGGTTAAGAGTTTATGGAAGACAGAAGGACCCACTGCCCAAACAGCTTCAAGGCAAGATCTCTGAACCCACTGTCTAAAAGATCTTAGAATTATTCAACAAAATAATATGAAATATATTACCTCCTTCACACTGTGCCAAAACTGCACTCTCTGCTACATAAGATCACAATTCCAGATCTTTGTACTCACATCACTGAATTAGCTCTTTTCTTCACTTCATGCATATATTCACATCTCAATCTTCATAGTACACATTACAATAAGGAAAAAATTCCTTCTTATATACCAAACTCAAATAATTACAAATGAGTCGGTCCTCAATTACAAAATAATAAATTCTACACGCTACACACAGAATTCACATAAAATTGTCAGCTTCCAGTTACTGTAACTTTCTCCAAACATGTCCTCAAAGTTTGCATTGTGAACCACATCATCATTAATGAGTCTCCAACATCCCTTTAACTGCGCAAAATCAGATTCCATCCCATCTAAGAGATATCCTCCGATTTCCGAACATCGCTACACAGAAACACTGTCTAAACATTGCTTTCACCAAAATGCTCATAACTCTTACAAATGAATGAATTTCTTTTTGCGCTATTAACCATAGGTTAATAACACACCAAAGAACATACCATCAACTACACAAAATCTAATCTACAATACAACATGTGCGCAAAACAAAACTGTACCTACTTTCCTGCTAATATCTAGAATATCACTGTGTTGACATCAATGACAATCCAAGTCATGAATGCAACAACAACTGCTACAGAATGACTGCCAAAACACTTTGCATTCATTCCTAATAGAGTTTGTCAAGTTGCAAAAGGAGTAAATCAGAATAGTGGATTGTATACACCAATTTTTGTTCCTAAAAAACCTTGGAGCGACATTAGTATGGATTTTGTTCTTGGCTTAACGAGGACAACAAGAGGTAATGATTCCATATTTGTTGTTGTGGGTAGATTTTCCAAGATGACACATTTCATACCATGTAGGAAAACATCAGATGATGTGCATATAGAAGATCTTTTCTTCAAGGATATTGTTAGATTGTATGGATTATTGAGGAGTATCATCTCTCACCGAGACAATAAGTTTGTTGGCTATTTTTGGAAGACTCTATGGAAGAAGCTAGACATAGAGTTGAAGTATAGTTCAAAATTTCATCCACAGACTAATGGACAAATAGAGGTTGTGAATAGAATTTTGGGTAACCTATTGAGATACTTAGTTGGAGATAAACTAAGTAATTGAGATTTAATGTTAGCACACACAGAGTTAGCATACAATAATTCAGTGAATAGGAGTACTGGAAACACACCTTTTTGGATTGTTACTAGCATGAAACTGAGAGGTATATCAAACTTGAAAGATATCGCCAGAGAAGAGAAGAGGAGTGTTGAAGGGGAAGAATTTGTTGAATTTATGAAGCCATTGCATGAGGAAGTGAAGCATAAGTTGGAGTAGAGTAATCAGAAATACAAGGCTAGTGCAGATAGGTTGAGACGACATAATATTTTTGAGATTGATGATGAGGTAATGGTTCATTCAAGAAAGGAAGATTTCCTGTTGGAACCTATAGTAAGTTGAAGATGAATAAATTTGGTCACTGCAAAGTATTGAAGAAGTTTGACAATGGAAATGCTTATGAAGTAGATTTATCTAATGACATGGATATATCACCAATATTCAACATTGTAGATTTGTATGAGTATCATGAGCCTGATGAAGAAGTGATAGTACCGAGTGATTATCCTAAGAAGAAGACAAAAGAAGTTGAACATATTTTGGAACGAAGAGTTGGTAGAAGCACAAGAGGAAAGGATTACATGGAAAACTTGGTAAAGTGGAAGAACAAACCAATTGAAGACTCTACATGGATTTCTCAATCTGAATTGGACTCATCTCAGGTTGTACCTCACTCATGATTTGGAGAATCATATCTTTTCAACCCCAGGTGTCTAATGCAGGAGCATTAGGATTCATGGCAATCTTGTATCTTGGTAGCTTGTTAGATGTGCTCGGTAACTTCTTTGGAGTTCTTAGTGGAGTGTTCATGTTGGTTCACTGAAGAGCTCAGTTTTTCCTCGGTGGTGCCTTGCATTGAGTGGCTTTGTTATTTTATATTCTTCTCCGTGGTGTTCTTCACCGAGTGGGTTCGGTGTGTTATGTGTTTCTCAATGGTCTAGTTCACCAACAGGTTTAGTTTTGGATCTTGTTTCTGGGCCAACTTGTATATTTAATTTTGGTCATGATCTTAATGTTGGGATCACTCATTGGGAGGCGTGTGGACCTAAATATGGGTCGTTTCTTTCTCTAATGCTGGATCTTGAAGATTCTTTTGGGTCGACCCATTTGGTAGCCTCGTGTATAAATGTAATGACATGTTCTAGGTTTAGGGGTAGCGAGGTTAGGAAAGAACAAGGAGAAGTATAGGAAGCTGGAGATTGTGGATCTCGCATGCATGGAGATTGTTTTATTTATGTAATTGATTTATGTTGAATAGGCCGCAACCGGGAAGGCCTTACAACCCGACATGTATCAAGTTTGAATGAATATAATATATGATCTACATTCCTTCTCTCCTTTTCTATGTTATTGCTTCTGTGTTGTGATTCTGCAAGATGGTCTGGTAATTGGGTGAGCCTTTGGCCCCACTTATCTTATCCTCATTGCGTCAATAAAATTTTCATGAATGGAGATGCATTAAAGAAAAGGGTTTGTATGGCATCTAGGAAGAATTCCTCAAACATGAGAACTTTAAGAATAACCAAGATAAAATATTTTTCAATTTAATTGCATACTTTCTTATAATTTTTCTTAAGGAAAATAATAAATGTTTAACACCCTCTAGCCCATTCCAAGGTCTCTCATCCATAACAAAGCTATCTAGAATGCATTGGAGGATATATCTTCTATTTTTTCTACACAACTTAGAGAAAAAGGTAGCAGATATAGAAGTACAAGGCCTTGGTTAAAATATTTTTAGAAAAAAATATAAGTGATAGTCTACTAGCTAGTTACAAGCTCTAGATCCTCAACATTGTGGAAAAACTTAGTGTTTCATTTGTTGATTAATTTTTTCAAGAACTGATAATGAATAGCATATTTGTATACTCAAAGAAGCTCTATAATAGTGGGTCATCACATAGACATGAAAAATTTACAAGAAATGCTATCTGTGCTATGAAAATTCTCATTATCCATCTACACATGAGATGAGTGGAGTTGAGCCAAAGTTTTTGAGGTGAGTTACACATCACTTAAGTGTAGTGTGCCAATTTGGTAGGAACATCTTATAAATGTAGAAAAACTCGACTACAGTTAATGATGTGTTTAGGCGACTGAAACACTATCCTATAATACTCATAAAAGATCTTAGATATATTGAGAAGCTCATAAACCTTCCATAATAAATGAACATGAATTGAGATTTAACTATTTTAATACACGAAACATTATTAAATCCTTTAAAATTATAAATACAATACTTACTACTCTATCTAAACAATTATCTGAATACCCTTAATTTCTAAAGAAGCTTCTGGATTGTCCTATGATAGATATATTAAAAGCCCAAAGCATAAAATCCTCACCAAAACTCTAAGAATGCAATAAACTAATTAATAATTAATAATTTCCAAAAGTGAAGTGATATCTTCCACCAACATTGATTGATAGCTCCCCTGATGACTCGAATATTGTATGCAAATGTAATCACACCACACGACTAGTAAGATGCTCAAATCTAAAGATTTGATAGTATCTTTTGTTGATTTTTTTGCATCAAGAAATCCATTGATTATAAATTAATACATTAAAATATCTCCAAATAATTCACAATCCTACTAACTTAGAGCCTTTGACGGGACATAAGCTTGATATTCTCCCACACGAAAGCAAAATTCAAGGAATATTTCCTTCACATGAATCCGTACCCATTTTAAATCCTTAAAGGCCAAAGATATAAATCTCCATAATAATAAATTGCATATGGGAAAGGGAACTTTTTTCAATGGAAATAAATAAAATATAATAATAATCATAATATTAAGGAAAAGTAACTCAGTTTCATTTTTACTTACCATATTTTTAATATTTAGTCTTCAAAAGTCAAATTGGAAATCAAGGGACTTACCTTTTCTTATAATTAAAATATATTAATACAATAAAAAATACATCAACTTTATTTTTTAAAAGTAAGGTTCATATTTAACTTTTCTTACTAAAATATCTTTGGTTTAATCTTGATATGCATAGTGATAGTGATAATAAAGGGTGAAATTTAATGATGCGAATGTATTAATAAAATTATAAAAATGTTGATAAATAAAAATAATTTAGTAGAAAACATAAAAATATTTAGTCTTTAGAAAATTATTATATATTTATATGTATATGTATGTATGCATACGTACATACATACTACTTTTTAAATGATTATATGATTGAATATGGGTAAACAATTTTATCTAAATTCATCCTTCTCAAAATTTAGAAACATAGAATAAATATTATTTATTTAAATAGATAGATATTTAAAATATATATGTAAAATTTTAATATGTTTTAGTAGTAAATAGATTATGTATATTTTATATTGATTTTTTGTTTTTTAGCTAGGAAGGTAGAGTGGAGTTGCTTCAAAGCAACTCAAGTTGGATGTTTAGCAACTTTAGTTTTTTACTCTTTAATAGGACATTTCTGAGTTTGTTTATATGATTTAAATCCAAAGAAAGCAAGAAAATATTCTTTTCTTGCAAGCTAAGTAAAGCAATTGGGCTCTATATATGTAAAATTGTTGTAGAAAACTTTATTGTATTCTTGAAGAGAAAGCTTGTTGTTAGGATGAATATAAGATCCAACATTTGCAAGTTTTTTCCCACATCGGAGTTTCTTGCGTATATATGTGTTATTGGTGCAGTCAAGGATGGAGAAACCTACAAAATATTAGTCCAACCTTGCAGCAAACACAACACAACGGAAACAATATCCAAGATAGCAAAGAGGTGAAAGATTAGCCTTCAATTGTTATCATTGAATCAATTACAATCTATCTGCAACATGCAGTCTTACATGCCAAGAATACATGTTTGATTATGATCAAAAATATCTTCTAACCCTAGCCAAACTATGACCAAATAATCGTATGAAGACTAACTTATCCCTTAGGAACAAGTCCATAAGCTTATATAGCCAATACAATCATCGGCGGCCTAAAATAGATCACATTTCCCAAGAACAGAGAAAACATAATACAACAATTAGGTCGGCTCCCAAAACCATAGGAATAACCCCCAAGGTGTTGGCAAGTGGATAACATATGAGCACATGGATGTTATCATTATTGGCAACACTTAGCCCTCAGATCATCACAAGGCATTCTGATACTATTTTGGTAATCAATGATGTAAAAAATGTCTAAGCCCACAATCAGTTCCTGGCAGATAGTCTCAGTATTTTGGTCACCAAACATGGTACAGACAAAGTTAAGCTATGCAAAGTTATATTTGGGTAGACAAATGTATGGAGGATACTAAGGTAAGACTACAAGCACTTTGGATGCAAGATGACAGAGATACACTTTTCTGAGTGCATGCAAAGACATGAAATAGTGCAACAGGACAAGCGAAGAAGTATAAGTTTTGGTCGACTTATGTTATGATATTTTGTATTTGTTGAGGGCCTAATGATATTGTAGCACTGGGAAAGCCGCATAGTGTAATTTGTAATTTGTAAATTTTGAAGGACATGATGGAAGGCAAGTTGGAGCTCAAAAATTTTGAACATATTTTGAGTCCATATTTGCAAAATTTTCTCTAAGTGTCAGATTATTGCCTTGAAAGTCTTCAAAAGGTGCCTAGTTCGGGTGCATTGAAAATGGGGCCTATTGTTTTTCATGATGAGTCACTTGGATGAGGTGTTTATCACCTATCGTTTGACATATGTAATAGGTTTGATGTCCTAGATTTTAGTTCTGACATGTTTCGGAAGTGGCTATTTCAAGGTGTTTCCCCAAATCTACATAAAGTGTGTTTCCAGAATTTCACTAAGTAGCCCACTTCGGAAGAGCATACCTTATGCCCGGTTGATAGTCACTGCATGGGGGTTGTTGCATCATGTTTTAGGCATGAGAGAGAGTATTCATACCCATTTTTAGCCCCCCATGTGCCCGTTTGACCTATTTGCCAAAGCCTTTATGTTTGTAGATTGTTAAAAATCTTAGAGTGTGTGTAGTCTAGTTTTCTGAATGGCCTACTTTCAGGTATCCTAGTTCGCACTTGGTTCAAGGTCAAGTATAATTGAGAGTTGTTCTATATTTTAAACCTAGGAGTGACCCTCTCTTAAGAATTTTAGATCTCTACCAATTTATTTGGTCAATATCCTAAGCCATTTCTGAATCAGATTTATGCATTTTTCACTGAGTTCATCCTGAATATTTCTAATCAGCTGACTTTTGTGTTTCATGCTAATTCACCTTTTGATCTTATGAAAAAGCTAATGATGGATTCATTACCATTATGTGGGATTGAATTGGTCTCCAAGTTACCGGTTCCTGAAGGTCTCAATTGGAAAGTTTTCAGAGCCAGCTTTTAAGGTGGTTTTGCAATTGGGTAGTACAGACAAATTCAGTTTTATAAAGAGCCATGTTTGATCATTAAAATATTTTAGCTCAAGTTTTTCTGAGTAATCTCCTTTGGCAAGTGTACTCATGTGATGGAAATGAAATCAAACTCCTGATGGCGTGATCCTATGGGGCCTTTTGGTCAGTTTTTTAGGCCAATCATGGAGGCCAGTTAATGTTATTGGTTAGTTCCACCAAAGATGTAAAAAATGAATAATGGATTACATTTTCAATACATCATGTCTTCATTCCACCAATTGATTGCCATTTTCAGTGGACAGAAGGTAAATGGGCGGGTTGAGATGTCTTTCTTCAAATTATGCTTCTAGATTGATTGCTCATTTTAGGCAAAGAATTACATTTACAAGCACTCAAGTGATAGTGTTGCGCCATTTTTTAGCTTTTCTCATGATTTTCTCATAGAATCTTGTGCATACCACATTTTTCTGAAGCGTTGCACGCACTCATGTTTTGAAAGGCTAAATGTACCACTATTTTAATTGCATCTAAACATGCCACATAAGGATGAAATGAATGTGCATGCCTTATGAAAATGAAGTGGTTGCACACTTGAAATTTAAAGAGGATACTAAGTAAATAGATATGCACTAAGTAATAAAGGGTAGCGCACTCTATGGATTGAATGTGAAAATAAAAGGGGAACATAGACCAAGTGATAGGGTACGTACCAGCACACATGCCAAGTGCCTCCAGTTAAAAGTAATGTGTAAATTCAAAATCATATGAAGAGGAGGTTGTGCGCATTATTTGCTAATGTAAGCAGGCCTTTGGTATGGGATGTGTGCATCATATCAAATGCATATTGGAAGAGGTGCATGAGTGCTAGAGTAGGCTGCCTACAACATCTCTTTGTAGTATACCGCACAAAATAAAGGAAGCATATTATACAAAATGGAGACTGGGAGCTGGTCACCAAATTAGGACTGGTGTGTGAATGTTGGCTGCCAGTTACTCATTGCTTGCAGGTAGCATATTCAACGCATGAGTGGAGGATGCCAGTTAAACTACAAGAAGAGTACGTAAATGAACAAGGAGGGCTACGCATTTGAAGGGTCTGGTACGTAAGCATTGGCCAACAAGTTTGAGCATGTGTTGGGTACTAGTTACTCAAGTTCTTGCGGATGGAGTGCATGAACAATGATGCACCACTGATCTAAGCATGACATAGAGGAAGCTACTTGCAAGATGGGAAGACTCGCGCATTTAAATAGAGGCTACAAAGAAAAAAATTGTGTGAGCTTTGAAAGAGGACTCATGCACCAATGTGAGTTATACAAAGACAAAAGCAAAGTGCATGAGGACACCAACCCATGGTTAAAGCAATGGAGTGTGTGGTAAACAAAACCAAAATTAGCTGTGTAAGAGACAGGCAGAGGGAGCATGCTTGGCTTGACACACACGCTTGAGGTCAAGAGATGTGCGTGAATGCACAAGGAAATGAAGTAAAAGGAAAGAGGATGCATACACATGAACATTGCAAGAGAAATCACTATTAGTGCATATGCACTGAAAGGCCAGCATAAAATGCAGATAAGGAGGAGTGTATATGTTATTGAAGAAGCAGCGTGAATGTGTAATGGATAAATGCATGAGTTTGTTTGCTAAAGAAACCAAGGAACTCAGTGCATCAAGCATAAGGAACAGGCATGGAAGGATAAAATGAAGGGAAACCACGTGTGCACATGTAGGTATAATGAAGTAAAATGTTAAGGGGTTGCATGTGGGTTTATCCCACATGTGCCTAGATTTGGGTTTGTGAAGTTTTTAAATTCAAAGATGCACAAGTTAGAGGTAAAGTAAGAAAGAAAGAGGCAATGTTGGCCTCTACCCTTGTGGGCCTACTTGGATTTGTGTGCCAACTGGGTGCATATGTGCAATTTTAATGAAGATTTAATGCACTTCACAGGATTAGTCCCACATTGCCCAGGTTTGGGAAGTTTAAGATGTTTGAAAGGTAAAGTGCTCACTAAGTGATTTGAAGGAGTTGGAGGCTATGCACGCGCGAGCACTCTGAAGTTTCCTCAGGAACCGTGCCAGTGGATCAAAAAAAAGATTATTTTGCAGACATGTAGCGGCTATAGGACCAGAGATGGGACATGTGGTAGCTAGTTACTCATTCTCGCAATCAAACCACCAGTTAGGCAAAAATTCAGAGATTGGGAGATGAAGGTTAGTAGACCATGTCACCAGATCTCCGAATTCTAGCAGTCAAGTGGCTAACATCTAGAGATTAAGAGAATGCTTGGTCACGTGTTCTCTGAAAAGGATGGTAGTTAGTGATATGATTCAGAAAATGGGAGAATGACCAGAGTCGCATGATCACCAAATCCTGACAATTAAGGTAAGAACATCGGGAGATTCAGAGACTAAGGTGTATTCGCGTGATCGCTAGATTTAACCTATGGTTAGAAATGGATCTAGAGATTCAGAGAACAAAGGCCAGTCATGTAATCTCCAAGTGTTAACCCATGGTTAGAAAAGGTATTCAGAGATTCAGAGAATGTGCATTTGCTTGATCGCTAAATAAACCTAGGGTCAAAGATTTCATTCAGAGAATAGGAAAACAAGCATTCACCCAATCTCCAAATAGAGGTGGTTAAGGCCAAGGTTAATTTGAGAACCAATCAACCAGTGACAAGTGTCAAATTCTAGTGGCTTCTATGTATAAAGTGTAGGAAAGTGAGGAAAAGTGCAAGATTTAAACATGAAATGTAGAATTAAATGATTTGCATAGTCTTCTCTATAGGTCAAAAGGGATTTTTATTTTAAAGTGCTGGGAGAAGAATTCACGGGAAGTTTTCTTGGAGGGAAAAATGTGATCATTTCTTGGAGAGAATGGAATCAAATCAAGTTTGTTTGAGAAATGATTAGAGGCAGTTGAGGGAGAATCAGTTTGAAGATCAAAATTGGAGGAAAAATTGGAGTTATTTTGGTTGGAAATTGACAACTGTCAGTTGGCTATAACTGACTTTCTTTCTCTTACATCTATGTTCTTTCTCTCCATTGTAAAGGATGATGAAAAATTTACAATAAGGAGAGGCTTTGGCTCCATTGTTAAGTTCTAGGATTTTTGTCAAATCTGGAATGTATTGACATAGTGAATTTCTACTTGAATATATTGGAATTCCCTTGCATATCTTTGTTTTCTTTTTGTCTGAATTCTAAAGCTTTTATGCGTTAAATCTGTAAGGTAGTTTTAGTTCATCATTTACAAGGTATCTGTGAAATTAGTCTCTAGTTTCTTTCAAGGAAAGGGTAAAATCTTAAGGTTAATTTCTGAGAGCTCAGGATTTCTACAAGAATTTGATGATTAGGTGTTTTTAAGAGAGGGTGAATTGTAAGGAATTTCATCTGGGTTTTGGATATGTTTTACTTAGAAGTTTTGTGTAGATATATGTTTTCTTTTTGACTCTTTGCCCTAGGATAAGGCACATGTCTATCCTCAATTTGCAAGAATTTTATCATCACCAAAAACTTCAATGACTATTTACTTTCATGTATGTTTCAAGAGCTGAGAATATTAGGTTTGTATCAAGGATATAAACTAATGTTGTAATTCTTTGAAGAAGTAAATCTGATAGGTGCACCTACTTGTAGCTAAAAGCTCAAAGTGAAGAAGGACTTGGTCCTTGTTAATTCACTAGTAAATTTTTGCTTGTTTTTCAATGAGGTTTAGTCGATTATTAGATGCCTATTGGTCGGCTAATCGACCATAACGGTCATCGGATTTTTTTTGTCGAAAATACCACACTTCAAATCTCCGTCGCAATTTTGACATCCCCAGTGGTTGAACTATCGACAAAAATGATGTCGAAATCATTGCTTCAACCTGGAAGAATTGCCTTATCCCTACGACCAATGTATGTCAAAATTGTGATGTAAAATCATCGCAATAAACATTGAATGTATAGCTTTCTCATCGATATTTCTATTCTTTGTTGGTCAAAATATCGACATACAATTTATTTATTTTTTTAAATATATATATATATATATATATATATATATATATATATATATATATATATATATATATATATATATATATATATATATATATATATATATATATATATATATATATATATATATATATATATATATATTATCAAATTAAGCATTGCAATATTATGTTGTTGTTGTTTACTATTTACAAACAGTCACACATTTTTTGTCTTATTTCACACAAACAAGCTGGTTTTAGACCAAAACACTCCACCATAGATCACGGAGCGACTCTTAGATACTTAGTTGAAAAAATATGGGACACTCCGAGTGACGAGGCTTTTTGCTACTTTATTGACTTCAAAAAAGCCTTTGATTTAATTTGTCTATGGACTGAGACCTTAAATTATTGAGCTTCTCTTTGTTTCGTGAAGAGTATAACATTCTCTACTTAACATGGCCAACCACGTGAAGGTGGAAGCTCATTTGGCCCCTCCTAGGAGCCTCCTATGACCCTTTAGGACATTTTAAGAACTCTAAGATGTATTCTTAGGGATCGTAAATGGTTGTAAAGGGTCATAAGGGGTCCTGGGACATAACAGCTGAGAAACATAATTGTAGGCATCATGGTCACAATTTTTTGGAGACAATGTAATTGTATACCTAGACGATGCAGAGCAACTCCTACACCTCTGATTCCAAGTTGACTACATTTGTTGCTCATGAATACAAGGTCCTCCAACAAATGTATTCAACTTGGAATCGGCGGTGCAGAATTTTCTCTGCATCACTTGGGTACAAAACTCAATTACGTTGTCTCCAAAAAATTGTGACCATGATGCCTACAATTATGTTTCTCAGCTATTGTGAAATCTACATTTATGTTTCTCAGTTGTGTTTATGTGCTTGTTTTTTTATGTGTTTTGGATAGTAAGTCTAATTTAATTTTTTCATGGACTAAGACCTTAAATTATTGAGCTTCCCTTTGTTTCGAGAAGAGTATAACATTCTCTACTTAACAGGGCCAACCACGTGAAGGTGGAAGCTCATCTGGCCCCTCCTAGGAGCCTCTTATGACCCTTTACGACATTTTTGACCTCTAAGATGTATTCTTAGGGATCGTAAACGGTCGTAAAGGGTCATAAGGCATCCTAGGACACAACAACTGAGAAACATAATTGTAGGCATCATGGTCACATCTTTTTGGAGACAATGTAATTGAGTTGTATACCCAAGCGATGGAGTGCAACTTCTACACCTCTGATTCCAAATTGACACTGCGGGATTCAAACACCATAGATAAGGAATAAATTTAGAGAGTGGAGGAGGGCCATAATGACAAAAATAATACAGGAAAAAACTCAAGTTAAATGAGGCAACTGCAAACATTTTAATACATTTTTATTATTAAATAATGAAATTTGCATATACTAGTGTTCTAAGCCCCCTCATTACATGATTTATTATTGTAAGCCCCCTCTAACTTACGGATCTAGAAAATGAAACTACAACCTATTGGGATTGAGACAAACCTTATAGAACAACAACAGCTAGGAAGCATCACTTTCCAACATCTGTTGAATACATCTATTGGAGGACCTTGTATTCATGAGCTACACCTTGTAGTCATGAGCTACAGATGTATTCAACAAATGTTGGAAAGCGATCATTCCTAGCTGTTGTTATTCTATAAGGTTTGTCTCAATCCCAATAGGTTGTAGTTTCATTTTCTAGATGCGTAAGTTAGAGGGGGCTTACAATAATAAATCATGTAATGAGGGGGCTTAGAACACTAGTATATGTAAATTTTATTATTTAATAATAAAAATCTATTAAAATGTTTGCAGTTGCCTCATTTAACTTAAGGTTCATCCTATATTATTTTGGTCGTTATGGACCTCCTCCACTCTCTAAATTTATTCCTTATCTATGGTCTTTGTATCCCGTAGTGTCAACTTGGAATCAAAGGTGTAGAAGTTGCACTCCATTGCTTGCGTATACAACTCAATTATGTTGTCTCCAAAAAATTGTGATCGTGATGCCTACAATTATGTTTCTTAGCTGTTGTGAAATTTGCATTTATATTTCTCAGATGTCATGTTTATACCTTCTCTCATTTGCTGGTGTAATTCCTCTTTGAGTATCCCCATTCTCCTTTGCATCCAAAATGAACTCATTCCAATCCCTCATTGGAATAAAGGGAGACTTCATACCACACTGTGCTCAAACTTCAGCAAGACTTCATACCACATAGCATTCGTAGATTACATTCAATGCGTTATTTACGCTTGTATTGGTGGGAAAACTCTTGAAAACACACAAAAGAGATTGCATTCAACCATGTTGTTTACATGAAACATGTAGTTTACCTCCAAGATAAATCAGCATTGCGTACAAATCTGCGGATGCTACATGATACGAAGCCTTGCTCAATCTTGAAAATGATAGTTAATCCATAGTCAAGGTCAAGGAACAAATGGAATAACCAAGAAAACACTATACATTAAATCATGTGATTGATAGAAGATTGGGGCTCACCTGAGCCATAAACATGAATAATTATTCTTAAAAAAGATGTAAACCATATATATGCGCACTTGAGGCAAAGAGAAGTTATGTCATATCAATATTAAAATATTAGTTACAATATGAAAATACTAAACTAACTAATTCCTGAGTTCATCTCTGCATATGGTTGTAACAAAGATATGCGATTATAATACAGAGAAGGCATCGTAAAAATATAATTTCAGAATTCTCCCTAACCTGACACGTTTTGCACTCAAATCCTTCATGGCAGAAAAGTGGAGATAGGTGGATAGATACAGATGAGTTGTCATCGACCCAACTAAAATATCCACAGCCATTATTTCCCTGTGATACCCAGTCTACATTAGTTCTTATATTATAATGAATAGTATTTACATTAGAAACATTAAATATATACACATTAGCAACCTTTTTTCTATTTGGGCAGCACCAAAATTGTCATCCAGGGTTGTTCAGTGTCTGTGAAGTCTTCAACACACACTGCCCACCACCACATTGACAGTTTGGCACATTGACAATAGTCATCGAGCCTATATCAATAATGCACCACACCATCGTTACTACATTTATTTATTTTTATATGAAATACAGCAAGGAGTACCATTAGAAATATTAACCATTTACAATAATGAAAAGTAAACCTAAATCAAATAGCTCATTTTTTTATCAACATGTGTAGTCTCTGTGTACATGAAAAATGAAAGAAATATGAAGTTGAAATAAAATAGTGAACAAAATAGTATTCCACATAGAATGAATGAAATATACCATCAAAAGAAGGTGACAAAATCCTGTCATGAAGCACAGACATAGGAAATCAAAAAGGGACAAAAGACAAGAAATAAGAAAAATCATTACGACTATAGAAAAATCATTTATACTATAATCAAAAAAAGAAACACTCTTTGTCAACAATTTTCAAAATCAATAGGACTATAGAAAAATAATTAAGACTATAAAAAATCAAATTTTAGAAATGGATGGTTCCGATGCTTTGCCATTACAACAATTGAGCATTCATCATTTGGTACTTCTTGGTGTATTCCATTTAAGTTTTTTAGTTGTCATGTTTATGTGCATGTTATTTATGTGTTTGGCTTCTCTCCCTCGCAAGGGATACGTCGATAGGTAATTGATTTGAAAGCATAATGATTTGACAGTCTTTTTTCAGGATAGGCGTAATCATCCCGCCAACCTTAATTAGCAACATTTGTGATATATGTCATGTACTTATAATCAATATGCCCAACAAACAAAGACTTAGTAGTAAAAGCATGTCCTTTGGTTTACTAGTTTACTTATAATTAGTATGTCCTTTGATTTACTAGTTTAATCTAGTTTAAGAATGGTTTGTTTCATGTTTGAATGTACCATTGAATGAAGCTTGGCTATATTAAGTACAATCTTAAGACTCGTGACTCTTCAAATTTTCTTGTTTCCTTCAAACCTCCAAACATGTGTACTGTGAGATTTCCTCCAACAAATGGACTTGTGATGATTTTCACAATAGTACATGTGTTGGTAGGAAAGCTCAAAGTACTACTTAGGAAAATCTGAATGTTCATCACCTGTGCTGCTGTGCATATAAGAGTTGATACATATATTGTTCACAAAGGAAAAGAGAAATTTCAGTTAATACCACTGACTTGTAGGGATAAAGACAAGATAATAATGTGTTTTGATGATACTATTCCTCTTCATAAGCAAGGAAACATTGCAGGTGATACAGGTTGGTACAATTTTGAAGAATCTCTATTCCACTTAAATAATGAAGATGGCACAATGTTGAAGAATCTCTATTGTGAGTTTAGAAAATAACAACACTACTGCAATGAATGTAGCATAGGCATTCTATTAGTTTTAGCCAGAGGCGTAAGCTGAAATTTTATTCAATTTGAATAGAAGCTTTGAATAACTTCCAATAGCTACAACATGAATGGATGAGGTGTGTATCCTTGATCACAACCTCTTCCTTGCTTGATAGTGTATGTCTACTATAAACAAATCCCTTAGAAAAATTTAAAGATAAGAAGAAACTAAAACAAAAATCTACGGGTGAGCCAATAGAACAAGGGACGCAAGCGTAAAAGTTCCTGCCTTATATAATGTGTTTGGGGTATATTGATTTATTATCATTTCCTTGTATTTATTTCATTTTTTTCATGAAGTTTTAAGGTAGAGAACACAAGTTGTTCTTGACTGTCCTGTACAGGGGTTTTGCAATCAGCAATCTTGTTTTCAAGTTGCATTTGAAGAAATTTGCACATGATAGACCATATAGAGCCTCATGAATGAGTGATGAGCAAAGTCTTGTGAGTAGGGAACAAGATTATGTAGATTTTTCTATTGGTGAGTACAAGGATAAATTTTTGTGTGATATAGTACCAATGACATGTTGTCACATCCTCTTAGGAAGTACTCCAATAAGGCCAAAATTTGCTAATATCTTTCGAGCTAAGAAGTATCCATTCTGCCATTGGATATCCCTTCTATCTAAGTGGGCCACTTGACCTTATCTCTTAAATCCTATTTATGGTACTGGTCTCATTTGTTATATCATACATACCTCAAAGAGTTTAAATTTTGGTGGGGGGTGTAATCAAGAAACATACCATCACCCTTAACAATTATGCTTGAAATAGAATTAAATATATCTGATATGATCTTTGACATTTAAGATTTAACTTTATAAATAGTAATTTGAATTAAAAAGTTAGAAATTAAAACAAAAACATTTAAGAGTCTCAAAGACAAGAACACATTGAGGAATTAATATTTCATTCAAGCTATACTTGGGACTACCATCAACATTTATCATCATTGAAGGGGATTAATTCATATTCGGCAGATAACTATGGTAAGAAATGAAATACAAACTTTTCATTTCCAATTATTATCGGTGAGATAAATAAATATGGGCCAAGAGTACGGAATATGGAGAAGACCCCAAACATAAGTGAGCTGACGGTCAAAATGTCTTAATAGAATTTACATCAAAACCAAAAACATTAATTAGTTGATTATTATATAATCTCCTCAAGCATGAGTTGGAGAGGACTACATTACACGTTGAGACACAATATTGTTTTCACAAGTTGGTGACTATTATAATCATCAGGCAGATTAGGCTATAACTGGTGGAGTGAAGTATGCATGTAGATCAGAAAGCATAGAGTACACACCAGTTTCTTGCATAAATGAAAGATGAAATGTAGATTTCATGTAAAGAATAGCATCATTCTTTGGACATTCAAAGGCATGTTGCAAACATAGAAAAAGAGTAAATTGTTGAAGGAAGTAACAAGGAATGGAAAATGTCAAAGAAAGAGAAGTAGTTTTCATTAAAATGTTCACAGGGAGATACATCTTTTGTTTTGTGAAAATAAAATCTCTACTATTTTGAGGAGGGTTTCTAAGATTTTTGAATTCTTATATCTTTGGCAGTCATGGTAAGTGAGAAAAGCACTCTTGTGAAGAATAGTGACAGACACTGTAAAAGAGAAGGCAATGATACAAGGAATTAATGTCCAGTATAATGAAAGAAATGGAAAACCATACCAAGCATGAGGAATCATGGTGACTATGTATAAAGGAGTAGCAGTGGTAAAGGGAACAATTAGAGCAGCGATTTAATGGTCAATATAAGATATAGAGATGTTTTCAAGAGGAGATGCAATGATATGTATTTTGTTTCTAATGATGTGTTCACTACCACAAGACAATTTTGCAATCATGGATGATAGAACTCTAGTGCAATATACACCAATAGTCTTATGGTAGTGAACACATCATTAGTAACATCTCTATATCTTATATTGACCATTAAATTGCTGCTCAAAAGTAGTGGTATACACTGCAAATGGAAAAGACAATGTTGATGAAATTGGAATGGCACTTTTAGAGTTTCATAGAGTTCCTCATGATAGTGAGCACAAAAGATGATCAGTCATGTGAAGGAATAGTAAGAACAAAAGAAAAAAATGCATCCAAGAGTCTTGAGAAGTGACTATCAAAAGGATGTCAATAAATGGTGATCAAATTTGTAAGCAAAGATTAGTCCCAATGACAAACAACACTTTTGATTTCTTAGTTATAGACAAGGTTGATTGTCAAATAGGCTTGATGAGGTGATGATAAGTGTAACAATTCATGATTTAAAAAGATGCCAAAACAATGTGGATAAGAAATGTTTAAAGAAAGTTCTTCTTCAATGCTTATCCACTATCATAGTGGTATAAAGTGATAAAAAATAATGATTCATATGGTTTATGATAAGTCAAAAAGACACTCTTATAATAGTCATCAAGAGATAATAGAGGTCATGCATGCATGATTGCAAAGCACAATGAATAAAGAACAGGCATTGTTATGAAGGCTCATAGCCATAGTAAGGAATGATGTCATAAAAATCAAAAGAGGGACAATTTATAAAAGGCAGTGATATTCAAAGATTGAAATGAGGGTACTATATCATGACAAAGATGAAAGCATTAATAGATTTTCATGAATGTGAAGGTGTCGTGATCAACAATGCCATAAAGAGACTATTGTTAGTGTTTCTACAAAATAGAATGACAGTGTTGTGAAAGAAAAGATTCGTGTTCAAGAAGAGTGCCTCAAAACAAAGTTATTCAATGCTTGAGGGATGATATTTACTACTTTCATAATGACTACATGATGAAAAGATGGTCAGATTAAAAGATTTAAATCTTACCCATTGATATGACAGTCAGCTACAAGGCCACAGTGTATGTAACGAGAGGTGTCATATTTTCTTTCAAAGAGCAGAGTAAAAGTTGGCAGTAGCATCAAGAGGTGCATGTTTTGTACAAAGTTTTAGACCATTGAATGAAGAGCATGAGGCTATCATCACATCAATACTTATGAGTTGTGAGATAAAAAAAGATTGAAGGCATTAGATCTTACAAGGAAGCAATGTCCAGTGTAATGAAAGAAATGGAAAACCATACCAAGCATGAGGAATCATGGTGACTGTGTATAAAGGAGTAGCAGTGGTAAAGGGAACAATTAGAGTAGTGATTTAATGGTCAATATAAGATATATAGATGTTTTCAAGATCCCCATCCATTTATGTGTTACATTCACATTCCCTTCTTGCAATGCATTTTTTTATATTGACCAAGTTCAAAAAGAAACTCATACACAATAAAGAGTATTCCAACACTTAGTGGCTAAGCCTTGCAATTAGAAACAACTTAGCAACTGAATAAAAGATTATTGAGCCGATATATAGTGTAATGGCTATAATAGTCATGGTGACTCTTTTTCTTCTAACTCTACTCTTCTAACACCACCATAATTGCACCAGTTGTTAGTCTCATTGACTTCCCTGCAGCTTATTTCATATGGAAGGTAAATAAGGTGGATTTTATTGCATGTATGGGTACTTTTATGGGTATAATATTCATCTATGTCCAAACAAGCCTCATTATAGCGGTATGTTCATGGTTTCTAAGTATAACCTTGTTCAATTTTTTTGAAAACTCTCCATTAGAATTTGAATTGGTAATATCTACTATGATATTATTCTAAGTTTGCCCCACTTCTTACTGATTAATATTTTAATGAATTAAATATTCTTGTCTAATATTAGAATCAATTGCAATAATGAAGGGTTGTCTTATATATCTATTAATCAATCCATTCTTAATGTAAACACCAAGGATGTATAATATATAATACCTAGTTTCATAATGGACTGCCAGTCTTCTTTAATCTCTGATATCTTTGAACACCAAATGGTGATTTTAATGCTTTCCCAACAAGAACATAAAATGGTGATTTTAATCTTTGATATCTTTAAACACCAAATGGTGATTTTAATGGGATAAAGCTATCTATAAATTAGTGCTTATCTACACCTAGTCAAACAGAGGACATGGATTGAGTAACTAATGTAAGAGCTATTAGAATTTTGATGTACACTATGGTGTATGAAATATAATGTGTTTTCCAAGTAGTGCGAGCTCTCATTTAATTCATGACTAATCCTAAATCACTTTGGTATAGTTAAGAGGGTCTTAAGATATTTGTAGGGTACTTTTTGATAGGAAAACATAATCCTAAGATATAGATTATTTATGTTACAGAAATTAACCCTAGAGTGATGCAATGAGAATAGTGTGTAAATAACATATTCATAACCTAAAGATTCAAAAAATTATACACATTTATGGACAATTATTATTATTATTATTATTACACACACACAAAGATATTATTTTCTATTGCATTGATCTTCTAGTGACTATTGGTTAATCCATTTTATAGTTCCTGACAATGTATTCCAAACTAATTTGGTACTAATTTATAATTCAAATATCTTACTACAAGAATCCTCTAATTTTGTAATATGTTGGTCTATATCCAATAAACCATTTCTCCACTTTCAATCATAGTTAGATTATATTTTCTTATTCATATTTCACTTTTATTTGTTTCTTAATATTTTACCATTATTACTTGTTTCTTATCCATATTGTTGATATTGAATCGATTTGTCTCTATAGTTGTTGTTGTATCATTTGGATCATGTTCTCCATGTCACTTTCTTGCAAAATATTTTTATATATTAGATCATTTTTTTGATTGATGGAAAATATCTCTCCTAAAATTATATTGTATATTTGTGATATCTATTAACTTCAATTTTATTCCTTAATAATTATCGTTGTTTATGTTGGTTACTTCCATATGGATAAATATTACTTTAGCTTTTTATGAGACCACTCAATGATAATTTTGGTGGAGTGATCAATTATTTTGATGCACTATGAAATAAGATTAAATCAAGGAACCATCCTATCCACCAATTATCCTGATGCAGAGTGGTGGCAACTAAAGCTTAATAGGCCCAATCTACTACACAACCGATTGAGAATGTCACTTTAAACTATGTACAATGGTTTCAACTAATTCTGACAAATTCCTTAGTCTTCGAATACCTCCAAATTCAGGGAACTATCCTATCCACCAATTGCCTTCTAAGAAACTCTGTTATTCCCTATTGCCAATACTAACAGCACACTGTTAATTAGCAATCCTTTACTTCTAGCAGATCTCAACTTGTTGATGTTTGTTGGTTATGGTCTCACAAATTTGTAAAACAATTCCAATTGATTAACATAGAATACTCTGATAATACTCCTTGGTTATCTTTTATGTTTTGGTCTCAATCTTCTACAATCACCACTTCACAGTCCAAACAGTAAGTGACGGATTCTATCCCGACAACTTCAAACTAGTTCAACACAAACCCTAGGTGATCAAGCTAGATTCAGGTTTAATGGATTAGTTCAAAGTTGGGTGTTTGGAATAGTCACAGATGATTGGGAAAGTTTATGTGGCCTTCTAATGTCTTGGCATGGTCGACTCCTTGACCTCTGTCCACCACTGACTATAGATTTTTGTTCCTTCTTTCTCCCAGTGGCTAAACATGCTAAACTCGATTAGCCTAGGGCATCAAACTTGAAGCAGTTTGAAAACCTCCACAACTCTGAGTGTTGGATAAATTAAAGTATATTTCCCTAATTTGATTTTCATCCAGCGACATGGACAATCCAATGGTGAAAATAAAAACTAGGTTGAAACAAATTAAATGAATTCGAGAGGACAGTGTGCATCAATGGACTGGCAGTGGATGTTAATTCATCTAACAGTTCATGACAGACTAATATAATGAAACACATGAACTATTTAAATTAATGACAAATACCGAGGATGCATCGAAAAGAATTTCACCACAAAGATGTATAAATGAATTTGCAGGGTTAATAAGCTATGTGTTCATCACAAGAACGACAGTACCACAAATAGAACAAGACAAGACAAAAGGAACATCTTCTAAACTGTGAATCTTTTGTATTCCAAATAGTGCTTCCCCAACATCTAGGTTAAGGTAAGGAAATGAAAATTACCTTACAGACAGGTGGTCCTTCTTTGCACGTTGCCCTTGATCAAATTCATCATTTTAATTATGTCTGTGTTGATCAAACTTTCGACCTCCATGGTATTGGTCGAAAGTGTGACCAACACAGGTATGGATTAAAAAAAAAATCAAAGCTTTCCTTCTATAATCCAACCAAACAAAACCTTTTTATTTGTTGGTTGAATTGTTTGGTCGAAAAATAAGGTCAAATGTACTAGTGATTAGTCTTTTCTTGCTTGAGTCAGGAGTTTAGGAATCATAGAGTTCCATCTAAGCATCTAGGGCTTGTATTAGGATTCAACAAGAAAAATAGCTAACAAATTGGTGACTCTACTAGGGATTGAAATAAGGTTACCATTAAGAGTATCCCAGTGTCTTGCTATTATCAGTTTGGGGAAGAGTCTCATAAGTGTAATAATCTAAAAATTGTTTTTAGATCTAAAAGTGTATTGCCTAGAATTTGTTGTTGATTTAAAATATTTGAAAATATATGTGACTTTGCTGTGAGGAATGCCCAGAATCCGGTGATGTTTTAGTAAAAGATCAGTGAGTAAATTTGTGTCCTCTGTAAGGAGGTGGTGACTCTATTTTAGAATGAACCTGAGATGTGAAGATTTATTTCAGATTTCAACTAGATATGAAGTGAACAACAACATTCAGCAAAGACATTCCAGGTATTCTCCATTTAGTATTTTGTGTGTTTACATGGTCCTTATCAAATGATTTTTTCATTAAAAGAAAGACAGATGAGTGAAGTTGCATATGTATGGATTAAATTTTGAGTTGAATCATATATGTGTGAAGTATGTTAGAATAATTAAGTGATAAGAGAAGGTTATTTATAAATGAATAGATTTCTTGTTACTAGTTTTGAAGAATATCAAGTGTTTATGCACAAAGGTTGTAGCCAGTAATGGATGTTCATAGGATTTCTTTTATCAAAGGATATGTGCCATCATGTTATAATGGCATACCTGGTTTCCCCAATAAGATCCCTGATAAAGTCATAGGATATTTTCCAAAGTTTGATAGGGACCAGTCCCAGTTAACAAAGAAGCATGTGCAAGCTTTTGTTGATTTGATGTATGCCATGAAGATTTGTGGATGAGGTTGTTTGTGCAGACTCTAAAAGGAGATGAAAGAGATTGATTCTCATTTTTCCCTACAGCTTCAATTTCTTCATGGGATGAGTTAAGTTCATCCTTCATTAAGTAATTTGATGGGTGGGTAAATGTAAAATTATTGTTAGATAGATTGATGGAAATTCAGATTGAACAAGGTGAGTTAATTCCAAGGTTTAATAGCAAATTTGCTAAGATATTAATGGATATTCCTAAAAAATTTTAGGCCCCATGATCAAATATGTTTGATTGTTTATTTGGGCGCATTGGGCCAAAAGATGGGTTTCCTGCTGAGGGATAAACAACCACAAAGTCTATATCAGGCTTTTGAAATTGCAATGGATATTGAGTGCAATTTAAACTATGGAGTTATAAGAAGGAGTACTTCTACTAGTTTGTATTCTTAGAATAGAGTGAATGATCAGGAAAAAGGTGAGAAACATCAATACTTTCATTCCCCTATTAATTGCATTGATCATAATATTGTATGTGAAAGTAGAAATAATGTCGTTGCTGGAGATATAATTGATGAAGAGCTGGAATCTTTTTCAGCTAATGAAGGTAATGACAATTTCCAGATTGTTGAAAATACATTCATCCCTTTGCATGATTTACATAAGTACAATGATGATAATCATAAAAATGACTTCCCATTAACTAATGTTGATATAAATGCTGAGAGAAAAGGTGATTGTTATGAATCCATGGATGAGGAACATTTGTCACTACTGCTGCAATTGTAAAAGCAAGATTGTGGAAACAGAGATAGAGTTGAAGATGAATTTGTCTCTAATGCCCTATCACAAGTTTTCTCTCACGTTGTAGATGTTCATTCTTCTTAGTTTTCTATGTGTTCTAATGGTAATAAAGCTGAATATAAAGTATTAAAGACTGAGGACAAATGGTGGAGTTCATTGTCTGACACTTGTGAAGATGATATGGTTGGTTGTGATACTGATTTTTCATGTAATGACAGAAAAAGTGGTGAGTCATGTTTTGATTCAGATTTTAAATTTTCTTTCTCCACTGAAGATGTATGTGAAGATGGATGTAATGAAATGTCTTGTGAAATTATTAATGTACTATTTGATGAAGACATTGATTTGAACCAGCCAGCTCTTTGTTTGAATGATTATGAGAAACAATTCTATGTAGTTTCTAATCCATTGTTCGAAGAATGTGCCCAGGAAAAAATTTGTTGAGGGTAGCTCATTTTCAGAATTTGATATTTTAAATATGGTTGAGTTTGAATTTCCATCTCCAATGCAGTCAGTTGGAGGAAAGGTAATGTGAGATGAATATTTTTTATTTGACAAGAATGCATTAAATAATGATGGTTTAATTCTTCTATCACCAAGCATTGAGAATAATGAAGATGATTTAATTTATGGTGTGGATTGTGTGGATAAAAGTGTGGTTTATCAAGAGAAATCAGATTTGATAAATCTGAATGGTTTGTTGCATGAGGATGTTTCAGTTTCCATGGATGAATTGAATGAATGTGAATATAGTTTCTTTTCTTTTGACATGAAAATGTGCATTGAAGATGAGCCAGATGTTTGCAGCCAAGAAGAGAAGGTCTCAGCTATTTGTCCTCTCTCATATGTTTCAATTTATGATGATTTTAATGATGCTTTTTTTTCAAAAAGTGATTTTGTGGGGGGAAATCAAAGGGAGGGCATAGGTGATTTTAAATTTGAAGTTATTATGTAGCCTATGTTCCATGTTTTTTTTCATCATGAGTTTAGTGGTGGTTTCAGATTGCCGGTTGAGTTTCAAAGAAGAAACTAAGTTTTTGATAAAGGTAAATGTTGAGGTTTCTTGGGAATTTTGAAGTTCCTTCTGTATTTTATGTATATCTTGTATAGTGGTATTGTTGTTTTCAATAAAGAGCCAATTTTTGGAGAAGTTCAAAGTAGGAGAAAGTCAAAGTTGATCTTCTTTGAGTGGTCTTCTGTACCAAGAGATTCTAGATTCTCTCCATACCCGCATGGGGCATGCGTCCCTAGCCAAAGCCATTGTTGGAGGTCAAAAATCTTGAACATATTTTGAGTCCATATTTGCAAAATTTTCTCCAAGTGTCAAATTATTGCCTTGAAAGTCTTCAAAAGGTGCCTAGTTCGGGTGCATTGAAAATGGGGCCTATTGTTTTTCATGATAAGTCACTTGGATGAGGTTTTTATCACCTATCATTTGACATATGTAATAGGTTTGATGTCCTAGATTTCAGTTTTGACATGTTTCAGAAGTGGCTATTTGAAGGTGTTTCCCCAAATCTACATAAAGTGTGTTTCCAGAATTTCACTAAGTAGCCCACTTCGAAAGAGAGTACCTTATGTCTGGTTGATAGTCATTGCATGAATGTTTTTGCATCCATGTTGTAGGAATGAGAAAGAGTATTAATACCCATTTTTAACCCCCCATGTGCCCGTTTGACTTGTTTTCCAAAGCCTTTCCGTCTGTAGATTGTTAAAAATTTGTGTAGTCCAGTTTTCTGAATGGCCTACTTTGAGGTCTTCTAGTTTACACCCCATTTGAGGTCAAGTATAATTGAGAGTTTTTCTATATTTTAGACCAAGGAGTGACCCTCCCTTAAGAATTTTAGGTCTCTACCAATTTATTTGGTCAATATCCTAAGCCATTTCCGAATCAGATTTCTACATTTTTCACTGAGTTCATCCTGAATATTTCTAACTAGC
This sequence comes from Chamaecyparis obtusa, assembly GCA_027943335.1. Classification (NCBI taxonomy): domain Eukaryota; kingdom Viridiplantae; phylum Streptophyta; class Pinopsida; order Cupressales; family Cupressaceae; genus Chamaecyparis; species Chamaecyparis obtusa. Next base: position 475,893 of record BSBK01002455.1, on the reverse strand, counting down.
TGACTTTTGTGTTTGATGATAATTCACATTTTTATTTTGTGAAAAATCTAATGATGGATTCATTACCATTATGTGGGAGTGAATTGGTCTCCAATTTTTTGGTTCATGAAGGTCTCAATTGGAAAGTTATCAGAGCCATCTTTTAAGGTGATTTATGCAATTGGGCAGTACAGACAAATTCAGTTTTATAAAGTGCCATGTTTGATCATTAAAATATTTTAGCTCAAGTTTTTCTGAGTAATCTCCTTTGTCGAGTGTACTCATGTGATGGAAATGAATTCAAGCTCCTAATGGCATGATCCTGTGGGTTCTTTTGGTCAGTTTTTTAGGCCAATCCTAGAGGCCAATTAATGTTATTGGTTAGTTCCACCAGAGATGTAAAAAATGAATAATGGATTACATTTTCAATACATCATGGCTTCATTCCACCAAGTGATTACCATTTTGGATGGACAGAAGGTAAATGGGTGGGTTGAGATGTCTTTCTTCGAGTTATGCTTCCAGATTGATTGTTCATTTTAGGCAAAGAATTGCATTTACAAGCACTCAAGTGACAGTGTTGCACCATTTTTTAGCTTTGCTCATGCTTTTCTCATAGAATCTTTTGCATGTCGCATTTTGTTGAAGCGTTGCATGCACTCATGTTTTGAAATACTAAATGTGCCACTATTTTAATTGCATCTAAACATGCCACATAAGGATGAAATGATTGTGCATGCCTTATGAAAATGAAGTGGTTGCACACTTGAAATTTAAAGAGGACACTAAGTAAATAGATATGCACAAAGTAATAAAGGCCAGTGCAATGTATGGATTGAATGTGAAAATAAAAGGGGAACAAAGACCAAGTGATAGTGTACGTGTCAGCACACACGCCAAGTTTCTACAGTTAAAAGCAATGTGTAAATTCAAAATCATATGAAGAGGATGTTGTGCGCATTGTTTGCTAATGTATGCACACCTTTGGTATGGGTTGTGTGCATCATATCTATTTATATTGCAAGAGGCCTGTGAGTGCTAGAGTAGGCTATCTGCCACATCTCTTTGTAGTACACCGCACAAAATAAAGGAAGCATATTATACAAAATGGAGACTGGGAGCTACTCACCAAATTGGGACTGGTGCATGAATGTTGGCTGCCTGTTACTCATTGCTTTTAGGAAACTTAGTCAACGCATGAGTGGAGGATGTTAGTTAAACTACAAGAAGAGTACATAAATTAATAATGAGGGCTATGCAATTGAAGGGTCTGGTATGTAAGTATTTTCCAGCAAGTTTGAGCTTGTGTTGGCTGCCAGTTACTCAAGTGCTTGCAGATGGAGTGTGTGAACAATGATGCATCACTATTCTAAGCTTGACATAAAGGAAGCTACTTGCAAGATGGGAAGACTCGCGCATTTAAATAGAGGCTACAAAGAATAGATTTGTGTGAGCTTTGAAAGAGGACTCATGCACCAATGTGAGCTATACAAAGACAAAATCAAAGTGCATGAGGACACCAGCCCATGGTTAAAGCAATGGAGTGTGTGGTAAACAAAACCAAAATGACCAGTGTAAAAGATAGGCAGAGGGAGCATGCTTGGCTTGACACACATGCTCCAGTTCAAGAGATGTGCGTGAATGCACAAGGAGATGAAGTAAAAGGAAAGAGGATGTATACGCATGAACATTGTAGGAGAAATCACTATTAGTGCGTAGGCACTGAAAGACTAGCATAAAATATAGATAAGGAGGAGTGTATATGTTATTGAGGAAGTAGCGTGAATGTGTAATGGATAAATGTGTCAATTTATTTGCTGAAGAAACCAAGGAATTGAGTGCATCAAACATAAGGAACAAGCATGGAAGGAGAAAATGAAGGGAAACCACATGCGCACAGGCAGGTATAATGAAGTAAAATGTGAAGGGGTTGCATGTGGGTTTATCCCACATGCGCCAAGATTTGGGTTTGTGAAGTTTTTAAAATAAAGATGAACACGTTAGAGGTAAAGTAAGAAAGAAAGAGGCAAGGTTGGCCTCTTCCCTTGTGGGCTTGCTTAGATTTGCATGGCAACTGGGTGCTTATGCATAATTTTAATGAAGATTTAATACTCTTCATAGGATTAGTCACACATTGCCCAGGTTTGGGAATTTTAAGATTTTTAAAAGGTAAAGTGCTCACTAAGTGATTTGAAGAAACAACTGGAGGCTATGCACGCATGAGTGCTTTAGAGTTACCTCAGGAATTGTGCCATTGGATCGACAAAAAGATTATTTTGAATAAAAGTGGTGGCTACAGGACCAGAGATGGGACACGTGGTGGTTGGTCGCTCATTCTCGCAATCCAACTGGTAGTTAGGCAAAAATTTAGAAATTGGGAGATGGAGATTAGTTGACTGTGTCGCCAGATCTCAGAATTCTAGTGGTCAAGTGGCTAACATCTGAAGATTAAGAGAATGGTTGGTCATGTGTTCTCTGAATAGGATTGTAGTTAGTGATATGATTTGGGGAATGGGATAATGACCACAGTCGCATGATTGCCAGATCCTGGCAGTTAAGGTAAGAACATCTGAAGATTCAGAGACTAAGGTTTATTCACGTGATCACCAAATTTAACCTATGGTTAGAAATGGATCTAGAGATTCAGAGAACAAAGGCCAATTGCATAATCTCCAAGTGTTAACCCATGGTTATAAAACGTATTTGGAGATTCAAAGAATGTGCATTTTCTTGATTGCTAGATAAACCCAGGGTCAAAGATTTCATTCAGAGAGTAGGAGAACAAGCACTTTCCCAATCTCCAAACAAAGGTGGTTAAGGCCAAGGTCAATTTGAGCACCAATCAGCCAGTGGCAAGTGTCAAATTCTAGTGGCTTATGTGTGTAAAGTGCAGGAAAGTGAGGAAAAGTGCAAGATTTAAATATGAAATGTAGATTTAAATGATTTACATAGTCTTCCCTATAGTTCAAAAGGAATTTTTATTTTAAAGTGCTAGGAGAAGCATTCATAGGAAGTTTTCTTGGAGGGAAAAATGTGATCATCTCTTGGAGAGAATTTAATCAAATCAAGTTTGTTTGAGAAATGATTAGAGTCAGTTGAGGGAGCATCAGTTTGAAGATCAAAATTGGAGGAAAAATTGGAGATATTTTGGCTGGAAATTTGTAGTTGTTAGTTGGCTATAACTGACTTTCTTTCTCCTATATCTCTAGTCTTTCTCTCCATTGTAAAGGATGATGAAAATTTACAATAAGGAGAGGCTTTGGCTCCATTGTTAAGTTCTAGTTTTTTTGTCAAATCTAGAATGTATTGACATAGTGAATTTCTACTTGAATATATTCAAATTCCCTTGCATATTTTTGTTGTCTTTTTGTCTGAATTCTAAAGCTTTTATGTGTTAAATCTGTAAGGTATTTTTAGTACATCATTTACAAGATATCTATGAAATTAGTCTCTATTTCCTTTTAAGGAAAGGGTAAAATCTTAAGGTTAATTTTTGAGAGCTCAGGATTTCTACAAGAATTTGATGATTTGGTGTGTTTAAGAGAGGGTGAATTGTAAGGAATTTCATCTGGGCTCTGGATATGTTTTACGTAGAAGTTTTATGTAGATGTATGTTTTCTTTTTTACTCTTTTCCATAGGATAAGGCACTGGTCTATCCTCAATTTGCAAGAATTTCATCATCACCAAAAACTTCAATGACTATTTACTTTTGATGCAGGAGCATCTCAAGCTTTGAGCAATCTTGCATCAACCAAAAACATTTCCTGATTTCTGTACCTATTTTCTATTGTTTGCATTTTAATATTTACATTTTTGGTTTCATGTTATGAGAAGTTTAAATTATGTTGAGAACCTATTTTGGAACCTTCTCCTATGAGCACATAAATTTTGGATGGACTATTTCAAAGTTACAGTTGTTTTCCTTACCGTCAGAACAGTGTTTTCCTGTAGTTTTGGTGCTGATTGTTCATGTTGGATCTCTTGATCCATAAGGAATTTTACTTTTAACACTTAAGGACTTAAAGGGGACCTAAATTAATATCATTCCCCAAGAGAAAATCTTCTAATTCATTATGAGTCAAAATTTATGGCCTTTTTGGCACGGGACCTATTTCCTGCCAACTTTCAAGTCTGAGCCGTTACTGCAGTTTTGGTGCTGATTGTTCATGTTGGCGACCTTGATCCATAATGAATATTATTTTTCACACTTAAGGAATTAAAGTAGACCTAAATTAATATCATTTCCCATGGGCGAAAACTCCAATTCATTATGAGTAAAAAGTTATGCCCATTTTGCCTCAGGACCTATTTTCTGGTAGTTTTCAGGTGAAACATGTGGTGTTTCTTCTTGCGATGTTCCATGTGATCAAATTGGACCTTGCGACCTTAATGGAATGTTTCTGAGTCATGTGTGGACCTAAATCCAAAGGCACATTAATTTTTTATTATTCTTGATTAGTTTTGGTCCTTTTATTAGTATGGACCTATATTGTAATTAAAAGCCTGACTGGCCGACTTGTGGCTTAGCTGGCTATATATTAAGGGCTTGGGTAGATGTTTAGTAGAAATTTGGATGGTAGATTGGTAGTAGGATAGTAGAATCATATAGGATCTTGAGGGATCTTGAAGATCAGATTGTTATCTGATAGCTGTAATAGCAGAGCTAGTGGTTTGCATGCTTGGAGACAAGGAGATTGCTTGGAGGCTTGCGAGCTCAAGTTCAGATCTGCCTTAGTGTTTCCATCAGTTGCTGATTTGTTTCAAAACTAAACTAGCTAAGGCATAGAATAATTACTTTTGATTGTATTTGGCCCTAACTCAGAAGGCCTTACAGCTGGGAATGTTGAATGAAATTCAATTTTGAATCATTATCTATTGTATTCCACTGTGCTTGTTGTTCTTATAATTAGCAGTGTAGGTTTGGACTATCCATTATTGGATCCTCCATCCCTACCCTTCGTCAAGTGGTATCAGAGCATGAAGATCTTGAGTGTGTGAACTAGCTGAGGTAGTTTACACCAGGACCTTGTTGGTGACTTGTTGCTTTGGATTTGAATCTTTGAGGATGCCTCCAAGAAGATTGGATCCTAGAGCAATTGCAAATCTTTGTGATGCTGTGGAATCAAAGATTACAAAGAAGGTGAAATCAGATTTCAGATCTGAGATGGAATTAATGAAGAATGACATGATTACTGAGATTGTAAGGACTGTTGCTAGTATGCCAAGGAATCTTGGTATTGATGATGGTTATGAGGAAGCTGCTAAAGACTTTGAAGCTACTGGATCTAGTGGTGGTGACTGGAGGGATAGATTTGGTGAAGATAGAGCTGGTTGGTTACATAGATCTAGAGCTTAGTTAAGTAATCACTACCGAATGGAAGTTTATAAATTCTCTGGTACTTTGAAACTTGAGACTCTAATTGATTGGATTGGTGAGTTAGAAGACTTCTTTGAGCTTGAAGAAATTGAAGATCCTCTTAGAGTGAAGTTGGCATAAACTAAGTTAAAAGGCCATGCTACTCTTTGGTGGAAAGAATTACAAAGAGATAGAGAAGATGAAGGTGAAATGAAGATCAATCGATGGAGGTTGATGGTGACTAAGTTGAAGGCTAAGTTCATAGCTGTTGACCATGAGCTTGACTTGTTTAAGAAGTTGCAGAATATGAAGCAAAAAGACTTGACTGTTGAAGACTATACTGAGGAGTTCTACAAACTTACTATTAGGTCTGGGCATAGAGAACTTGGTAAGGAAAAGGTAGCTCGATATGTAAATGGTCTGAGATTCAATATTCAAGATGAGATTGGTATGATGAAGATTGATTCAGTTGAAGATGCTTATCAGTATGCTCTGAAGGAAGAAGATAAGTTTAAAAGGAGACAACATGGTAATCCCTGAGGGAAGGAGAAGATTGATCACTCGGTGAAGGACAAACCAACTACAGAGGATGAACAGAAACCTATGGAATTGAAGAAGAAGACAGGTAGGATTATCTTTAAGGGTACTTGTTATAATTGTAGTGGAGAAGGACATAGAGCTTTTGAGTGTACACAAAAGAAGTTTGGTGATCATAGGAATGCTATGGTGGATGAAAGCATATTGAATGAGCCTACGATAGGATTTGAGAACTTGCTGATTCGGAGAACATTACTTGGTACTAAGGTGGAACCTTGTCAAAGGAGTAACTTTTTTAGGACTCGGTGCAAGTCAGGAGGTAAACTTTGTGATGTTATTGTGGATAGTGGTAGTACTGATAACCTTGTAGCTGAGGACATGGTTCAGAAACTTGGTTTGAAGAGAATGAAGCATCCTTATCCCTATAGGATTGGCTGGTTGCAAGATGTTCATGCTCTAGAAGTAAGGGAGCAATGTCTTGTTGATTTTTAGATTGGCCAGTATAAAGATCAAGTGTTGTGTGATATTGTGAACATGAGTAGTTGTCATATATTGCTCGGTAGACCTTGGCAGTATGATTGCAAGGCTATGCATGACTGTGTCAAGAATGTGTTTACTATTGAGAAGGGTGAAAAAAAAAATTCCCTAATGCCTTTTTTGGATACAACACTCGGTAGGAGGAACCTGAGTTTTGGTAGCTGAGTTGGGTTGACAGATCTAGAAAGGATTGGAGATCAGTATGGAGCACAAGCCTGTGTGTTGTCTAGGAAAGACTTGAAGAGACAAAGGAAGCAGAAGTGGAAGACTTTGCAAAGTGAAGACTTGGAGGACATATATGTGAAGAACCAGTTTGGGGTTTATGTGCTAAATCCTAGAAGATGTCCTTCCAGCCATTAAGAACATCTTTTGTAACCTGGGGTGTCTGATGCAGGAGCATCTTAGCCTTTGAGCAATCTTGCATCAACCAAAAACATTTCCTGATTTCTGTACCTATTTTCTATTGTTTGCATTTTAATATTTACATTTTTGGTTTCATGTTGTGATAATTTTACATGATGTTGAGAACCTATTTGGGAACCTTCTCCTATGAGCACATAAAATTTGGATGGACTATTTCAAAGTTACAGTTGTTTTCCTTGCCGTCGGAACAATGTTTTCCTGCAGTTTTGGTGCTGATTGTTCATGTTGGCTCTATTGATCCATAAAGAATTTTCTTTTGCACACTTAAGGGATTCAAGGGGACCTAAATTAATATCATTCCCCAAGATTGAAGCTTCTATTTCATTATGATTCAAAATTTATGGCCTTTTTGGCACAGGACCTATTTCCTACCAGCTTTCGGGTCTGAGTCGTTACTGCAGTTTTGGTGCTGATTGTTCATGTTGGCGACCTTGATCCATAAGGAATATTATTTTTCACAATTAATGAATTAAATTGGACCTAAAGTACTATCATTTCCCAAGGGTGAAAACTCCAATTCATTATGAGTAAAAAGTTATGACCGTTTTTCCTCAGGACCTATTTTATGGTAGTTTTCGAGTGAAATGTGTGGTGTTTCTTCTTACGATGTTCCATGTGATCAAATTGGACCTTGAGACCTTAATGGAATGTTTTTGTGTCATGTGTGGACCTAAATCCAAAGGTGCATTAAGTTTTGATCATTATTGATTAGTTTTGGTCCTTTTATTGGTCTGGACCTATATTGTAATTAAAAGCCTGACTAGCTGACTTGTGGCTTAGCTGGCTATATATTGAGGGCTTGGGTAGATGTTTAGTAGAAAGTTGGATGGTAGATTGGTAGTAGGAGAGTAGCATCATATAGGATCTTGAGGGATCTTGAAGATCAGATTGTTATCTAATAGCTGTAACAACAGAGCTAGTGGTTTGCATGCTTGGAGACAAGGAGATTACTTGGAGGCTTGCGAGCTCAAGTTCAGATCTGCCTTAGTGTTTCCATCAGTTGCTGATTTGTTTCAGAACTGAACTAGCTAAGGCATAGAATAATTACTTTTGATTGTATTTGGCCCTAACCCAAAAGGCCTTACAGCCGGGCATGTTGAATGAAATTCAATTTTGAATCATTATCTATTGTATTCCATTGTGCTTGTTGTTCTTATAATTAGCAGTGTAGGTTTGGACTATCCATTATTGGATCCTCCATCCCTGCCCTGCATCAACTTTCATGTATGTTTGAAGAACTAAGAAGATTAGGTTTTTATCAAGGATATAAACTAATGTCGTAATTCTTTTAAGAAGTAAATCTGATAAGTAAACTCATCTATAGCTAAAAGGTCAAAGTGAAGAAGGACTTGGTCCTTGTTAATTAGTCTTTTCTTTCTTGATTCAAGAGTTTAGGAATCATAGAGTTCCATCTAAGCATCTAGGGCTTGTATGAGGAGTCAACAAGAAAAATAGCTAACAAAGCCGACCCCAGGGATTATACTCTTAATTGGGTATAAGTATGTGATGATGTTTTGTATTTGAAAAAGGAGATAGAGGATGTGAATATGATCAACAAAGTGCAGGCTGAGGAGAGAGTGAGAACATAGATTTAGTGATATCCAGAAGTAAATTTCTCATCCATTTATTGTATTATCTTTTGTAATACTAGACATGAAGTCCAATTTTGCTAGTGTAGTGTGCAAAACTTTTGTATACCCATAACAAGGTTTATCAATCCTTTAATAAGGACCTACCTATTGTAATACTTAGCTCCCAACAAGGCTAGGACTCCTAATAGGGTCATAATAATTTTAGTGTAGACATTTGTGGGTACCATTCCCACTAGGATTTTCCCTTGGCCAAGGTTTCCTCAAAAACAAATTATGGTGTTATGAGTACTCTTGTGTGTGTACTTATTATGGATTATTGGATTGACTTTGTTATTTTTTAATTGGTTGAGAAAGAATATAAATTATTGTGATACTAATTCACCCCCCTCTCAATATCACTTAATCCTAATAATTGGTATTAAAGCATCAAGCCCTTGGAAGAATATCCTAATAGCTTAAGGGAGATCCAAATGGATTTTAGTAGTTTAAAGAAGAAATATGAAGAAACAATGGAAGATCTTGATCAAGCTAATGCAGATCTGAAATTCAAGTTAAGCGGGGTAGAAGATTTCATCAAGAAACTCAAGGACCAGTTGAATCATGCAAGAATTTTAAGGTAACAACTTGTAAAAATTCAAGGTGAACCAAAAAAAGAGGAATCGAATTCAAAATAGGTTGAAAAGCTTAAGTAAGAAATTGAAGCACTCAAGGATGAATATGAGATCTCAAAGCTACATTTAATTAAGGTGCTTGATGAAGAAAAAGATGAAAATAGGAAAATGAAGGATGAGTTACAATTAGTGAAGACAAAGGCAACAAGACTTTAATTACAGTTGGAAGAAATGAAATCAAAATATCAAAAGATTGAGAAATACATTATCTTAGTGACTGGTGAGCTTGACGAAGTAAAGGAACACATTAAGAGACTTCATCAAAATAGTTTTAAGATTAATGAACAATTTAACATGCAAAAACTAGTTGGAGATAAGATTGGAGTTGGATTTGTAGAAGACATATCTCAGAATAAGGATCATGCAGTCATCAATGTTGACTCACCTAAGAAAGATGGATCCAAAGCTAAAGGATATAAGAAGGAACATACCAAACCCTCATATGACAAGTGCCATGAATGCAATTAGGAAGGACACATGGAGAAAAATTGTAAGGGTATAAATTTTAATAAAACCTTTCTAGTTATTGCTTTAATTATGGTCATAAGGTGAAGGATTGTAGAAAACCAAACATGAGATCTAGAAGGCCAAGTTATTCTAATTTGAAAAATAATGTTGAGAAAGAAGAGGAAATCAGTAAGTGGGAAGAAAGTGTGAAAGAAGATGAGAAATAGGTCAACCAACCTGATGTGAATAAACTTGAGGAAAGTGAGAAAGATGCAAAGAGACTAATGGAAAACCTAAGAGGATTTTTTGTTACAAGTACAATAACTTTGGACACATCACAAGGTTCTGTAAATTGTAGATTAATTACAGTCAACTCATACCTAAAAGGAAAGTTACATGTTACAAGTGCAACAATGATAGACACAGTGTGAAGTATTGCAAATTCAATGGACTAGTAAAAAGTTCTTTCAAACCCTTGGTAAGGAAAAGGGAACCTAGTGAAGATAAGAAAACCTTTGAAGAAATGAAGGAACAATACAAAGAGAAGTGGGTCAAGAGTAGCAACCTAAAGGAAAACAAGAATGAGCCAAATAAAAGATCAGTAAGAAATTAGGGAGACTCAATAGACCCTACTAGATCTTCACATGAGGTTAGTGTCTCTCCATTAGCATGAAGGGAAATGTAATGCATTAGGGGGAGGATTGGAATATAACACCAGTATCTCATATTTACCCTGGAAATTAGAATGGAGTTGTGCGAGATTGTGTGGAGTTGTGTATAGACATAGTGACTTCAATTATCATCGTATAGATCTATGTTGTTGGATCTGTGATCGTAGATGATTGGCAAATTACGTGGAAGTTATCAGATTTATGGTTTCATAGGGTTTTGTGTATTGTGAACTATAATTTTTTATACTTAGAAGTTTTTAGCACCATTTCAATTAAAGAACAGTATAGACCTGATCTTTGGAGCTAGATTTGTGAAGTTCTTGTGAGCTTGTTCATGAAGATTGAAGGAAAACCCTAGACTCCACTGGTTGCATACAAGGTATTTATGAATCTCTTTCAGATCTTGAAATTTTTTTCTTCTCAGCACATAGAGATGGATGCACCTAAGCTATATGATATCAATGATAGGAATAGGTATGAATTCAAAAAACATCTGTATAAGTCTATGGAGGATGATCATGTGGGTGCATTCTCACACACTTTGCATGAATTTCTTCATGTAGAGGATATTAGAGCTTACATCCATTGTAAGTATGAGAACATAGGCTCATTGGAGATAATTAATTAAATAAAGGATATGATTGATGATGATGAGAAGCTTAAACCTAAATTCACCCATTTGGAAAACCTAAACCTATTGGACTACACATAACACTTTGAATTTGAGGAAGATGAGTGGATTAAGATTGTATTGAGAAAATTCATGACCAATTCTTTGGTTGGGAGGAAATCCTATAATGATCACTAAGGATTTAATTCATACATTAAAAGGGTTACCTAGTAGAGGCAAGTTGTTAATCTCCACAAATAATACCAAGAAGAAGGTAGAAACCCTGATTGGATGCAAATGGAATAGGAGAGACATGAAAATTAGGGATGTATTATAGAAGGATGTAAGATTCATTTCTATGATTCTTGGTTACAAAATACAATATAGAAGAAGATTAAACTCAATTTCTATAGGTTTTATTGACATGGCATATCAAATTATTAAAGAAGGTGAACAATATGATATATGTGAAATATTGAGACAACAATTGATGAAAAACATTAGAGCGATAAAGAGGAATAGAACAACTACCTCATTCAAATTTGGATCATTAATCCTTAACATTTTATTTCATATAACACATAAGTTTCCTAGATTATACCTATGGAAGAGAAATGTATCGACAATATAATAGATGAGTGAAGCATACAGAAAATAGGATGAGGTGTAGAGGTATAGCAACCTTTCAAGTATATTCAAGGGATTTCAAAAATAGATGAATAAGAGGGAAAGGATCCCTAGAACACTTGTAGAGAAGTATAAGGATACCATTGATGAACTAAAACTGATTTAGAACTTGATTGAAGAATCTATGATTAGAGATCACTGAGTTGCTGATTAGATATGTAATGTGATTAAATCAGTAATATGTTGTCATTGATGTCAACTAGATTGACAGTACTTATTTTGTAAGTTACTATAACTAAACATCTATAGAAAAGGAGTAAAAGAGATGAAGAATAGAAATATCTACATGAGGAAGATGTATATGACAGATGAGGATAAGGATTACATTGAGTAACTTGTTGATGAGTCTATGACCTTATGTTATTGACTTGATTATATTTCATTCATCTATGATGAAGAAAAGAGATGAAAGACACAAGGCAGTGTGGTCAGTTGATGAAGCATTACAGTATACACTGAGTAGGGTAGTGTATACCGAGCACAATATAAACCGAGCTTGTGTTCACCAACACATTTCTTTGTTAACCGAGCAGGAGAAAAGAATTAAATGATTAGTTTAACCATTAAGGATTGATGAGTTGTAAAGTACATCATAATCAGTGATGGAGATAATGTTTGTTATGAAGATCAACGGATAGCATAATTCAAGGAAGATCTAAAGGATGAAATCAAAATGTTTTACTGGCACAACTATCGAGGAAGGCTTAAGAGGCAAAATGGATGAAGGAGAATAAGTGGAAAAATCTTATGGAGGAAAAGAAAATGGTTTACTTGTCTATTTAAGAGTCTAGAGTTTCATTATGAAACTTATGCCAGAAGAAGGACTATAGAATTATCACATGAACAAGCTTCATGTATGCCTGATCAAACTGGTTAAGGAGAATCAAACTACAGAGTTTACCGAGCGATAGTAAGTCATTGATTATTGTGATATAGAATTGAAATATTGATCAGAGTATTTGTATGGGCTAAACATAGATCTGATAATCTACAATTGAAGTTGTATTGTAATCAGATCAAACTGTTGTTACATTTTAACCATTGTAAATAGAGAAATCTCTTAATAGAGTGGACTTGAAAGTCTTGTATGTTTCATTCATAGAATGAGCATTGTTATCCTATCAACCCCAGAGTGACTACTGGTTGGACAATAACGGTTGGTCTAAAATCCTCTAACAAGGTCACACCTAACCATGTGTTTGTAACCTTTAACAAGTTTGGGTCTTCACCGACCTCGCTTCAAAAGAGTGAACATTTTTGGGTTGCCAGTCCCAAGTGGTTTTTCCCTTCACAGGGTTCCACGTTAAATCTGTTGTGTTATGTGTTCATTGTGGTGATTTTTTGTTATCATACTTTACATATTACATGTTAGATTTGGTTGGTAATCATTAGTTATCAATTGACTGGTTATCGGTAAAAGCATAGATAGTATAGTATTTTAAGTTATCAAGCTACAGAAGTTGAAGTAAATTGTTTTGGATTATACATTTTGATTTGGGACTGTGGATAATTGATTCACCCCCCTCTTAGTTATTATAACAATTGGTATCAGAGCATTGGTTTCTTGGAACAGAGTTTTAAGGACTTCAGCACAAAGGTCTCAAAATGTTTAAGAGGGAAGTGCCAAAGCTTAACAAGGATAACTTCATAATATGGAAAAGTCAAATGAAGCTACATATATCTGAGATTGGGAATTCTACCCTAGATCTGATGACAAATGGATACATTGCACCACCCATTGGTCCCTTGACCCTTAATCAACTAAGGGATAGGCATGAACATAATGTTACTATGATGGAGATTTTTGCTATCTATTTAGATGTCGAATTTGAAGACATCAAGGACTATACTACTGCTAAGCAGATGTGGGATAAGTTAGCTCAAGTTTGCAGTGGTGATGTGAATGTCAAGAGAGCAAGAGCCGAAAGCTTAAGAGGGAGATTCAATGACATGAAGATGAAAGAAGGTGAAAACATTATGTAGTACACAAATAGAATAAAAGAGGTAGTTCATGCTATTAGAGCATTAGATGGAGTTATTGATGAAGACATTGTGGTAAGAAAATTTTTGAGAACCCTATTGCCTATCTATGCAATCAAAATATCTGTAATTCATGAAAATAGGTCAACACCTAACAACACACTCACTCTTGATAACCTAATTGGAAAGCTTACAACATTTGAACTGAATAATTATGATAATAGTGTTGCATCCAATGTTGAATTTGCTTTTATGACTTCTCTGAAGATTGGTAAGTCTAGTAGCAGAAATAATAAGGATGATAGTGATAGCAATAATGATGATGATCTTGATGAACTTGAATCTCTTATGGCTAGAAGGTTACCTAAAGGTAAAGGAAGGTATAGAGGCAAGTTACCTTTAGCATGCTTTAACTGTAAAGAACTTGGTCACATTGCTGCAAGATGTCCACACAAGAAAGATGATGATAGAACCAAAGACCGATCTGAAGGAAGCTATGGGAGAAGATACAACAAAGGCTACCGACACTACAACAGAGATAATTGAGAAAATAATGACAAATGCAAGAAGGTTTTCTACATTGCTGAGGAAGAATATATCACCGATACCGACACTGATGATGATGTGGAGGTAGTATTTGTGGCAATGAAGGATGATTCTAAAGAAGATGAAAGGTATGTAGAAACAACACTTATCTCTTAGGTTAATAAGAATGATACATGGATTATAAATAGTGGATGTACCCATCACATGACTGGTGATGAAGAAAAAATTGATTATCTTGAAGAATACAATGGAGCATCTATAAGAATGGGAAATGATGCACCTTGTATGGTAAAAGGCCACCGAGTTGCTTTGAGAGGAAAAAGGTGAAAATATTTGATGATGGAGGAAGACTTGTTGGAACTGGTACACAATCCAGAGGTAATCTATTTTATCTTGATAATGATCAGTCTTCTTGTTTATTGATGAAAGATGAATATGCATGGTTGTGGCATAAAAGGTTATGTCATGTGAATTTTGATAACATGATTAAGTTCAATAAAAATAAAAGAGTTAGAGGTTTTCCTAACTTATCTAATCCAGATCATGTTATGTGTCATGAATGTTAGAAAGGTAAGATGACTAAGTCTAGTTTCAAAAGAAAAGACTATTCAACAAAGAAGATACTTGAGTTGGTTCATACCGACCTATGTGGTCCTATGAGAACTCATAGTTATTATGGAGACATATATTTTATTCTTTTTGTTGATGATTATACTAGGTTAATGACTGTCATGTTCTTAAAAGAAAAATCTAAGGCATTCAAGATGTTCAAGTGGTATAAAGCAAAAGTAGAAAAAGAGACTGGTAAAGATTTGAAATGCTTAAGATCTGATAGAGGAGGTGAATTTATCTCTGATGAATTTACTAATTTTTTTAATGAGCATGGTATTAAAAGACAGGTCTCTGCACCGAGGACACCCCAGTAGAATGGCATTGTTGAAAGAAGGAATAGATCAATTGTTGACTGCACAAGGACATTAATGATAGAAAAGGATGTTGCTCAAACATATTGGAGAGAAGTCATTAGCACTATTGTCTATGTGCTAAACTGAGTACAACTGAAGAAGGACACTAATAAGACACCCTATGAGTTATGGTTTGGACACAAACCCACTGTAAGTTATTTCATAATTTTTGGAAGTAAATGTTTTATACTGAAAGATGAAAGAAATGGAAATTTTGACTCAAAAGGTGATGAGGGGATATTTCTAGGATATTCCAGTAAAAGTAAAGCATACAAGTGTCTAAACAGAGTTAGAAATAAAATGATTGAGAGTACTAATGTTCGAGTTGATGAGTTTGATGATAAAAATCAAAGGAAAGCAGAAAGGAACCTAAGGACTACAGTAGATTCACCTACATTGAACAACCTGAGTATCTACCAATGCAATAGATAGTGACAACTGGTTAGCAGGAAAAAAATACCGAGGAACAGGAAAAAGAAACCACCGAGCAGGAAGCACCCACCGAGCAAGGAAATGAACCTACGGAGGATGAACAAGAGAGAAGAAATTAGATACTGGTGAGTTTTTTTAGAAGACACCATCCTGAGACACAAATCATTGGAGATAGACAAGCTGGCATGCAAACAAGGAGTAAAGCAAGACAAGGTACATGTCTAGTTTGTGATTATGAACCAAAGAATGTAAAAGTTGCATTAGAAAATGATGAATGGGTCAATGCAATGAAAGAGGAAATAGAACAGATAGAGAAGAACAAAACCTAGACCTTAGTACCCCAACCTAAAGATAAGAATGTTATTAGTACTAAGTGGATATTCAGAAAAAAGTAGAATGAGAATGGAGAAGTAACAAGAAATAAAGCTAGATTAGAATGAGAATGGAGAAGTAACAAGAAATAAAGCTAGATTGGTATGCAAAGGATATGCACAGGAGGAAGAAATTGATTATATTGAAACATTTGCACCTATTTCTAGGTTAGAAGGAGTCAGAATGTTGCTTTCATAGGCTACACACAAAAAGTTCAAAGTTTATCAAATGGATGTCAAGTCAGCATTTCTGAATGGAATACTTGAAGAAGTCTACATAGAACAACCTGAAGGGTTTGTTGATCCAAAAAAGAAAGACATGGTATGTAGATTACATAAAGCTTTATATGGTTTGAAGAAATCACTGAGAGCCTGGTATGAGAGACTACATACATATTTGTTAAGTATTGGATTTGTTAGAACAAGTGAGAACAACAATTTGTATATGAAAGGAGATACTGATGATACTATTCTTATTGCTAAAATATTTGTGGATGACATTATATTTGGAGGAAAAGATCAAATCTGTAAGTCATTTTCTGATGAAATGAGAAGTGAATTTGAAATGTCTATGTTCGGAGAGATTAAGTTCTTTCTAGGAGTACAAGTGATTTAGTAGAATGATGGTATATTCATCACACAATCTAAATATATCAAGGAAGTACTGAAGGCATTTGGCATGGAAGATGCTAAACATATGGGAACATTGATGGCTACTGGATGTAAACTAACTAAGGAAGATGAAACTACAGAAGTGAACCAGACATTGTACCGATCTATGATTGGTAAGTTAATGTATGTAGTGCATAGTAGACCAGACATAGCACATACTGTGGGAATTGTTGCAAGATTTTCTACAAACCCTAGAGAGTCACACATGATTGCTACAAAGAGAATCTTAAGATACCTAAAGAAAATAGAAGATTATGGATTATGATATCCTAAGGAAGGAAAGTTTGAACTCAAAGTCTATACCGATGCTGATTGGGCTGGAAATGCAGATGATAAAAAAAGTACCACCGGAGGAGCATTTTTATTTGGTGAAAGACTTGTTACATGGAAAAGTAAGAAGTAGGTTTGCATTTCTCAGTCTACAGCCGAAGCAAAGTATGTTGCTGCTACTACAAACTATTCAAATATTGCATATATTAAGTAAGTTTTGGAAGGTATAAATGAGATAATCACCGAGCGGGTGATTATATACTGTGATAACACTAGTGCAATAAACATTTCAAAGAATCTAGTGATGCACTCTAAAACAAAGCATATATCGATTAAGTATCACTACTTAAGAGAACAAGTATAGGAGAAGCAAGTTTAGCTAGAGTTTGTTACATCAAAAGAACAACTTGCAGACATATTTAAAAAGCCTCTACCAAAGGATACATTTGAGTACTTGAGGACTAGACTTGGGGTCCGTCCCCTGTCTACTGATCACTAAGGTGATCTGGATGTTGCATTAGCCTAATCTTATTAGAAGATCATTCATGTTGATGTAGCATAGTTCACACTTTGGATCATGTCTAAGGTTGTGAATAGTTTGGAGAACTGGAACAGATTGGCATATCAATATACAGAGATATAGAGTATACACTAGACAACAGAGAGTTACATGGCTACTACAGATCTATATGTTTATTTGTTTCTTTGGCATTTTTTTCAAAGGGAGAGATAAATAATATGAAACAATATGCACCGATGAGAACATTGAAACATCTATCTAAGGGAGAGACAAACTGAAAGAAAGGGAAAGCACTGAATATCAGTTACTGAGAATAGAAGAAGGAATCTGAGAGCTGAAAAGATCATATCGGAAAAATGTCAAAGCTGCATTGTTAATGTTGTTGAGTAACATAGTGATTAAACATATTAAGCTAGGGAGATCTTGTACAACATTTGTTCATAGAGTTGTAGAATACATGTTTGGTATGTGTGTGGTATATTTCATATTACTTGAGTTGCCATCAATGCCAAAGGGAGAGATTGATGAACTACAACTAATATAGAACCTGATTGAAGAATCTATGATTAGAGATCACCGAGTTGTTGATTAGATATGTAATGTGATTAAATCAGTAATATGTTATCATTGATGTTAACTAGTTTGACAGTACTTATTTTGTAAGTTACTATAACTAAACATTTGTAGAAAAGGAGTAAAAGAGATGAAGAATAGAAATATCTACATGAGGAAGATGTATATGATAGATGAGGATAAGGATTACATTGAGTAACTTGTTGATGAGTCTATGACCTTATGTTATTGACTTGATTATGTTTCATTCATCTATGATGAAGAAAAGAGCTGAAAGACACAAGGCAGTGTGGTCCATTGATGAAGCATTACACTATACAACGAGTAGCATAGTGTATACCGAGCACAGTATAAACTGAGCTTATGTTTTCTGACACATTTTTTTGTTAACCGAGCAGGAGAAAATAATTAAATGATTAGTTTAACCATTAAGGATTGATGAGCTGTAAAGTACATCATAATCAGTGATGGAGATAATGTTTGTTATGAAGATCAATGGCTAGCATAATTCAAGGAAGATCTAAAGGATGAAATCAAAATGTTTTACTGGCACAACTGTCGAGGAAGGCTTAAGCAAAAAAATGCATGAAGGAGAATAAGTGGCAAAATCTTATGGAGGAAAAGAAAATGATTTACTTGTCTATTTAAGAGACCAAAGTTTCATTATGAAACTAATGCTGGAAGAAGGACTACAGAATTATCCAATGAACAAGCTTCATGTATGCCTGACCAAATTGGTTAAGGAGAACTGAACTGTAGAGTTTACCGAGCATCAAAAAGCTATTACTGAGTGACAGTAAGTCATTGATTATTGTGATATAGAATTGAAATATTGATCAAGGATTTGTATGGGCTAAACATAGATCTGATAATCTACAATTGAAGTTGTATTATAATCAGATCAAATTGTTGTTGCATTTTAACCATTGTAAATAGAGAAATCTCTTAACAGAGTGGACTTGAAAGTCTTGTATGTTTCATTCATAGAATGAGCATTGTTATCCTGTCAACCCCAGTGTGACTGCTAGTTGGACGATAATGCTAGTTGGACGATAATGGTTAGTCAAAAATCCTCTAACAAGGTCACACCTAGCAGTGTGTTTGTAACCTTTAACAGGGTTGGGTCTTCATCGACCTTACTTTAGAAGAGTGAACATTTTTGGGTTGTCGGTCCTAGGTGGTTTTTCCCTTCACAGGGTTTCCACATTAAATCTTTTGTGTTATGTGTTCATTGTGGTGATTGTTTGTTATCATACTTTACATATTGCATGTTAGATTTGGTCGGTAATCATTAGTTGTCAATTGACTAGTAATCGATAAAAGCACAGACAATATAGTATTTTAAGTTAATGAGCTACAGAAGTTGAAGTAAATTGTTTTGGATTATACATTTTGATTTGGGACTTTGGATAACTGATTCACCCCCTCTTAGTTATTCTAACAACCATTTTCTTTATGGTTGAGATAGATAATACTTTCTTTGAGGTTGTAGATCCTAGTACTATTTGGAGTACACCTATGGGATATGAGGTTGATTAGAACCTCTTGATAATTCATGTTTAACATGTTCTTGCAACACCTAGGGACCCTAATGAAGAGAGATGGGGAATGTACTTTGAGAAATCCCAATCTCTACAAGAAGAGCTCACAAAGAGAAAGAGAGAATAAAATAGCTGAGTTAAGACCTTTGTTGATAAACTAGCTAGAGAATAGGGCATAACCAAGGAAGAAGATAGCTGAGTTAAGAGATGTGACTAGTACTTTTGGCTGAAAAAATGAACCAAAGGAGGCAAGACCTTCTACTTCACCTGTACCAGTGGTTAGAGTTGAAGAATCCTATCCTACACCCCCTAGTAGAACATTTTATAGGAAGGAAACAACAACAAATAATAAGGAATCACCCAATTCAATAAGGTTGAGACCTAAGACAAAGGCCACCAGACCACAATAGAAGAGGAAAGAAAGTGAATCACCTCCAAAACAAACTTTACAAAAGAAGAAGGGATATGAAGATAAGATGAAATAAAAATAAGAGAAGAAGAAGAAGAATAGGGTAGAAAAGAAGAAGGAAGAAGATAAACCAGAAAACAAGTGGAAGTCATACCTTCCCGTGATAGAGAAAACAATAGTTAGTGAAGATAAGCTAGTTTCAGTTGACAAATATTGTTAAAGATATAATAAAAAAGATAAGGTCAACATAGAATAAATGATGATTAGGTACATTTTGAATTTCAACAAGAACTTAATTGAACTTGAAGGAAGTATTCCTAAGGATCTATTTGACAAATTAGAGGCTAGGAAAAGAAGAGCCATAGATGAAGATTCTAAGATAAGGAAAGATGTCTTAAGAAAATAAAATCTAGTGATAATAGTGGAAGAAAACCAAAGGCTACTTGAAAATATTAAACCTCACTTAAGAACTAAATTAATAATAGTCAAGATAATGGCTAGGAAGTATGAGGTTTTTGAAGAAACACATAAGGCGATTGATAAGGTGATACTAAAGGACATACTTGATGTGAATAAGTTGCAATCTACTCCCATTAAGCCCAAAGACATTGGAATTGGTGAATCCTCAAAGATATTAAATACACAAACTGAAGACAAAGAAGAGAAAGATAAAGCAGAAGAAAAGATAGAAGACAAAGTAGCAGAAGAAAGGGAAGGGAAAGAAGACATCCCGATGCAGACCCCTGCACCTAATTTCTTTATTGATAATGTTGGAATTTATTTGAACCCATCATTGGATGAAAAAGATACATTTGAGACATTGGAGAAGACCACAAACCTTATTGTAAATCTAAGTGCAAAAGATCCCAAGGATGGGAAACATGTCATGGAGGTAGAAGGAGACAAGGGGACTCCTCAACATGAGGCAGATACAGATAAATATTAGACTGAGAAGACAAAGGAAGACAAGGAAACAAAAGAGGAACCTCACAAAGGTGAGGCCACCATGGTAGGTAAGGAACAACCTCTTTTTATTACCTCACCATTGTTGGGAAGTGGGTCTAGACTACTGACTTCCAACATAGAAGACATGGAAGAAGATGATCTAATAAAATTATCCTTTTTGGCCTTTGAGAAGGAAAAGAAGAGGTCAATATAGAATTATGACAAGAGAAAAAAGTTAATAAATAAGGCTATTACAGTTTTGGGTAGAGTTCCATCATTTCCACCTACTAGCAGTGGAGGTACCTTGGTAGATCAACTAGAAAAAATTTCTACAATTTTGATGCAAGCTTCAAAACACTTGAGGAAGTTGCGAAGATTAAAAAATGTTAATAAATTTGAAGAGAAGAGGTTGGAAGATTTAATTGAAGGGTTGAAGGAAGACATGAAGACCCTAGATCTGACTGAGAAGGTAGTAAATGTATATTTGAAAGAAGGTAAATAATTGTATAATACTTGTATATATTCATTTATACATGTAAATAATATAGCTGACATAATAAAGGAGGAGGAAGCATTGGTTAAGTTATCCAAGGATAGTGCAGGAAGAAAAGTAATTGATGTGACTAAAGAAGTTATCTATATTTTTGACAAGATTAGTGTATTAGAACTGGAGAAAGGGAGAGTTCTTAATAGATTCAGTGAGCTTAGGAACCTACTTATTCCTAAGATAGCAATTTGGAGACTACATTGGAAAACTTGGATCTTGGTATCAAGTCTTATACTGGATTCACGCCTACAAACCTGTGCAGTGCAAAGGTATCAAGTCACACCATAAATGGGTTAATACATGTGGCTGAGATAGTAAAGAAGAGTTGGGAGAGTGATCTTCAAGACTTGAAGATAAACTTTAGATATGTACTTTAGACTGTAAGTACATAGGTATGCCACAAAATTTTACTTGTACATACATTTTTTACACCTTTTTCCATTGATGTCAAAGGGGGAGTAGTAGGCAGTGAAAAATGGGATTAATTTAGATAGAAGAAAGGGGGAATATATACACTATATAGGTGGTTATAAGGAGTTATCCAATTTTGAATTTTTGTGTTTGGGTTGATGTTCTACACTTAGTCATTTTTCACTAAGTGCTGCCATCAGTACCAAAGAGGGAGATTGTTGGCAAGTGGATAACATATGAGCACATGGATGTTGTCATTATTGGAAACAC
Source organism: Chamaecyparis obtusa (assembly GCA_027943335.1). NCBI lineage: Eukaryota > Viridiplantae > Streptophyta > Pinopsida > Cupressales > Cupressaceae > Chamaecyparis > Chamaecyparis obtusa. The sequence goes on along the minus strand of BSBK01002455.1, from coordinate 453,930 downwards.
TTAGCCCTCATATCATTGCAAGGAATTTTGATACTATTTTGGTAATCAATGATGTGAAAAATTCCTAAGTCCATAGTCAGTTCATGGAAGACAGTCTCATTATTTTGGTCAAAAAACATGGTATAGACAAAGTTAAGCTATGCAAAGTTATATTTAGGTAGACATATGTATGGAGGATACTGAGGCAAGATTTCAAGAATTCTTTATGTGAGATGACAGAGATACAATTCTCTAAGTGCATGTGAAGATAGGAAATAATGCAACAAGGCAAGCGAAGAAGTCTAAGTCCATAGTCGGTTCATGGCAGATAGTCTTAGTATTTTGGTCAGCGAACATGGTATAGATATAGTTAAGCTATGCAAAGTTAGATTTGGGTAGACATATGTATGGAGGATACTCGGGCAAGATCATAAGTATTTTGGATGTGAGATGACAGAGATACAATTCTCTAAGTGCATGCAAAGACAGGAAATAGTGCAATAGGGAAAATGAAGAAGTATAAGTTTTGGCCAACTTATGTTATGATATTTTGTATTTGTTGAGGCCCCAATGATATTGTAACATGGGAAAAGTCATACAGTGTAATTTTTATTTTTTAAATTTCTAAGGACATGATACAAGCCCGACCTTAGGGATTATACTCTTAATCGGGTATAATTATGTGATGATATTTTGTATTTGAAAAAGGAGATAGAGGATGTGAATATGATCAACAAAGTACAGGATGAGAAGAGAGTGATAATAAAGATTGCATGATGTCCAAAAGTGAATTTCTCATGTATTTATTGTATTATCTTTTGTAATACTAGACTGGAAGTCTACTTTTGTTAGTGTAGTGTGCACAACTTTTGTATACCCCTAACAAGGTTTATCAGTCCTCTAACAAGGACCTTCTTGTTGTAATACTTGGATCTTAATAGGGCTAGGACTCCTAATAGGGTCACAATACTTATAGTGCAGACATTTGTGGGTACCATCCCCATCAGGGTTTTCCCTTGGCCAAGGTTTCCTTGAAAACAAATTATGGTGTTATGAGTACTCGTGTGTGTGTACTTATTGTGGATTATTGGATTAAATTTGTTATTTTTTAATTGGTTAAGCAATAATATAAATTATTGTGATATTGATTCACTCCCACTCTCAATACCACTTAATCCTAACACAATTAGTAAACTACGAGATGTGATCACAAAAACAAGTTGGCCTCAAACATAATAACCCACTGGTAGAATTGCAACCAGGAATTCCAATTGGAAGATTGGAAATTTGATCAGTGAACACCAAGACTGACTGAGAAAATGAAGGATAGGACAGTCTTGCAAGAGTCTTCAAGAACTCTTTCACGATGACTCCAAATGAGATATAATCATAGGATAAGGCTTGTAATGAGGCCACAAACATATAGTAGAAATTGCAACTCAAAATAACAAGTACAGATCGACCACAACTAGAACAAATGACTAATCAACAAGAACTAAACATATTTTTGTTTAATGAAATATTTCTTAAATCCCACGATGCTCCCCCATCAGACACCTAGGGTACTTGAAAAGTGAGTCCCTCACTTTGCTTGGGCTAAAGGAAAACTAGATTGTTCCACCTCAGCTTGAGAAATCCATGATGAATTTTCAACTCATCTATCCTTCCATTTGACAAGAAAATTCATATGCTACTTTCTTCTTGTACTCCTACCAACTCTTCTATCCAAAATCCATTCTATCAAATCCCTCTGCTTCTTAGGATACTCATGTACAACATCCAACTTCTGAACATTACCACCCTTTAATTCATGATATTCATATAAGTTTGCAACATTTAATATCAGTGATATATCCATGTCATCAGGTAGTTCCACCTCATATGCATTCCCTAAATCAAACCTCCTTAAGATCTTACAAGGACCAAATTTCTTCATCTTTAACTTTTTATAAGTACCAACATGAAATATACCCTTCTAAAAGTACATCATAACTTCATCTCCCACTTGAAAATACATATGTCTCCTCTTCATATCAACTCTTTTCTTATAATCTTGATTCATTTACTCCAAGTTACATCTCACTTCCTCATTTAAGGATTCCATAACTTCAAAAAAATCTCCTTCAACACTCCTAGCATCAGGATTGATATCCCTCAATTGTTCTATCACTTTAGGATTAAATCTAGTACCCACTTAAAATGGTGTCTTCCTTGTACTCCTATTTATTGAGTTATTATAAGAAAATTATGCCTGAGGTAAAACTAAATCCAAATATCCAAGCTTATCTCCAACTAAAGACCTTAACAAATTTCCCAAACTCCTATTCACCACCTCAATTTGTCCATCTATTTGTGGATGAAAAGTAGAACTAAACTTCAAATCAGTCTTCATCTTCTTCCAAAGTGTTCTCTAAAAATACCCTACAAACTTCAATGCTCTTAGGTAACCCATGTAATATCACAACCTCCTTGAAAAATAAGCCAACCACATGCACCACATCAATTTTCTTCCTAAAAGAAATAAAATATGCCATCTTGGAAAATATGTCCACAACTACAAAGATAATCTCATATCTCCTCTGTGTTTTAGGTAGACTTAACACAAAATCCATACTAATATCCTCCCAAGGTCTAACAGGTACTATCAAAGGCATATACAACCCCGCATTGTGACTAATTCCTTTGGAAACTTGACATACCTTACAACTTTGAACATAACTCCTCACATACCTTTGAATTTGTGCCAAAATTAATTCTCATCTACCAAAGCTATTGTCTTATCAATTCCAAAATATCCTACTAAACCACCATTATGTTTCTCCTTAATCAAATTGACCTTGATGGAGATTCTAGGTATACACAACTAATTACCCCTAAATAGAAGCCCATCCTGAATGAAATAATCCAACCACTTACTCCTATAAGAAAAAATAGGATCTTTACAAGCCTTCCATGGTTCACTAAAATATACATCATCCTCATACAATTTCTTCATTTCATCAAACCCCAATACTGCAACCTTTATTTCGATCGAAAAAGTCCTCCTACTCAAGGGATCAAAAATTTTATTTTTCATGCCACTTTTATGTTTCAACACAAATGTATAGCTCTTCATAAATTCAACCCATCTAAAATTTCTTTGATTCAACTTACCTTGGTTGCTCAAATACTTCAATGCTTGATGATCAATATATATGAAAAACTCCCTAGGTAATAAATAATGCCTCCATCTCTTCAAATCTTGAATTATAGCATAAAAATCTTGATCATAAACTGAATACCTTTTCTTAGCATAATTCATCTTCTCACTGAAGTAAGCAACAAGTCTCCCTTCTCGATTCAAGACCGCTCCAATTGCATTTCCACTAGCATCACATTCCACTTGGAATACCTTAATAAAATTGGGTAAAGCTAACACTGGTTGTTTTGTCACCTTCCTTTTCAACAATTCAAATCTTTTTTTTCTCCATGTGTCCACTTGAACTCCATCTTATCACCTCTCATAGTTTCAGTCATTGGTCCACAGATTGAACTAAAGTTCCTTATGAACTTCCAGTAGAAATTGGCTAACCCATGGAATGATCTTACCTCACTAACTTTCACCTATTTAGGCCACTCTATAATGGCTTTCACTTTCTCAAGGTCCATCTTCAATCCTTCAGTATAAATTACAGATCCCAAGCATACCAAATCTTCCTTCATGAAAGTACACTTCTTGATGTTTATCAACTACTTTTCTTCCCTCAACCTCTGCAATACTTTCCTAACATGTAACAAATTTCCCTCTTTTCTTTTACTAAAAATAAAGATATCATCCAAGTATACAATGACATACTTACCCAATAATTTCTTCAAGACTTCATTCATTAACCACATGAAAGTATTTGGTGCATTAGACAATTCAAAAGGCATCGCCAACCACTCCTACAAGCCTTCATTTATTTTAAATGCAATTTTCCACTCATCACCCTCTCTGATTCAAGTATGATGATAGCTACTTTTCAAATCTATCTTGGTGAAATACTTAGCTCCACTCAATAAATCCATTAGGTCATCTATCCTTGGCAAAGAAAACTAGTATTTGATGGTAATCTAGTTGATACCTCTCGAATCAGTACAAATCCTCCTTTGACCATATTTCTTAGGTGCTAATATTGTAGGTACCTCATATAGGCTCATGCTTTCTCTGATCAATCCTCTCTGCAAAAAATCTTGCACTAGCCTATTGATTTCCTCATTATCTGTTGGTGTCATTATATAAGTTGCTTTATTAGGAATACTATCCCCCGATATCAGGTCCATGCAATGATTGATACTTCTCACCAATGGTAATCCATGAGCAACATTATCTGATATGATATTAGTGTATTCATTAAACAATATATTGAGTGATTCCTTTAGGATGTTCTTCTTCCAATACCTTCTCCTTAGACTCCTTAGGTACCAATGCAAAACATACAATATGATACTTCATGCCATCAAAAAACTTCCTAGCATCCACTAAACTGATAACTACAACGGATTGAATATCTTGAAGGAAAGTTTGACAATGGAATGGATATTTGAAAGACAGTGATTGATGACCATCGAGCTACTAAAGTGTATGTAAGACATTAAACCAGATAATGTATTTTCATTGATGTCAAATAGTTTTGACTGTACTTATCATGATGGTTACAAACATCTTAAGAAAGAAAAATGGTAAAGGAATGAGATATCTACATGAAGATGAGATGAATGAGAAAGATATGGATATAGTATTCATTGGGTAACTTATTGATGAGTCTATGACATTATGTTAGTTATTTGATTGTATTACATGAATCTATTATGAGTTAAAGATAAAAAATGAACAAGTTTATGTGGTCGGTAAATGAAAAATTTTGTATACACCGAGAGAGTGTAGTGTAAACTAAGTATAGTGTTAATTGAGCTACTTATCACCAACGCATTTTGGTATTGACCAAGTGAAAGAAATAAATGGAACTTATGACGTCTAACTAAAGATGGTGAGCTAGAAAAAATTATGATTCCGAGGTAAATGATACTTTTTTTTATGATTATCAAACAATTGACAAAATTCAAGGATGATTAGATGAAGGAGAATGAACCATGTTATTGACACAACTACCGAGGAAGGTTAAATCATAAAAATCAATGGTGAAGATTAAGAGGAAAAATATATGGATGGAAATGAAATGGCTTAAGATGTTTATATAAAGAGACATGAGATTCATTATTGCTCAGTCTACTACGGGAAAATTTTCATGAAGAGATTGATTTCATGCAATGCTGATCAAACTAGTTGAAGACAGAACAGATAAAATATGCAGAGAACACTGAGTGACAGAGAAAGTAATTACTGAGCAAAATAGAGTTGGAAGAAACAAAGATATTAAATTAATTATTGATCAGAGGTGTTTTTGAGCTTAGCATAGATCTGAAAATCTACAAATCAAGTTGTATTTGAATTAGATCATTACTGTATCAGTTTAACTATTGTTAAAAATAAATCTTTTAACCAAGTGGGACTTAACAGTCTTTATATTTCAATATGACATTCAATGTAAAGTTTTGATAGCCAGACTCCTTTGTAAACAAGTTGACTCTATATTTTCAATAGAAAAAAATGTTGATTATTTTTTTATTGACCCCATAGTGAATATTTGGTCAAGGGAGAAATGTTAGTGATAAATCTGCTAACCATGTCACACCTCACAGTGTGTTTTGTAACCTTTAATGGGGTTGTGTCATGCCCAAAATTCAGGGAAAAACACACACACCAATTTTTTTTAAAGCACATATGATCAACAAGGCTATAGACTAAGGAACACTCAACACGAGACAAAATGCAACAACCAATACAAGTTATCTCACAAGAGGTATTGTGGCATGCGTTGGCTTGCCAACATCCCTTGTTCATCTAACTGCATTAGTCTATACAAAACCCTAACTAGGTCTCTAAGAAACCCTAACCGGGTTTAAAATAGAATTTAATAAAAGGGATAAACTACGGTGAAAGTTCAGATTTAGAAAATATTAAAAATTCAAAGGTTGGTTCAACACTCCCGAAAAGGTTCAATTCAAAATGGAGAATAATACAATCGTAGTCGTAACCCTAATGGTTCCTAAGGGGAAATAGGTTACCAACTAGGATCGAAATGCAAAACATCGATAGATAAATAAAATATTTAAATAAGAACAAGATAATAACCCTAAGTGAAAACTAGGGTTAAGAAATTATTACTTATTCAAATATAATAATATTCAAATATTTTAAATTAAAATATTATAATTTTACTTATGATATAAAGTTACCAAGGTTTATTAATTAATCTCAATTATATAATTTAAGGGCTTTAAAATAGCCATATAAAACATTAATATAAAATTTAACATCAATGCTAAGGGAGAAATATTTATCTGGGTCCCATCTTGGACATTAAATAATCGCCCCCAAATATCTCATTAATTATTAAAATAATATAAATAAATTAAATATTAAATTTTACCACTAACATTGTATTAAAAATAATAATAATGTTCAATTAGAAATAAATATTAAATTTTAAATCTGAAAATATCAAATCTCAAGAAAACACTAAACTAATGAAATAAGATAATAAAAATATTCTTATGTGAAACCTAGGGTTACAACGTTATTACCCATTTTATAGTTATATTGTTAATAATAATTAATTTAAAATACTATATTTTAATCTCAAAACATAATGTTATCAAAGTTAATTAACTAATTTAAATTAAACATTTAAAAGATTAAAATAATCATAATAAAGCTTTTAATATTAAATGTATCATTTAGGCTAAGGGAAAGTTATTTATCTAAGTCTCATCCTAAGACATTAAATAATTTTCCCTAGAATATTCATTAATACATTAAAATTTTATTAGTAAATTAAATATTAAATTTAACCACCAGCATTTTAATAAAAACAAAAATAATATTCAATTAAAAATAGACATTAATTTTTAAATTTGAAAAATAGCAAATTCCAAGAGTAGTATTAAAAAAAAAAGGGGTTCATTTATTAATATCTCAACATTGTCAAATTTTAATTAAATTAAAAATGACATCCAAAAGCAAAATATTAAAATCTCACTAAATAATAAAAGAATCTTTTTAGAATCTCAATAAAAATAAAGATAATAAATAAATCAGAATTCAAATTAAAGTGACTGTCTAAAGTCAACAGTCATTAAATTAAAATAAGACAGGGATTAAAATCCAAATAGAATCTCACAAAATAAGGAATCTCTTTCAAAATTTCATTGAAAATAAAAATAATAAATAAATCAGAATTCAAATTAAAGTGACTGTCAAAAATCAACAGTCATTAATTTAAAATAAGACAGAGATTTAAATCCAAATAGAATCCTATTAAATAATAAAAAGGAATCTTTTTAAAATCTTAATGATTAATAAAATAATGTTTAAACATAATTCAAAATAAAGTGACTGTGAAAAGTCAATAGTCATTAAATTATAATAAAATAGAGATTAAAATTTAGACAGAATTTAATGATAACATAATTGAAATTTAAAATTTAAAATGGCTCCAAAAAGCCAACCTGAAATTAGGGTTAGGCTAAGAATAAAACTTCTACCAAATCCCTAATCTCTCATTTGGTTATTGCAGGTTTGGCAAAGAACAAGAAGGAGATGAAAATTTTCAAGTTTTATATACACATAAGTATACATGTGTGTATATACACATCAAGGGTGTGTATATATATACATATATATTTATGTATATATACCCTTCCAAAATCAACAAGAGGAAAGATAGAGAATAAAGAATAACTAAGTCTATTTTTTTAAAACAACATAGCAATGTATTCCAATAGGGTATATACATCTATGTATATATACAAGTATATATACATACATGTATATACAAGACTTTTTTTTTTTAAACTAACATGATATGAAAATGAAATCTATTCTTACATAGGTAATTAGAAAAAAAAAATCTACATTAACTTTTCTTTTTCAACTAAATACTTGAAGTGAATTTTGACTACATAGGGAAGAGATTAAAAATCATAAGAAAATATAACTTTTTCTTGCATATGGGAAAACAAACCAACAAGCTATCTTTTTGCATTTAAGGCATAAGGAATCATCTTTTTTATATTTTCTTTCTTCAGAAATACATAGAAAATTATGGAGAAAATTTGACATACAAATACAAACTTTTACAAGCATGCTCTTTTAGCCCTTTTTATCACATAAAAATCTGCAACTAATAATGACAAAATCTTCTTTCCTTCAACAAAACTAGCAACACCTTCAAATAAAAATCTACAAAAGAAAACCACTTTAACCATGGAGGCTCACCTCCCAACCTAGGCCATTACATGACTACCCTAAAGCTTTCGGAAACAAAGATGGATGAGGGTTACATACATGCTTCAACACACTTACACATAAAAACCAACAAGCACAAAGATACATAAAATTATCATCTCAAGGATATTCACACAATGGGTCGCCTTGGACTCATAAAAGGGGTAAAGGTGGAAAGTACCCAAGTAGGAGAAGTCATTCAAAAGTAAAACCATGCCTTCAACAAGGCCCAAAATCCATAACCATTTCCTTCACAAGGCCATAACAAAAAGTATCAACCCTTCCATTTCCTTTCACAAAACACAACCCTTATGACCCTCAAATAAGCATACAACAAGAATGGCAACATGGAGCTCATACATTCATGTCTCATTGCCTTCCCCCTTAAGGAAAGACTCTACACTAAATCTACATTCTCAACTTAAGCCCTTCACCCATCAAGGCTCTCTTCCCTCCCAAGGGTGAGTTTGGTCTTGCACACCCCAATAAAACAAAACACTAAAATAAAACCAACAAATATACACATAACAAGAAGCCATGAAATTAAGCATGAAGCTTCACAAAACCATTACAATAACATAACAAATAAATCTGCATTTTACGTACAAGCAAAAGAAAAATTCTTCAATGACAAGGTCACTAACCTTACTCCAAGCTATGGCAAAAGAGGGTTGAGAAGAGCTTCATTTCCTACAATCCTTCCTTCCTTGCTAAGTCCACCAAAACCTACTAAGTCCACTCAAAGTCTCCAAAATTGGAGAGTGGACAATCCACCTACCAAATTCCTTTCCATCCCACTAAAAAGGAAAACCCTGCCTAACCCCAAAGATGATTGGATATACTATCCAAGGGTTCTCTCTCCAATAAGAGGAAAATTCAAAATTGCAAAGAGAGGAAGACATGGAACACTTCCCAATTTTGTCACATTTCAAAAAGGCATCTTTTGAAGAGTAAAAATGGTCTAAAAACATCCTATTGATCAAAATTTGACCCCTAACCCGAAGTACACCTATGGGACAATCTAATTTTAACCCTAACTAACCTTTTGGGTTACTTTTTGCCTCTCAAAAGTCCACTAAGAGTTGACTCACGAAAATTTAAAATAGGATTCCCTCCCAAGGTTCAACAACCAAGATACCTAACCTTAGGATTCTACGAGGTGACTCAAAAGTGGAAAACAACTAATAAACAATGCACTTGGCCATGTCAACTCACAACACATGTGTGAATTGACACCACAAAAGTAACAACACATCACTACACACATGACATGCCAAGTAGACATTAATTTAAAATAAAAATAAACACAATTTAAATAATACAATCAAACATTACTTTACAATATTATACATCACAATGAGGTTACTTCTCCCTTTGGAGATAACCTTGCTTTTACAAGATTTTTCACATGTATCCATCTTTGATTTCCCCTTATTTAATCTATGGTCAATACCTGTACACTAGATAAAAATATCAGTAGCTCATGAAAAATCAAATGGCATATTCATATAAAATACATCATAAATAATCATACTCAAATACATCATATACTCCAACTATATCCACACTTTATCACAAGAAATACCTAATAATTATCTCCTTGTCATATACCTAAAAATTATTGAAATTCCTTAATCAAGTTTAGCTACGTACAGGGTTGTATCACCATCTGTAAGGTTGTTTGGTTAGAATCCAACAACTACATGACTCATTTCAACTCCATTCACTCTATGTGTATTTATAATCATTGACCAGAACTAAATAACTTCTATCAAACCTTAGAAAACATATAGTAGCCAACAAGAAAATCATAAATCTTTGAAATGACCAAATATTGCAAACACACTTTGTTTTTTACTTTCACATAATTTATAATTGAAATGGAATGAACCAAATCGATTTAAGAAACACAAATTATTATTTTCTTCCACACTAAAAACTAAAAATCAAAAGCATTAACTATATATTTAATCTTTCACCTTTACAAAATTTTCAAATCAAGCATATATGAAAAATATCCTTTTCACTAACACTGGAGACTAACCACTATAAATCATAAGTATTGTTAGGGTAAATTGAGTATTCACATAGTATTATAATCAAACAACATAACAACCAGTCTTACAAGATAGAGAACTGATTAGATGGTCTTTACGATAAGTTTCACCACATTCTATTTTTAAAAAAATATCAGTCAAGTTTGTAGTATTGCAGCTAAAATTATGAGAATTCTTGTTTTTCGTATAGAGAGGGAGTGGGAAAGTGTTGCGAAATTTTCAAACCAAATTTTTTCCATGAAGCATTCACTAGAGTGATGGCATGTGCCTTGTGTGTTGACTAAAAAGATATGCTCTAGCGAATGCTTCATGGAAAGTGGGGTCATTCATGGGATTTTTCTAGTCAACCACTGCCATGTGTGTTATAATTGATTAACTGGAAATGGCACACACAAATATCCAGTCCATTTCATTTGCTTCCTTAAAACAACTCAAAATATTAACCTAAATATGGAGCCAAAATGGGTCCATGTCACCTACAATGCATAACATTTGGAGACTTGGGAGGTGGCTAAAGTTATTATAATGGTGGGGAGCTCTTTGTAGCCCCTCAATATGGAGCACTTTTAATATTGGCCAAGGGATTTTTCCTTATTGATTTGGCAACATGGTTAGCTAGATATAGATAGAGATAGATCTATGGTATATGATATATACAAGGAATAGTTAATGGGTTTGTTAAATTTGTAGATGTTGGTGGAATGTGGGGGCATACATTACATTGCATTGCATTGCATTTCATAGTCAGAAAGAAGGAATAGAGTAGACAGTGGGTATTTGGATTATTCTCCAAAGTCAAAATCCATGTAAGTAGACTTATTTTTTGTAAATGTTTGAAAAGTGAGAGACTTGGCTCATATGTCTAAAGAGTTGTATGCATTTTTTCCTTATGTGTGATTGTGTGTTCCAATGTTGTGTTCATTTGTATACCACTACCAATGCAGTATGAATTTTTATAGTTGTCTGCAAAATATGTTCCGACTCACTAGAACTTAATTTTTACAAATATATTTATAGTATGAAACACTTTTGATTTGTACAATAGTCAATATAATTGACTTTTTCTTAGACATGTGTTGCTGACTTAACTACTCTATTGTAGAACACATAACCATCCATAGGTTCCCTACTTCACATCTCCACTCCACTTTAAGATCCCTCTCCCTAGTTTTGTTTAAAAAATGTCATTAAGAAATCTCATTATCCCTTCAAGAAAATTAATGGACGATAAAACCCTAAATAAACAAAGTTGAGTTGTTGATTGATGCGGAAATAAATTCTACATTTAACCTAGCTATAAATGGCATTATAGTGGTTTCTAAAAGAATAGACTACATGAAATATAATTTTGTAGCAAAAGGCTTGGTCTACTGCCTAGCAAAGTATTGTGAAATTTACAAACCAAAATTTTTCACAATAATTTCTTAGCTATGCTCATAAAAATCTGCAAGTAATAATTATTCAAGATATCTCAAAAGAATTCTATAATGCATGACTACCTTCATGACACAAATGAGGAGAACTAGAAGATACTGAGTGAAAATGAAAGTCTTTGAGAGGAGAATGAGAAATTAAAGAAGGAATTGCAAACTAAGAAAGAAGAAAATGAAAAGTTGAAGCAATATAATGAAAGCATGCAAAAGATTGATGAACAATTGAAGAGACAAATAATACACAGAGACCCAACTAGTCTTGGTTACATAGGTCAAGGAACATTTGAAATAGGTGAGTCATCCAAAACTGAACCTAAGGAGCCACAGACCGATCATAAGGTAGATCTGAGAAACTGAGGTAAGTATACTAATAGACCTACTTGTTATAACTATGGAAAGCATGGCCATACTACAACTATGTGTAGGATCAAACCAGTGAATAAACTATATTCTTTTGATGGTTATTGCACTATAATTTTCATAAGTATGGTCATACTACTTATGAGTGTAGATCTAGATCAGATTTGATGGATATTGTTATGCATGTAACAAATATGGACATAAAGCTAAGGATTGCAGATCTAAAGTGTATGTTCCTAGGTCTCCAGTCAAACTGGTAAGCCCTTATAAAAGGGAAAGGAAATTCAATGTCATGTGTTCAATATGTGCTAAGTATGGTCATCTAGCTTTGAATTAAAAAATGAGAACACATAAAGGAAATGTTGGACCTTGGAGGTCAACCAATATGACATATTTTCTATGTCATAAGATCGGTCACCTTGCAAGAGATTGTCGGTTCAGGAACCAGTCAAAAGATAGGAAGGGAAAGAAAATTATCAATATTCAGGAAGTTGGTCGTTAGATGAAGAAGTTTTGGATGAAGGAAAGAGAGAAATAGGAAGAGGTCAAGTCATTTGAAGGGAATTCAATATTCTCTAGTGCAGATGATTCTTCTTCAAACTAAGTCTATTTTGGACTTAGGGGGAGCACTTAAAGGAAAATATTTTACTGATTCCCTAGATATAAGAGAGGTAAGATCTATATGGACATTATGGTGTAAATTACTATGATTTTTTGGCTTTACTAAATATTTTTGAGGTTTTCAATTTTTCTTTATTGACCACACTGATATTTTATAGTGTATACCTATTTGATACCAGTCATAACCATTGGAAGAGCACCAACTAGAGGATATTCTTTAACTAGTGACATGGCACTACTTCTACCATTGGTAATAGTACTATTTTACCATTGATATGCAATGACTATTTTCTCAAGGTTAAATAAGGATAGAGTGAGCTCATTCGTCACTTTACTTTCTTATGCACACTTTTGAGATTAAAGTGATCGATGCTAGTGAAATGATAAATTGTGAGCCGTAATTTATTATAGTATTCGTGAACTCTAACCAGTGAAGCAAGAGATATTTTTCTAGTGTGTGATAATTTTTAGGTGTGATCTCTGAATTGAATCATGGAAATAAGTGTGAATACCCTTATTATGGTTAATATTCCTAAAGAACCTAGGCCCATGTTCAAACTTCATCCAATAAAGGCAAGCGAGAATGATATGATGGGTGCCCTATCTTCCATAGCACCTAGATTTGTACTATTTGAAGATGTCTAATCATACATTCATTGAAAAATTGATGAACTAGGAGAAGATTCTATTAACAATGAATATGAAGGATTTTGTGACAATCATGTGTTGAAGGATGAGCACAAACATTTGAAGACAAAGGGTTTTACATACGCAATGGATATACCTAATGTATTTCATCATGAATAGATTTGATATGTGTTGAGATATGTACATGATCAATTTCTATGATTGGATAGACCACACAAGCTCACAAAAGAGATCATTTAAATCGTTACTAGATTTTGGGCTATCGATGAGTCAGCTACCCTAAGGATGATTACCGCTAATTTGGTTACCTAGTTAGCCAAATCCAAACCTAACTACCAAGCTATGATAATCAATGGCATAGAAGATAGAGAGGTTATATTTTCATCTATGGTCATTGTATATAGATTCTATCAATCTAGTTGTATGAATAGTGTGCCCAGTGGAGCAATTCATGTTGCCTACTGAATGGTGAAGGTGGATGTGATATATGATCTATGTGAGATGTTGAGGAGTCAATTCATTTTAAACATGGACAAAATTAAGAAGGACAAGAAACAATCATTCAAGTGTGGAGAAATTTTGGTATGTATCTTTTTCTACTTACAAAATCATTTTCCTAGTAGAGGTACAATTTAATGGGTTACAGATAGACTAGTGATAGTACAGATAAGTGAGCATATTAGAGAGTTAGGAGGTAAGTTTGATAATGTTATGTGGGGATACTTTAAGTATTTTAAAACTATAATTCATAAATGTCAAATAATCCCAACCGGTATTGTAGAGGAATATAAGGAGCATATATGTTTTCTTTTTTATCCTAACACTTGTATTTTGCAAGTGGTGCAACCAAGAACATCATGGGTTCCTGCAATTTCTTATGGGGTAGACAAAGATCTAATGAGACTTCATGAAAATGCACTAATATCTAAACCTATAGATACTACCACACCTAGGTTTGGTACATATGAAGAGGTTTTTCCTAAGATTAAAAGGGAACTAAAGATACCGGTGATATAGAGAAAAACAATGAGAATGATAGAGAAATTGGAAAAGATTGTTGAAAACATAGAGGATGGTACTTCTACTACTGAAGCAACTAAAGTAGATGAACCAAAACACAATATTTACCCTCTAAATCTTCCAAGGAAGAGGAGACAAAAGCAGAGGAGACACCATCATTTAAGAAGACTTACAAGATAAAAAGGAAATCTAGTGAGACTAGTAAGGTTAGTGAGCAGAAAGATAAAGCAGAAGACAAGGAAGCAAAAACATATTCAGACAAGGAAGTGAATAAGTTGAAATAGAGAGGTAAGAAGAAAGTACCTACTATTGATTTCATTATCAAGGAAATAATGGAGAGTGGTAGAATGGGTATTATTTCAATAAGATATTAATTCTATAGTAATGAAGACAAAAGAAAATTATAGGAGGTTGTCATATAGAGTATACACAAATTCTGAAGAACACCAAGTGAAATATATAATGTCCTACCTAAAGAACTATATAGATCAATTGATGCAAGATGGAGAGAAGAACTTAAATTATATAGAGAGATCATGGAGAGAGAACTTATGCAAGTAACTTCAGAGTTTAATCTTGACGAAGAAAAGATAATGGTTGAGGCTTACAAAAAAATTTCAAGATCAAGAACCGAGATGCAAGAATACTTATAGGTGACACATTGAGTGTTCATGATGAAAAAGGAGAGATATGGAAGAAAAATTTTCAAGCACAAAAGGAAGAAGATCAAAAATAAAAAGAAGACACTGATGAACAACAAAGTGATGATAAGCTTGATGTTGAGAAAATTGATGACACATTCACTTATGAAGAGGTAATAGGTAATGTCATATTTGAGATTCTTCAACAAGTACATGAAATTGAAACACAAGATGTTGGACAAACCACTAGAGAAGAAGTATGGATTAAAGTCATTCCTATAAAGGAGGATACACCAAAGGTATAGGCATAGACTGAAGAACAATGATGAGGTAGAAAGAATAAAATCTCAATGAAGTTGAGGAATTATTCTTGGTGAAAAATAAATTTATTTTGGGAGAATCAAGTGAAAATAAGACACTCAAACAAGGGATTGAAGAAGAAGAAGAAGATAAATATATTCAGACACCTATTGATATCACTAAATTGTTCCCTAATGAACTAATTAAGGTTTTCAAAAATTTGATGTTGAAAGCACAAAGAGACAAGGCCAGAGAGAAGAATAAGAAGGCTAGATTATTGAAGGTGGCTAGATATATTCTAGCTGGTCTAATTCTAGAAGTGGAATATGATATAGAGGTAAGAGTGATTGATCATCTAGATACATTGATAAAGGCCACTGTTGATCAAACACCCAATAGTGAGACTGCAAAAATGAAGTTGGCTGAGTCTAATTATGAGAATAAAAGAACAATGAAATTGGTGGAGAACATTGTAAAGGTAAGGTGACACTTTCAGGTCTAGTGGATGACACTAAGGTCACACTAAAGGAGGTTGGTTAGTTACTGACTAAAGTGTCCAAATTTTTAGATTTCACCAAGGATTTGGACAAGAGTAGAGAAGAATCACAAAAGAAGCTTGATACTTTAGTTGATTAGTTTGATCTCATCACAAGCTCTGCAATAGAATATAGTGCCAAAGTGAAAATGATCACATATAAGGTGAATGAAATTTAGGGAGAACAAGACAAGAGGGTCATCACATTAATTTAGATATAATCATACTTAACCCCTATAGTAGAGATGATGCAACAAAATGTGAAGAATGAAAAATTCATAATTGGAATACCTAACATAAGTACTTTGGATGCCATGGAGGAGCTGGCATCTAATCTACATGGACAGATCACTGAAATGAACCATTTGAAGAAGTCATTGGAAACAACAAAGGAAAACTTCAAAGATGTATTTGATAGAATGTGAATCTTTGTCATTGTTGAAAAATGGGGGAGATATGTAAGGATAGGTAAAAATATGTATCTGTAGATATATGTATATGATTTTATGATGTATAGTGTCAAGGGGAGTCTATGTTTGTTTTCTCTAATCAGTGTTAAGATGAATTTGTGGAGATGGACATATTTTTACTCAATGTTTGTCATCAATGCCAAAGGGGGAGATTGCTGGAATTTTAATGATTTTGGTGAGCGCTCAAAGGTGACTTCTATTTTAGTTTGCATTGATGCAAACATAGTTATATCAGATGACTAGGACAATCGGTAAGGTCATTGTTCGATTGGTAAGCATAAATTAGCTAATTATAGTGAGAGGTGTACAGAAAGAACACATACAGGTGGATATTTTGGTAGTGATCATGTTTGAGAAGGAATTATATGGAGTGGTCTAAGATATAGCATGGATACACTCTTAAGTCATCACATTTGTGACTGAAACTTATTTAAATGATCAGTATGCAAGCATTTCAGTGACATAATAGGTTACAAGTTGAAGAGCTTATGTTCTTGAGCTACCGATGGTAGATCTTTGATCGGTGACTGGTATGGTTACTATGATGAATATAGTTGGTATGGTGATGTGTATTACACCTTAAGGATTTGATGATCTATCATTTATATTCTCAGGGAAAGAAAGAAGGGAAGATTCTAGAAGATGTTTGGGATAGTCAAAAGGTTTTGAATGTTCTTGTAAATATAACATGTAAATCTTATATTGGGTTGATGCGGTGTAGTAAAATTGTTTTGTGCATCGTGATATGTGATTTGGCATGAAGTATTTGAGTGGGGAGATTCAAGGTTGAATTTTAGAGAAAATTAAGGTGGTGTAAGTCAAGTATTTATTAGATACTACTCCTAATGTAAAAGTTGTTGGTTGATGGTATGAAGAAAAATTCATGTTTCTAGGGTTGCGTTCATAATTCTAAGAAGAGGAAGATCAGATAGAAGTTACAAAGAGTAGAGAATAGATTGGATCTAATAGGAAAGTAGTGCTACATCCAGATCTTACTTGTTGTTTCCTAATAGTTGCAACAAGAAAAATCCCTTAACAAGGTGAACTTTAATAGGTCTTATATAGTAAATCCCTTAACCAGGTGAAATCATAGAAATATTTTTAAATCCTCTAGTGAGGTAGATCTTAGCAGATCTCATTGTACTCCTAATAGTGTACTAGTCACTCCTAACAGGGTGAACCCTCAAAAAGAGTATTTGTAGCTCCTAACAAGGAAAACCTTTCTACCACACTGAAGAGCTTGTAGGTGTTATCCCCACCATGGTTTTCTCCCTCAATTTGAGGGTTTCCATGAGAAAACTCAGTGTGTTATGTGATGCATGTGTGGATTTTTTATGTTATTTACTTTTATGTCATTGCAACAGTATTATGTTTTTATATTTGGAATTTTTTGTTAAAGGAATTCAAACTTTTGGTTGAATCAGTACGTTATATGTTTGTATTGATTCACCCCCCCCCCCCCTCTCAATACCTAATTATTATAACAATATTAATTTTCATATTGAGGAGTTGGAGAGAATATGATTCATCAAGCTTATGAGTATCTATGTGAAGAAGGAAAATTGAAGGATGAATTTAAATCATTGCAAACCACGAAGATCTCATAGACTATGGATTTCATTAACTTTGATGAACTGGAATCGACACAAATTATTTTGAGAAAAATACATGATCAATTTATTTGGTTAGATAAACCCTACAAGATTACTAAGGAGGTTTTGGAAGATCTAAAAGGATTATGTGTTAATGGTAAAGTTCCATCCATAAATCAACTTAACAAAACCTAGTCCCATATTTGAATGGATTGAAGTGGAGAAAAAGGGAAATGGTAGTTGATGACATCAAGAAGCTAGATGTAAAATTTCATCTATGGTGTTTGGCTATAAGGTTTACCATTCTAGAAGGGAAAATTGGATTTCTAGCACTATCATCTACACAACTTACCAAATGGTGAAGGAAGGAATTGAGTTTGATATGTGTGAAGCCCTAAGAGAACAACTTATGAAAAATCTAGAGAAGATTAAGGACACAAATAAAATTTTCAAATGTGGATCACTACATATTTCCATCTTTTCCTAGTTTATGAACCACTTTGCAGGGTTCAATGGCATAACATGGAGGAAGGACATACCTTTTTGACATAGGACAGGTAAGGAGGATCCAATTAAGGACAGTCCAAACAAGCAGCCAAACACCACAATGCAGAACAACACAACAAGACAATGTTTTCCAATTGAATTTTCATTAACATGCCCGGTTGTAAGTCCTTACGGGTTAGGGCCAAATACAATCAAAATTATTTTTGCAATCTCTCAGCTAGTCTAGCTTTGAAACAATCAGGAGCTGATGGAAAACACTAAGGCAAATCTGAACTTGAGCTCGCAAGCCTCCAAGCAATCTCCTTGTCTCCAAGAATGCAAACCACTAGCTCTACCATTACAAACTATCAAATAATAATCTAATCTTCAAGATCTCACAAGATCAAAATATAATCTTATATATTCTCCTAAATCTTCCTCTAAACAACTACCCAAACACTCCTTAAATACTAAGCTTTAGCCACAAGTCAGCTGGAAGAAACAATTAACTCCTAAGCCAAGTCATCTCCTATTACAAACAAATATTAAATGCAATAATAGTCAGCTCTCAAATAGCCTTACAAACATTTAATTCTCCATGTCGACCTCTAGATCTACATAGGAGAATACAACAAAAGCTACCAACAATAAATGCACCAAGTCGGCCAACCAAATCTCCAAGAACTCCAGTCGATAAACCAGAACAACCGAGCACTAGAGAAACAACCAGGCACTAGTGAAACAACCAACCACATCAAGCATCACCGAACCAGCACATTGACCAAGCACCACAGGCATCATTGAGTACCAATTCCACCGAGCACAAGAGGTTTCAATGAGTTCCTTCAATGACCGAGCTTCCTTCAATAACCGAGACCATCGGTTAAAGCTGCAACCAAGTAACACAAATTCAAAACAACACATCACCATGCAAATTCACCAAGTACCCTAGAATGCCCCTACATCAGACACTCCAGGTTTGAAAAGATGTTCTCATAGGCTAGAAGAACATCTTTTAGGATTCAACACATAAACCCCGAACTAGTTCTTCACATACAAGTCCTTCAAATCTTCACCTTGCATACTCTTCCACTTCAATTTCCTTTGTCTTTTAAAATATTTTCTTGACAACATAAAAGCTTTTTCTCCATACTGATCCATCCTTTCATAATTTCTCAACTCATCTCGGCTACCAAAGATCATGTTTCTCCTACCGAGTGTTGTATCCAGCAAAGGCATCAAGAAAAGCTTCATGTTATCCTTCTCAATAGTAAACACATTCTTCACACAACCATACATAGCTTTGCAATCATATTGCCAAGGTCTACTGAGCAATATATGACAACTATTCATCTCCACAATATCACACAATACTAGATCCTTATACTAGCCAATCTGAAAATCAACAAAGCACTACTCCCTCACTTCCATAACATGAACATCTTGTAACCAGCCAATCCTATAAGGATAAGGATGCTTCATTCTCTTCAAACCAAGTTTTTGAACCATGTCCTCAGCAACAAGGTTATCAATACTACCACTATCAAATATTACATCACAAATTTTACCTCTAGACTTGCACCGAGTACTAAACAATTTACTCCTCTGACAAGGTTCCTCCTTTACAGGGTGACCCCACAATAGTGGGTTACACTTTTTTAGAGATGCTGATTTTTGCTGAAATAACAGATTTTAATAAAATATGATTTAAGCCTTGAGAGGTTCCATTTGAAGGATTTCATTACAAATGGTTAGCTCAAAGCCTCTTCGATAAAAAAACATTGATATAACATATATACTCCTCATTCATACCTATAATGGAGTCTCCTTCGCACCTATTAAAATGCTGACAAAAAATCACTTCAAAATTATCTTTTGAAAAATCAAATGAATCCATTTGACAAAACTATCTATGTAGTAAGGTACTACTGATAAAAATCTTTCCAATGATTATAATGTTAATATATATTAATTTTATTATGACTTTGTATTTTTAGTTTTACCAAACATAGATATTTCACAATATGTCTACCTCTATGTTTGACAGTTATGGAAAAATAGTAAATGAGAGAAAAAAAATTCTAAAAAATATCTATGCCCTAGGTATTGAAGTTATCTTTCTATCAAAAAAAATAAAAATGAAATTGGACAAATACACGACAAGTTATAAGCTATGTAGTCAAGGTATGTCAAAATTACAATTTAGTCAACTTCAAACATTAATAAAATATGAAATAATCATGATAATGTCATCAAACCAATTGCATTCCCTCCGTATGGATGTTAAAAAACTAAATTCGAAAGAATCACATTGTTATCTATTTTAGAAAAAATGTTATGCTCTATGAAAACAATGTAACTTTTTGAAAATGACATTTTCAGCAACATACCAATTTTCATGGGAGAAAGAAAAAACTACTCAAATAAATTCAAAAATAAAAATAAAAAATATATTTAGAATCTACACAAAAAATCCTAAAAGACTCTAATTTACTTCATCTTCTGATTTTAAATGGTTTAACGACAATATGCATCCAAATCTGAAATTTTTTTTTTTAAATGTAGAGTTCAGTGTCTGTTCAGGAAAAAAAGTGTAACCCACTATTGTGGGTTCACCCTGGCACACCAAGCAATGTTCTATGAACTAGAAAGTTCTCAGATTCAGGCTCATTCTAAATGTTCTCATTTACTATAGCAGTCCTTCGGTCACCAAACTTCTTCTATGTACACTCAAAAGAACAATGTCCTTCTTCACCACAGTTATAACAAGTACCCTTAAAGATAATTTTACCTGTCTTCTTTTTCAATTCCATAGGTTTCAGTTCATCTTCAATAGTTAGTTTATCCTTTCACCGAGTGATCAATCTTTTCCTTCCCTCAGGGATTACTATGTTGTCTCCTTTTCAACTTATCTTCTACCTTTAGAGCATACTGATAAGCATCTTCAACTGAATCAATCTTCAGCATACCAAGCTCATCCTAAATATTAAATCTCAAACCATTCACATATCAAGCTACTTTTTCTTTACCAAGTTATCTATGTCCAAACCGAATAGTCAATTTATAAAACTCCTCAGTATAGTCCTCCATAGTCAAATATTTTTTCTTTAGATTCAGCAACTTCTTAAACAAGTCAAGCTCATAGTTTGAAGGTATGAACTTAGCTTTCAATGTAGTCACCATCAACCTCCATCGATTGATCTTCATTTCACCTTCATCTTCTCTATCTCTTTGTAATTCTTTCCACCAAAGAGTAGCATGTCCTTTCAACTTATTCTATGCCAATCTTACTCTAAGAGGATCTTCAATTTCTTCTATCTCAAATAAGTCTTCTAATTCACCAATCCAATCAATCAAGTCCTCGGTTCTCAAAGTACCAGAGAAAGTAGAAACTTCCATTCAGTAACTACTACTTAACCAAGCTCTAGATCTATGTAACCAACCAATTCTATCTTCACTAGATCTATTTCTCCAGTCGTCACCACTAGATCCAGCAGCTTCAAAGTCTTCAGAAGCTTCCTCATAACCATCATCAGTACCAAGATTCATCGGCATACCAGCAATAGCTCTCATGACCTCAACGATCATGTCATTCTTCATCAATTCCATCTTAGATCTAAAATCAACTTTAACCTTCTCTTTAATCTTTGATTCCACAGCATCACAAAGATATGCAATCTCTCTAGGGTCCAATCTTCTCAGAGGAATCCTTCAAGATTTTTGAAAACCCAAAGAAATAAATCACCAACAAGGTCTTGGTGAAAAGAACCTCAACCGGAGATCAGTTTGCACACTCAAGATCTTCAAGCTCTAATACCACCTGATGCAAGACAGGTAAGGAGGATCCAATTAAGGACAGTCCAAACAAGCAGCCAAACACCATAATACAGAACAACACAACAAGACAATTTTTTCCAACTGAATTTTCATTAACATGCCCAGTTGTAAGGCCTTTCAGGTTAGGACCAAATACAATCAAAAGCATTTTTGCAATCTCTCAGCTAGTCCATCTCTAAAACAGTCAGCAACTGATGGAAAACACTAAGGTAGATCTGAACTTGAGCTCGCAAGCATCCAAGCATGCAAACCACTAGCTCTGCTATTACAAACTATCAGATAATAATCTGATCTTCAAGATCTCACAGGATCCAAATCTTATCTTATATCTTCTCCTAAATCTGCCTCTAAACAACTACCCAAACACTCCTTAAATACTAATCTTTAGCCACAAGTTGACTAGAAGAAACAATTAACTCCTAAGCCAAGTTGGCTCCTATTACAAACAAATATTAAATACAACAATAGTCAGCTCTCAAATAACCTTACAAAAATTTAATTCTCCATGTCAGCCTCTAGATCTACATAGGAGAATACAACAAAAGCTACCAACAATAAATGCACCAAGTTGGCCAACCAAATCTCCAAGAACTCCAGTCGATAAACCAGAGCAGCTAAGCACTAGAGAAACAACTGAGCACCAGTGAAATAATTGACCACGCTAAGCATCACCAAGCCAACATGTCGACCGAGCACCATAGGCATCATCGAGTACCAGTTCCACCAAGCACAAGAGGTTTCAATGAGTTCCTTCAATGACCGAGCTTCCTTCAATAACTAAGACTGTCAGTTAAAGATGCAACCAAGTAACACAGAACCAAAACAACACATCACCATGTAGATTCACCGAGTACCCTAGAATTCCCCTGCATCACTTTTGCAAAGTAGGTCACTAACCACTATCTAATGCTTGATCAAACAACTAGAAGAAGAGAACTTTAGGGATACTTTAAGACATTTCAGTAATAGATGAAGTTGAGATGGAGGATTCTAAGATATCTAGTTGAGAAATATGAAGACACTATTTTCTTTATGGTAAAGATTGATGAATCTGAGATGGAATTAGTAGAGCCATGGACTTCTTGGATCTTACCACTAGGTTATTATGTTGATCCTATAATTGTGGAACAATATGTCAAAGATCTTATGATCAAACCAATTAACCCAAATTAAAATAGGTTTTGTACATACAAAGAGAAGAGCCTTGAAGTACATCTTGCAATAAACAAACTAGCTATGAAGAGAAAATTTAGAAGAGAAGTTGAAATTGTAGGAGAAAGAATGGGTTCTACTGAGAAGCAGATGACTAAAGCTAGGAAAAAGTTCAAGGAAGAGAAGAAGAAAGAAAAATAATAAAAACCTATTCATGTTGAGGATGACAGTGATGGACCACCTCTCTACATTCCATTCAAGAATGGATTTACTAGGCATCTAAGGAAGAGATGCCAAAGAAGACAATGACACCTAAAATATCTACACCAAAAGTCACTCCACCAAAGGCAACTAAACCAAAGAAAAGGAAAGGAGTCAATCCTAGTAGGAAGAGAATAAAATAAGAATACAAAGATGACTCCATAGAATAAGATGATTTGAAGAAGAAGATGAGGACTGAAGGAACTAGAGCAGAAAAAGTGATGATAGGAAAAATGTTTGAAGAAGTTTTTATTGGTAATCCATAATTCTCTAAAGTATTACATGAATTAGTTATGTATGTAATTATAGTTTGAGTAAAGAAATATTATCATAAGTATGATGAAGAAGAAAATAGGAAGTTAGAGGAAGAAACAGTAAATTATTTGAAAAGATTCAATAGAGAACTTGTTGAGATCAAATGGGAAATCCTTAATGATCTATTTGCCAATCTTGATGAAAGGAGACTGATTGCATTAGAGTAATATAAGAAAATCAAAGAAGGATTAATGAACAAGCTATGTTTGGTTATTACAAACAAATATCATAAGAAAATAATTGAGGAAGCAAAAAGAGAACTCTTAGAAAAAATAAGAATAAACTTGATTATGAGTGGAAAAACTGATGAAGTTTTTGAGGAAAGAGAGAAAGTGATGAGTAAAATACTTTTGGAGAATTGACATGAAGGTCTTTCACTGAAGGAGCACAAGAAGGAAACTCATGTGTCTACAATGCATACAAGCTTTTACTCCACAATTGCAGAACCTGATTTCTTTATTCATGGTGTACCCATATCACTCTCTATAGATTAGGATTATGAATAAGATATACCTAGTGTAAGTAACTACAAAGATATAATGAAATAGAATGAGTATAAGGAGGTTATGGGAGAAGAAGAGGAGAGTACTAGTGATAGACCTATTGATCTCGATCAAGGTCAACCTGATGTAGAATTAACTCATATTGATGATCTGAAAAGAGATGAGGTCAGATTTGAACAAAATCCTATGGATGAGAAGACCCTTGAGAAGCTAAGGAAGTAAAATTTGAATAGTATGAGGAGTCAAGAGACACTATAAAGGAAACACATACCTTGTTATAAAAATAACTTATTGATATGTAGTTGCAAAGTCCAATTGAGTTGGATACTCTTGGTGATGATCAATTTATGGCACTTTCTTTAGTTGTTCATACCAAAGTAAGAGATTGTATCTTGAAGTCTAGTGAGAAGGGGAGAAAACTTTTAACAGGGACAAAAAATGTGTTGAGTAATATTATGCCAAACTATGCATTAGATCAAAATGACTCCACATCTAGTCAATTAGAAGAACTACTAGATGTAGTTGACTCACATTTTCAATCCATTGATAAATCAGCTATGGTAAAGCTACATAATGAATTCAATACAAAAAGGTTCAATCAACTAAAACTAATTATTATGAGGGACAAGGCATCATTTTTCATTTCTATTCAAGTTTTAAAGGACTCTTTAGGAGAAGGAAGTAAAATATATCAGTCTGTTATTGATTATCCAAAATGTGTAGCTGATCTTGATAAGATAGTCAAGGAAAGTGAAGCTAAACTGATTAAGATATCTCAAGCATATGACCCTCTGAAGGAATTATCTTTGGTACATGTAGCTCAAGTGACTAAAATGAATGATAAGATCAAGCCCCTTGTCACTGAGAAGGAAAGAATGAAGGGAAGGATCAGAGATTTGATGAATTAAATTATTTCTAAGCTTGATGTTCTGACAAGAGGTGTGAAAGCAGATACTACAACACATGAATATCCAAATGCACATAATGTAGGTGAAGAAGAAAAGTTAGCATATGAAGTTTGTGGGTAGATTCATATTGCTAAAAGTCTAAAGAAAATTTGGGATATTGATTTTGGAGCTCTAAAGAGAAACTTTTTAGATATTTTCAAAATTTTGTAAGTACACTTTGCATATCTATGTATATAGGCAGATGTTATAGGATTTTGGTAGTTCAATTTTGGTGTTGTTCCATCAATTTTCCATTTATTTCAAAGGGGGAGAGATAAGGTGAGAAAAATGAGATGATTATCTCAAGGGGAGCATGTATTTGTTTGGTTAGGAGAGACAATTTTGGAGCTTGGCATTTTTCTTGGAAAACTTAGTCATTTTTCTCTAAGTTTTATCATCAATGCCAAAGGAGAAGACTCTTTTGAAAGAGATACTAATACACATTGATTGTATGTTATCATTTATGGAAAATATAATTAATTCATATGGTCTCCCAACATATATTTTTTTATACTAAAGGCATCTATGTAAATCAACTAAGTATCAATGAACATGTAGTAGTATACAGGTTCAGAAATATAATTGGTATGAAGATGATTGGTTAAATTATCAGTAGAAAAGTTAGTAGAAGTTTGTTTGGGATATATTCTATGGTATTATATGATCACAGAAGATGATGTTATTTTTCGGTTGATTTTTGATGTTCTAGGTATCGAGTTGGCAGAGAAGTGTGGAAAACAAAGTTAGTTAGTAGATGGATCAATCAACAATTATATTGGATTGATGATCTGATCAATTTGATAATATTTTTTTGTAGAGAAAACTTTCTACACATTATCTATATCTTGGTAGAGTTTAGCATGGATATTTGATTGGTTTATTGGCTAAGATTGTACATATTATACTCTTTGTTAGTGGAGCCAACAATGAACCTATTATATTTTGATGATAGGTATATAAGCTCAAGTTTTCATTTTGATTAAGAGGGCTATGATGATGTGATGATTAGAGGATATTGTGTAAAGATCAAAGATGTTATGTACATAATTGCATAGTTAGATTAATGTATATTTGATGTACTTTCAAGGTATTGTACAAGCATATGTGATGTTATTTTCTAGTTCATAATTTTGGATTGTAGTCCAAACTATCATTAAGCAATGACATTTATCAAGGGTTTTAGCCCTCTCTTTTGTAATTGAGTAGTTTTTTCCAAGAAGTGTGCCTGAATTCTATTGTATTCCCATTTTTTACTATTTTCCTTAACTGAGTTAACTATATTTTTGAAAATATATTTGTGGGTTCCATCCCCACTGTGGTTTTTCCCTTAACCATATTTCCACACAAAAACCATGGTGTCATGAGTTTTTGGATGTTTTATTTTCTCTCGATCTATTCACTTTTCATTGTTTTTATTTTATGGTTGTGAAATCAATTTAATAAGGTTAAAAATAACCAAACACTGATTCACCCCCCTCTCAGTGTTCTTTAATACCAAAAGAATCTTAGTAAGCTCTAGGATTTTGTTTTTGTTTTTTGTCTCCTTGCATATGGATGTGTGAGTTAAGATCCTTGGTTTGGGGGCTTATTATTGGCATAATTTTGAGCACTCCCCTTGGGATTTGTGACATGGCTTAACCACCTCATGTGTCTTCTATAATTCTATTGATTATAATGGGCATTAACAAGATAATCTTTTGGTGCAACAACAACCACTACTTGTAAAAATTTGTATCAGATCTTGGTCATGGGCTTGAATCCCCTCAGGCAGTGCTGAGAGGGAGATTATTGGCATAATGGTCAATGCTCCCCTCAAGATTCATGACATGGATTAACCACCTCCTATGTCTTCTATAAGTCTAGTTGTTGCATCGGGCATTAATAGGCTAATGTTTTGGTGCAATGCCAACCACTACTTGTAACACTTATATCCTTAAACTTAGCGTTGTCTTATCTCCTTGAATTTTTCCCATGATCTTCATCTTTCTCTCTCTTTCTACTACTTTACTATGAGCATGAGGAAGACTTGTACTCTCACTAAATTGGGGGATAAATGTACCATCATAAAAATTAATCACCCTTTTTAGG
This sequence comes from Chamaecyparis obtusa, assembly GCA_027943335.1. NCBI lineage: Eukaryota > Viridiplantae > Streptophyta > Pinopsida > Cupressales > Cupressaceae > Chamaecyparis > Chamaecyparis obtusa. The sequence goes on along the minus strand of BSBK01002455.1, from coordinate 426,317 downwards.
TGCTCATTTTTATCCTCATTTTAGTATGTATGGGTTCCCACATTGATTTCATGTCCTAGTATTTTTGCATCCTCCAAATAAACATTATTTGTTCAAGACTTGAGAATGGATCTAACTTCTATGAATGATTTCCCATTTTTCATCCTATCACATAATTAATATTCCACCTAGGTCCTTTGCATGCCATTTTGTATTTTGGGATTCACCCTAATTTCCTAGCAGAATGTGGATTTCATCTACCACTTTCTAGCATGCTCCCCTAGACCCAAGAAATTTTTAAAAACAATGTCGGGACTAGGTCGACTAGGTAGGTCTTGTCCTAGAGAATTGTCACAAAGTGGACTCTAGGCCCAACACATGGGTTTATCTTCCATATCTTTAATTAGGGTCAGCAGTAAAAAATATGAGCCCTGAAATGTGTATAAAAGAATACCTCTTCCTCTGATTTTCATACCTGCAATCCATGATCAACATAAATCCACAATTACAATCCATCTTCATGAAATCATCTACAAGCAATCTATTGCGCATTCAAGAAATTCAAGTGCAAGAAAGTTTCCATTAGTGAATGCATCCATCATCAGGCATTTCAAGTCTTCATTCCATCATTTCCATCATGCATTCAAGGAATATACTTCCATAGATCTAGCCTCTTTCCCCCATTGGAGGTCAAGCAAAGGAGTTTTCAATCAAGGAAGGAGGCCTACACTCATCCATTAAGTCTTCTTCCTCTCTTTCTTCCTCAATCTGACATTGTTGGAAACTACAACATCCATCATTCAAGGGTTTGGTTTCATGATTTCCTATTGGTTTTTTATGGAGCCCAATCTATTGCATCAATACTTGTGATCATCTCCAAAGAGGAATTTGCATCATTGAGTTATAAGGTGATTTATGATTCCATTTCATCATTCCTTATGCAATTTCAATTTTATTTCAAGGTTGATTCCTATACGGGGGCTTGACTAAGGAAAGACCCTTTCCATTACCTTTCCCCCTTTTTTTTCTGCATTTAGAGTTTCAGGTCCAAATTTAGGTTTCTCAGAACCAATTACAAGATCTCTGAAATTTTCATCAGTTTTGGAGTTAAAAGGACTTTTCTGACAGTGTCCTGGACTAGGTTTACTAAGTTAGCATTGTCCTTTGGGTCTGATATTTTCATAGATAGAAGTTACAGGCATCAGAGTTCTAGATCTAGAATCTTACCTGATTCTGACAACTTTGTGAAAGTCAAAATCATATCTAAAGGTCAATCTTCATCTTCTTGTTTTCAAGGTGAGTCCATTCCTCTTATTTTATTCTTGCACACTTACTTTTATATATCAGATATATATTTATTTCACCATTTACATGTCAAACACATCACATAATTATACTTTATTCAGTAAGGAATACTCAAATCCCCCTTTTACCTAGATCTTACATTAGCATCCCTTCATCCTTTTTGGGTTGTGCTAATCACATTTGTTTAAGGATAGGTTTGTATTCTCATGTACAATATGATTTGGTGAGTGATCTATATCCTATAATTTCTCACCATTTTATACTATACAATGTCAATTAGAATTCACATGGGTTTGATCCTTTCTAGTCATAGGTTCATATCTTCATTCCCATAGACACGGTGCACCAAAGAACCTTCATTGTCGACTAGGAGAAAAAGAAGTCAAATTCATCATACAAGGGCTCAAATATTCATATCCTTGTCGTAGGAAGAACCTAAAAGGGTTTGAATAAAGACACAAAACTCCTAAAGAGTGTGCAAGTCTCTTCACCCACGGACACAATATACAATACTATTTGCTAATAAATAGAAATAGTTTAAATAAGGGTTAAATGAAAAGAACTAACCTTCTTGAGGAGTAATTTGCAAGTGATACAATTTATCCTTTATTCTAGATGTCTAGTGAGGAGAGAGAAACCATCATGATCACAAGTACATCTAAATAAACAAAAATTTATTGCACAAACATAAATAACTAGACCAAACTTGTAAATAATTAGCATAGGACACTTTGATTAAAAGAAAGGAAAAGGAAACATAGGCATAATCCCCATAATTAATTAAGAGAAAACATGCCAAGGAGGGAGAGTATGCCCCAAAATACAAATGTCACAGTATACACCTCTAGCTAACCAGTCATAGAGTCTTGTTCTCAGAATTTAAAATCTCTACAAATATTATAACATATTCCCTAACTCATTGAACAAAAGTGCAATGTTCCAACCTTCTTCCAAATAGACCCTTGGGTTTCATAGAGCAACCATTGGCTGATTTGATCATTTTAGAATGATTACAATTAGTTACAATTGATCGGCATGCCAAAGAATTAGGCATGCATCTCCTAATCTCTCATGCTACGGGAAAGTGTGTCTTCTTGATTGGTTAATTACAACATGTTCACCAGTTAGGCTCAAAAGAATAAATCATGGCAGCTCAAGCAATGATGACCATGATTGCATGGGGTAACCGAAAATCATCTTGTGAATAGTTGTTTAAGTTATTGTTAATCGTGGGAGTCTTCATGCATTGGAATATTCCTTAAATATGTCATGGTGGGTCCCTGTGAGAACAGGTATCTGAGGGGGCATGCATCATGTTGGTAGAGCTCAAAGGAGAGAAGGCTTTTGTTGAGCATCTTGAAATCCTAACCAATTCACATGTGTCAAAAATCATTGGTGGGCTTTGTTAGTGTGAATGTGTCATGCGCATTGATGTGTCCAAAGATGTGGAAAAAAGGTAGTGAGGCTGGAAGGTGTAGAAGAAGTCTTTAAAGACTAAAAATACATATATAGAAACTAAAAATGCTAAAAGGACATGAGAGAGAGAGAGAGAGAGAGAGAGAGAGATGAAAAAGACATATAAAGAGACTAAAAAGATACTAGAGATACCTAAATAAAGTTTAAAAAAACTAAAAGACATAAAGAGACTAAACATACACTGGAGAGAGAGAGAGAGAGAGAGAGAGAGAGAGAGAGAGAGGTTTGTATATGAAAGAGATGGAGAGGGAGGGAGAGAAAGTAAGGAGACATGAGTAGAGAGATATAGAAAGAGGGATAAATAGGGATAGAAAGGTACAATACATGTGTGTGTAGGTATGTGTATGTATATGTGTATGGGTATGTGTATGTGTATGTGTATGTGTATGTGTAGAGAGAGGAGGGGTTAAAAATAGAAAGATAATGATAGAGGGATATGAAGTGATAAAGGAAAAAAGATATAGGAAGTGATATTGAGAGAGAGGTAGAGAGGGATATATATAAAAGGAGAGAGTAGGATAGATGGAGGCATAAATTTGATGAAAGAGATAGAGATGATGACATACATATAGAAAGGGAAAGAAAGAGATAAGGAAATAAATGTATAGTGCATAAGAGTGAGAGATAAAGAAGGTGATAGAGACAAGCACTAGAGGGAGGGGGAGAAAGATAGAGAGGAAGAGAGATAGTGATAGAGAGAAGTGATATAAATTAGTATAAGTATATTATTAGTTAAGTATATTACGTTACTTTTAAATATAAATAATATAATATATATTATTAAGTTATATATTAATATATTAATTATATATTGAAATGACTTCTAATATATAATTTAATGTATGGCACTTCAAATTTAAATTATTGATAAAAAAATCTATATTAAGTTTATTTAAGCTCCCATTTCGGGAATCGAACACAAGATCTTGCTATTACAAAGAGAAGCAACAACCATTGCACTATAGGCCAATGCCTTTTTATTAATAAATTTTAAAAATATTAATATAATATATATTATTTTTTCATATTTGATATAAAAAACATTTTAGGAATATAGATATTTTTAAATTATTAGATATACATAACAATTTATGCCTAAATATAATTAAATTAGAGTAAAGTATCAATGGTAATGCTTGTAATGAAATAATCTAATTATTTATTTTTATTGTGAAAAATAGAATAGAGAAGATTATCTCTTCTATGGTTTGATTTGATTTGATTTGATTATTTTTTAAGTGTAAATATAAATCCTTATAAAATAGTTACTTGATTTTATTAACTATATTTAACATATAAAATTTGAGAAAATAAATAAATAAAATAGATATATTTTTAAAAAATAATGCAATCTCAAAAAAGCCTAAAATATTATTATTTCTAAAAAAATTATCTTATAACACTCAAATGGTTTTAACTAATTATATTGAAGGAAATTCATTTTTATAAAATTCTCTTATAACACTCAAATGGTTTTAACTTTTAACTAATTATATTGAAGAAAATTCATTTTTATAGATTATAAAATTAAAAATTTAACAAGTTGATTTTACAAAATTGAATTATTTTCTAAAAACTAAATAACCAAAGTCTTATTATTGATATAAAAAAGAAATAGTAATGATCAATCAAAACTTAAGTGAATGCAATAGTACTAACCGAAAGACAAGTACTAATAATGATCAAACCTCGTCTTAAAGAAAACTACTTGCAACCAAATTCTAACAATAACTATCAACTACAATTGTGTTGTTTTCTTCTTTAGTCAACTTAATGGCCACCACCCAATTTCTCATTCATGTTGTACATTTATTTTTCTTGCAAATCCATGAAACCATCTATAATGAATATGGTATCCTATCATTTTTTATCACATTCAATCAAAATCATGTTCCCTTATATTCTAGAAGGGATTTTTGTTGATTTATTAAAGAAGATTGCAATGGTGGTTATATAACAACTATATCATCATTTGGGTGGTGGGACCTTTGACACTACCTCCTTTCCTACTATAGTTTATAATAGTCTTGTTAGTCTTCAAGGAAATTTGCTCAAGGGATTATGAACCCCCTTAAAATGATAAATTTTATTGTATTCTCTCTTGGCTTTTGAAATGGGGAGACAAAAGGTCCATCTTTTGCTACCATGATTACAAACGGTTCCCCAATCATGGAATATTTGCCTTAAAAGTTGACAATAGGGTGATTCCCACAAGAAGTGCATTGCCTATTTAACAACAAAGTATTAAATATTTGAGTGCATATCAATAATTGTGACTGTATTAGTATATTGGAAAATTAAAAATTTTCATTATTATTAGTTGACTCAAAGTTATTAATATTATTAATAATACTAATAATTAAATGAAACAATTTATTTGTAATAAATCATATTAAAAAATGTAATGTTACATAAACAAAACAAAAAAAATAATGTATAATTATCAAGATTGCCTTTTCTTTTTGTTATAGACATATGCAATATCATATTTAATGAAGTAAACTTGAACTTTAGATTTAAATAATATTTTTTTTAGATTTTTTACAAATGGGGGATTTTCATTCATAAAGTTGTTTTAGTCATTTCAATATATGAGCACAAAGCTTAGGTTAAAATCTTTTTGGCTAAAAGCTAAGAACTAGGGAGTATCTATTTTCTATCTATTGTTCCTCTGGATTTGACTGTGTATATTTTTATGACCAACGTTTCAAAACACATTCTATGATCAATCATCAGGATATGATCTATTTCTTGTCCCTTATGATGTTGGAGCCTTGTACTTAGCAAGACTTGATCTGTAGTGGGTTCATTAAGAAACATTCAACTTCCTTTAAAAATAACTTATAAATTATAATTAAAAGCTCACTAAATGATTTCACATGTACTAAAAGTCTTACTTGGACACCCAAAAGTTAACATTTGAATATTTAGTTGGAAGATTTATGCAATTTAATTGGTAACCATAGGGCACGATTAGTGGGACATTTATGCATAGGTATTGGTAAAACATTTACTTAAAGTTGTATTATATTAGTTGTGCAAATTCTTTTGGTGGTTGGAGAGCATGATTATTGGGGTGCCAATGAATAGGTATTGGGTGTAATTTTTAATGATCATTTTTAAAATCTTTGTGCACATAATGAATTATCTCATCTTTGTTTTAATTACCCAAAAGCTGAAACAACAGCTTTAACCTCTCAACTCACATATAAAGAAACTCAAATCTGACATACCATTTAGGAACTTAGAATGTGAGAAGTTAGGATGGGTAGCTATTGGATCATTTCCCTTACCATAAGTTGGTTTAGTTTAAATAGTACACTCTACATATTAATATGTTTAGGTGGCTCACCTTAAATCACAGTAGTAAGAGAGTCCTATTGAAAAATCCACTTTGATTTCAGATTACAATCTAAACAAATCAACATTTAAACTATATAGTTTAAACTTAATCGACAAGTTATGCTCACTGTAGCAAAATACTAGAGATGCACATTGAATTCTATTGTAACGATTCTCAATTTCCTGAGAAAAAATGCTATTCAACAATAAATTAAGGCATACAAGATTTCGTAAATTAAAACCCCACTACAAATTCATCTATGAGCTAGTAGTCGCCCATTTATGAAAATTTCTTTTAGTAATTAGATCAATTGTACAAGTTTATTGGTACCAATAGTGCACGATTATTGGGGGCAAAAGTTGCACAATTATTGGAGCATTTGGAGAAAAGTATTGGATCAATTATTCAAACTTTTTGGTTGTTCAAGTGAATGATGGGTAATGGCACAAAAGTAGACATGTTTTGGGCGACACTTTGAAATGATCACTTTTTGACCCTTTGACATTTAAGAGATTTCACAACGTGGTCATTACTACTTATAAGCCAAAACAATAGTTATAAGTAGTTAAGTTGCATATGGAGACAACCAAAAAAAATTATTTAAATCCGATGTATAGTTTAGAATCCATAAATAAGTGCACGAAGTTAACTATACCAACTATAGATTAAAATATGTAGATACACGAAATTAGTTATAATGACTATAGTGCACTTCCCTTATGTTGAACATGGATGGAGATATGTTGGACATGGAGGGAGATGAGTTGTGTCATTCTAGGGAGGAATTTTCGGTAATAGTGGATGATTTTATGACAAATTTCAAATCACAGGGACAGGATGCTGAAAAGCAAGGTAACGAAAAAGGTTGTGGACTTTTTTATTATGGAAACGAATGGCATTGAGCGAATCTTATTTGAACTAGAATTTTTGGCAGAGGCCAATCAAGCATTCTGACATGGGTTAGAAATCATTAGATTCTATGTGAACCGTAAATTGCTGGTAAATAGAATTCAAATTGATGTCAAATTTGTGGAATTTATATAAATGATTGTGAGAAACGAAAATAGTCTTCAATTTGAGTCAATTTGATTTTTAATTTTCTTTTCCGGGAGTCAAAGTGTTGTTTCGATGTAGTTTATGTCAGTATTTAAGATTTCTATATATTTGTATAGTTTTTATTTGTATAGTTTTATTTCATGTTGGTTGGAAATTTTATGATTTGAAGTTGAAAGTTTGGTTATTGTTAATATGAATATAGATTTGGGTTGTTTCAAAATTTTATAATTAGAAGTAAGAAGTTATATTGATGTGAATATGGAATTGGGTTATTTGAAAAACTTACAATCAGAAGTTGAAAGTTATATCGTTTTAAATATGCAAGTGGATTGTTTGGAAAATTTCCAATTAGAAGTAAGAAGTTATATTGATCTGAATATGGAATTGGGTTATTTGAAAAAACTACAATCAGAAGTTGAAAGTTATATCTCTTTGAATATGGAAGTAGATTGTTTGAAAAATTTACAATTAAAAGTTGAAAGTTGGGTTGATTTGAATATGAAATGCGTTGTTTGGAAAATTTACAATAAGAAGTTGAAAGTTCCATTGATTTGATTATGCAATTAATTGATTTGTGTGTGTATGTGCACATGGGCACAAGAAATAATTGAGTGATACTTTGTTGAATTTCTTTTATAAAATTATTAATATTAATATGTTAATATTTATTTTTAATGTAAAGGTTATATAAGATGAGGCGTTCAATTATATTTGGTGTTTTAATATAATTCTTAGATGGTATAACCATTCATTTAGATAGCAGTATGTATACAACAATTGGCTTTCACATAAATCTCTCTTGAATAACACCATTAGAATCGTATCTACTTCATTTAAACCTAAAAGACGTCTAAGATAAACAACCAAAGCCTCACTTAAGGTCTTGGTTAAGATATCCATAAGTTGATCTTCTATCCTATAGTTTTCATGTTGAAATATCGACAATTGTATAAGTTGTTTGAATTAATGATGATTAAATTCAATATGCTTGATCATTATGTGAAATACAAGATTTTTAGGAAGTGAATGGTACTTTAATCATCACAATTAGAAAAAAATAGGACATTTATTGGGTCCAATATCATGCCAAAGATATATCAAATTTTGAATCAATGGCTATAATGACAACCTATGGACCAACAAACACACTATACAAATTTGAAGTCTCTCTATGCAAGAGTAGCCACTACACTCATATTAATGTCTATATGTAGTCTCTAGCATGAATGATCGATGCTACATATAAATCTTATTTTTAGTTTCTAAACCATTTTTCTAAATTCTTTAAATTTCATATTTTTACATTAGGTCACATTGAAACTTTTACAATCAACATTACCTCAAGATTGGATTATGTTATACCATATGGATCTTGTTTTCTAATAGAATCAATTTCTCATTTCATATGCCTCATCAAAGAACATCTTCTACTTTAACTTTGAATCAAGAATGATTTCTTTGAAATCCTTTGTTAATTCAAGTATCTAATATTATTATTAAATTTGAAACCTAGTTTATGCATTGGTAGATTAGGGTTCATTAAGTTTTTTTCTTGTTTGCGCTTTTTCATTTTAAATGAATATACTAGTTCAATTAACACATACTTAGAGTAGCTCAAAGTTCTCCCTCTATGATAAATAGAGTCCTCCAAAGAAACTAAAAAACTTTGAATTTTTTATCAAATAAGAAATCAAGATAATTATGTCTCAAATATGTGAGGAGTTTGTTGAGGTGCCTAAAATTGAAAATGTTGTCGACAACAAATAAGTTAGCTTGATATATTTCTAGATTTGACTATGTAATTTTTTTCCACTGATATTTTAGATCATAGCATTGATGAAGAAAAAGGTTTACATGGTCAAATACATAGATATGTCAAGATAATATCATGTGATGTGGAAATTTTATGTATTTAAGTAGTGAAGTTTACAAAAAAATAAGTTTAAATTTGATGAAAATATTTTAAAATATAGGTGAAGGCTAGTAACTAAAGTTCCCTCTCACAAGGATGGTATTGATTATGGTGAAATACTATCTTCACTTGTCAAAATTAATATATAGCAATGATAGTCATATTATTTGTAACAAAATATACATAGAAAATGCATCATATAGATGTCAAGAATATCTATCTTAATGATGAACTTAAAGATGAGATCTAAAACCATAAATGTTTGTGAACAAGAGCTGAAGTAAACCCTGAGAACTTGCTAAGAAAAAAGATAGGTATTCTATGTTTGGAGGTCTAAGAAATGATCCCTATAAATAAATTATGGGGGAAGTGATACATATTATGTTTTATGTAGATGACAACAATAGCATGATATCAAGGTTAAGGTTCATGTTTAAGATGAAGAATTTAGGAATTCTTCATTACATTTTTTATTTTGAAGTATAAAAAATGAAGATGATACAATCATTTCACAAACTAAGTTAGCTAAGGATTTTTTGATCAAAATGAAGACAAATGATTCTATATGTTTTGCAACTCCAATATCTACAATCAAAAATTTGAGAAAAGACATGAATGGTGATTTTATAACTCATACATATTGTTGGAGCTTGATATATTTGATTCGTACCAAACTAGATATCTCATATGTGGTGGGTGTTGTATCCAATTATGCTTTTAGTACTTGGTGTAGAAGAATTCAATATTAATATTTTAGTAATTAAAAGGTATTCTAATGTTGATTCCAGACAAGTCGTGTATAAGAGAAAAATCTAATATAGAGCATTTTTTTTGTATTGGTCTATGTCTAATTTCTTGGTACAAAACTATTGAGAGAACTTATTATTGCTTCATTCAACGAGGTTGTAGACTAAATAAGGTTACTAATTGGGCATAGATAATGATTAAATAAAGCTACTACTGAGTCATCTAATCTCTCTCAATTGTAGTAGTCTCAATTTATAGTCTTGGACAAAAAAACATATTTGGGGTTCTCAAGAGCTTACCTCAAATAGGTTTTTATTTATTTTGTTTTAACCCCCACTTCTCAAAAGTGAATATCAAAGTGTTTTATCCCTAAATGTAGGTTCTACTTGTGTGTGTGTGTGTGTGTGTGTGTGTGTGTGTGAGAGAGAGAGAGAGAGAGAGAGTTATTACAACTACTAACAAAATTGTACAAGATGTTCAATGCTTTTGTGATATGTTCTTATGGAATGGGGAGATAAAGGAAATTATGAATTTTAAATATTGTGATATTGATATCAGGATTCAACTACACAATTCCATACCAATAGCAATATCACTATTTGAATTGTTGTGAAAAATATCTCCTACCTATCAATTTTAAATACGCCAAAGATTTTGGGGAAATGAGGAGTATGATATTACAGGTTCATAAATGTGTAACTATGGTAGTAGTAAGGAAATAATAAAAACTATGAAAGAGTTTTTAGAGAAGGCTGTAGATTTAGAGAGGAGATGCTTTAGAAAATATTATCAAGATAAGTATGGTTAGAAAGTATAAGAGAAATATATAAGGCTTTCACTCGAATGCAATTAAGAGATAGAAAGTTATCAAACTAAGGATTAAAATATAGTTTCATAATATTAGAATCAAAGTGGTTGTATGAAAAACATAAAAAGGACTAGAGGAATTGGGCTTTGAATCTTAGAAAGTGGTTCATTGTGTGTTAGTTCTATTATAATCACTCTAGCAACCAAGTACAATGATTGTGTTTTTTATTAAGGTAACAACGGGTTTTGAAGTGGCCCCGAAACCCTTTAATAAAGATTTGAAAAGATAAGCATGGAGAAACATAAATACAACAGACTATCCCAAAAAAGGATAATCCCTAGCAGGGACACTTCCCAGATTTACAATAAGCACAACCTCAAAAACTCAAAAAAAGACAAGAGTGAGAAACCCCCAACAGGACAAGGCTAAAAAAGCCACCAACAGCATATTCAAATCAGAGTCTTCAGGAAGCCCTCTGATTCCACCATCTGACTCTGCATAGTCTTAATAGAATATTTTAGATTAATTATTTCCTAGTCCTTAGCCTTGATCTTCTTCCCAGTGTTTGATCTAGTTCTAGTACCTGGACCTAGTTGCTGGCTAGAGTTAGTCCCTTCGTTTTTATCTTCATTGTGTCATTATTATTTCCTTCTAGCACGCTACACAGAGTCTTCAAATTTTTCATAGTAGCTTTCATTCCAGCATTAGACAGAGTAAGAAAATTCTTAAGCATGGCTTTGTTGCTACTGATCTTGTCATTTAATGGAATCATGGCTTTCTCCAAAACTTTATTGATTTTTTCCTCCAGCATAGTAGAATCATCTGAAACCTTATCAAAAACCTCTTCATTTCTTTTATTCAAAGTAGCATCCTTCCTAATCTTATCAATGGTATCCTTCAGCATCTCATTCCTAGTTTCCAGCCTTATGCACTTATTTTTCAATTCCACAAGGTCACTTTGAACCCATTTATCAAGATTGTAGTTGTAAATTACCTTGTTCTTAGCAAGTTGGAGTGCAGTCATGGTAATAGCTCTCTTCACATGGGAGTCCCTTTCTCTTAGATCTTCCTCAAGGGAACAATGGTAAATATTCCCTTCAAAACTGTTCTCATAGTCTTCATTTTCTTTATCCTTCCCAGAGATAGGGGATTTAGAGTTAGCAGGGATATCCTCCTTTGTTGTCCCAATATCCTCCTTGTTGGAGTCATCGTCTACAATATTAGCAGCCTCCTTATCATAATTATCCCCTATATTGCAATATTGTTCTTGATTTCCCACTTCCTCAACATCATGTTTGCTATCTACACCAGCAGCCGAGGTTTCTGGATTGTCCTTCTCCCTATTATGAGAGGCATCCTCCTTATCATCAGTGTTGTTGGTGACTGCGTTGGTCAGTTTAGGATTCTCTTGGTCGGTCCCAAAATACTCTTCCACCATGTCAATAATATTTTTAGTGAAATCTTCAGGATTCACCGTAGCCACCTCCTGAGTAGCTTGAATGTAGGAAGTGTTCATATCAACATGACCCTTGATAGAGTCAACAAAAGCCATAGTTTCCTTCTTTAAAATGACCCTGTTCTCATCATTTTCTTTCACAGTCTCAGCTTTGTCCACCTCATCAGTCGTAACCTCCTGACAATATTTTGACCCATAATCTTCATTGAGAGCAATATTGTCCTCTTTTATCCCAGAATTATCTTTTCCCAAAGAATCCTTCTCAGCCTCCTGACTATCCTTCGACCCAGTTGTTTCAATGAAAGTCTTAGAAGAAGAAGGGGATTTTTTCTAGAAGAGATTTTCTTCCTCAGGGGAGGACCAGCAGGATTCTTCCTCTTTTTACTACTAACTTGAGTTGGAATTGTTAGATTAGGTGAAATACTAATCTCCCAAGAACACCTGCATGCATAACCCTGTCACATGGAAGAAGCAAAGCACAGAAGCAAGAAAAATCATGGAGGCCAAAAAGCCAGAGACATCTTATGGACATGCAAAGAGAAAATGCTATTATGATCCAATAAGTGAATTATCTAAAATACAAAGAGGGAATCCTTATAAAAGGATACCAAAACCCTAAAGGATAATGAGATGCCTAAGTCTAACTTAAGTGTAGAGAATAATAGACTAATAATTAAATAAATTAATTATTAGCTATAATATGACTACTCTAACACCCCCCCTTAAGTGTAACTTAGGGAGAAGCTAAACAACTAAGGACTAAAAGATGCATGAAAACAAAAATGCATGAAAGAGCAATGGGTCCCGGCAACAAGGCCTGATCAAGTACCCAAGTACAATAAAATAAACTAGATGAAGGAAACAAAGCCTCCAATCTAGGGAATGTCCCAAAGAAAGGAACAAGAAAGAGCATGAAGCATCTCCGAAGCATGAAGCTGCAAACACTGTCAGAAGAATACTGCTGGAACCCCCACTGAAATAGTGCATGACCAGGTAGAGAAGACAAAGTCTGAAGAGCTGATCAATCAAAGAGGTGACCTCCAAAATAGGAATGAATGAGTGTCTATATAGTAGATGATCCATCTCACCGAAATGCATAGGTGCCTAGCCACTGCATCCGCCTAGTACATAGGAACAAAAACTGAATACGTAGATCACTCAACCGAACCAAGGAAGCAATAGAGCCAACAGGTGAACCCCCCCATAATGCTGAACGGGGTGACAGGAACACTGAAATGCAATGCCAGAAACATCTGCAAGAAGAAGAAACAGGAACACCTATGTGCAAAAGAAGGTACAAGCACAGGATAAAGGGCGGTGTCATAGACACAATTTACATGGGCTAATGTCGTGGAAGGTACGCTCACTTGACAAGAGTGGATGCGCCTATAGTGGCAAATGCATCAGAATCCCCCCATGGCACTTTATAACTGAGTGCGTATACAAACAAACACATAGTGTTCAAGATCCCAAAATGCAAAAGCAGGCACTTTATCTCAGTGCGTTTACAGAAAAAAGAATGCAACAGAAGAGAAGCATACAATGCTCAAAAGACAGAAAGAAGAGTGAGCTATGAACTCAGAAGAAGAGATCCCCGGACCTGTAGAACCAAGCACTCCACCAGAGGGCATAAACGGCCAAACGCGGAGGAGTGAAAACCTGGAGTAGAATCTGGAAAAATAACCTCTGCCACTGAATAGCACACTGAACCAGCTTTCCGAAAATACCAATTTTGCTGAAAACTGAGCCCGGATGTGAGAGATATAGTGTCCGGAATGCAAAAAGTACCCGTGACTTTGACTGGCAGAAAACCCCTGCAAACGGAAAAATCAAACAACCAAACTAAAAAAAACAGAACGGCCTCGGAACCAGCTTTCCGTCGATATCTTGTTTGGCAAAAAATGCCATTGTATGCTCAAGTTACGGCAAAAACAGTGACAGGTGCTCTGGCAGGCACCTGAAAAAGAAAACCTTTGAATTCAACAGCCTGGTGCGAAAAATGGAAGAAGAATCTGGAAAAAAGCTCTTCGTATAAAACGACCGTCTTGGAATCATCTTTCCGATGATGTCTCGTTCGCCCACTAACTCCTCCGTATGAGCAAGTTATGCCAAAAAAAGCATCAGGTGCTCCAGGAAGGCAAAAAAGCAGTCCTACCTTCGAAAGCATGGTATGAAAAACGAGGCAAAAAACTTGAAAAGAAACCTCCATAATTGTGTTCGTCTCGGAAAGAGCTTTCCGATGATATAAAAAACTCCCAAATACGCTTCCAGATGAAGAAGTTATGGCCTTGGAGGCCGAGCTTGCACAGACGAGCTTAAAAAACAAGCCATGCAAAAAAAAATTGCCAACATCAGCAATTAGCAAGCCTAAAGTTGACGGCCAAATGGCCGTCACGGCTCAAAAAGCACCAGGGGCTTGGGTCCGGTCGCCCATGTGACCGCGGGCTGGCGGAGCTGGGCGGTGGGAGCCAGCGGAGTGGGCCGGCGGGCAGCGGGCGCTGGCGGAGCCGGGGTGGCGGCCGGGCCGGGCGGCGGCTGGGCGGGCCGCGGAGCGGGGCCGGCGGAGGAGGCCAGCGGGGCGGCGGAGGAGCCAGCGGCGGCTCTGCAGCGGAGCGGGGGCCGCGAATGGACGCGGAGCCCGGGGCGGAGCAGCCGGTGGTGGCGGAGCGGAGGCCGCGGGGTGGCGCCCGGGTGGCCGCTGGGTGGCGCCCGGGAGGCCGCCCCTTAAAAAAAAATTTTAATTTTTTTTTTGAAAATCGCTGTCTCGGAGTGCGTGCCAGGGCCGTACGGTCCTGGTATGCAAAAAAAATTTTGCCTCAGATGCCACTGTGTTCAAAATGGACAAGTTTTATATGGATTTAGGGGTTCTTGGGCCTTCCGGACATAATGGTGGTGTCCGTTTTTGCCCAAGGTGAGCTAAATTTTGGCTCCCCCCCAGATCCACAAAAAAACACTCCTGAAACCCTTGAAAACCTCCTGCTTCTGAAACACTTCAACAAAACACGAACAGCGAGCAGCAAGATGGCTCTGATACCATGTTAGATTAGGTGAAATACTAATCTCCCAAGAACACCTGCATGCATAACCCTGTCACATGGAAGAAGCAAAGCACAGAAGCAAGAAAAATCATGGAGGCCAAAAAGCCAGAGACATCTTATGGACATGCAAAGAGAAAATGCTATTATGATCCAATAAGTGAATTATCTAAAATACAAAGAGGGAATCCTTATAAAAGGATACCAAAACCCTAAAGGATAATGAGATGCCTAAGTCTAACTTAAGTGTAGAGAATAATAGACTAATAATTAAATAAATTAATTATTAGCTATAATATGACTACTCTAACAGGAATGGGCTCAGGGATGTGGTCCCTAGCATACTTAGCAATTAGAAGAATAAGCCCAACATGAAGAATAAGTACAATGATTGTGTTAACATCCATAATGGTACATAATTTTAGAAACTTTACCTAGAGTATATAAAAATAGAAACTAAACAAGATGGGGTTTCTTCGAACCTTGACAATGGGTTGAAAGGATGAGGAATTAGCTCAAAGTAAATTAAAATATAATATATGTGTAGACACTAAAATAAATTCCTAATATAGAGTACAAATTTAAAATTGTACATCTTGTACTTTGTAGTTACCCCACATTAGTGATGTATGGAACTAGGTGTTACAGTATCCCAAAGTGCATTGCAAAAATAATTAAACTATTAGAATGTAAAGTTGATGATATTCATGTTGTTGTCATTAATGGTTTCTTGGAAGATTGTTGAGCATGTTAGAGTTTGCTACTTGGGTGTGTTGACATTAATGTTTTATCATTGATGTCAACATACTAATCATTATTTCAGATAGTGTGTTCAATATGTTCAATGAAGAGGATTTCAGGTGATCATGTGATATATTGAAGATCTTGAGTTGCAATCATGAGGTGTTGTTCAAAGATGTTTGTAGATGGTCTATAGAGGTTCATAGAAGTTTGGATGATAGTTTGAGTGAGATATGATCAAGTTATTGGTTGTTGATGTTACAGTATTCTTTTGTATAGTGGATGAGTATTTGGATCGATATGTCTTGGATTTGATGTTTTAGAGGTTGCAAAGCTTGTGGTTACATGGTGCCTTATCATTGTGTTCACAACTAGTGTTGTTCATGATTTAGAGTATAGAAAACTTCTTCTTTTTTATGATAGAGTTCAGTATTTTAGTGTTCTTGATGATCAGAGATAAAGATGAGTTTGGATTTCATATTGAAGATGATGCGAAGGTTTTAGATGGTATTTATGCTGCTTGTTTGTGTTCTTTGATCATGTGATGATCATGTTGTTGGTCTGCATTGATTAAGGTGATTAGATTTTCATCTTTGGTAGTGTGTTGGTGTTTCTTCATTTAGGTCCTAGCTGACTTGATGGAGTAATGTGTTGTGATTATTGATGTTCTCTTGGTGACACGCAATTATGTTTGTGGTTGAATATTTGGGTCCTATCTAAGTCTTGGCTGACTTGATTTGGTTTGCACTGGAGGTTGAGCATAATGTTTATATATTTTATTGTAATAGGTCTTAGTCAACCTAGTGGTTTATTATTCTTTGTAATCAGTATAAATGAGAAATCATTTTATAGTTGTGAGAGTAGAGCGAGGAGAGTGTGTGTATTTTTATTTTGCACTTAAGGCAAAGTTTGTACTTCATTGGAACTATTTGGGCATAAGAGATGTTATTTTTTAGTTCAATTATAATGGACTATATATCCACCCTATTGTAATTGAAGATAGATCAGTGAACCCGACTAAGGGCCAGATCTAAGATTGTATTGTGACTAGTGTGCTCTAGGCAGTGAGCATGTAGATTGGGTTGTAAGCCTGTGGTTGCAAGTGTATCCTTTGTTATCTATTTTCTCTTAATCGGGTAGTACTTTTAGCATAGTACATTCATCTAGTGGGTTTGAATCCCACCGGGGTTTTCCCTTAACCGATTTTCCTTGAGAACAAATCTTGGTGTTTTATGTTATATTTTGTGGATCTTGCATTACTGTTTATATTTCAAATATAAGTGGAATTAAAATTATTAGGTGTACATAACTAATTCACCCCCCTCTCATTTGTGATTGACTCCTTTTGTGCCTAACATGGTTTTCATTGATATCAACATATCCTATACATTTTCATGTTCTTTCTGTACCGGTTGTACCAATAGTCTTGGTGGTATCATTAGTTGTATTGATAGTTTGTGTGTCTCGATAGAAATGTTCACTAAAAGATGTGCTTGAGTTATCTATCCTTATTCTCTCTTGGTGTTGGTTCTATGTTGTGTGACACATTTGGTGGATTGGTTTTTTGGGGTAGATCATATTTGGAGTGTGGTCATTTGTGTTTCAGTCCCAACAATTTCTATCTAACATGTTCATTATTCTCATTGGAACCAATGGATTTGGAGATAGCGTTGCATGTTGGCATGTGCGAGGCAAGTTGTATTTGGTTGAGGTGGTCCACATTTCATTTCTTACCACCATGAGAATGTCTTGGTGTGGCCTATTTCAAATTGAATTTGGCCATCATGGTTTGATGGCATCAAGTAGTATAAAAAAGGTGAGGATTCTTTTTTCTCATGTGGCTTATGTTTTTCATGTATGCAAAGTGATTGTGAATCTATTTATAGAGATCTATGTTTCGTTGATCATGTGCATGGTAGAGTGTTGGTGATAGTGATGGATTCAATTTTATTTCAAATACTTTGGTAGTGATCCTCTTTGTATTAGTAGTGAGCATTTTCATATTTAAGGGTAGTTATCGCAACTGAAGTAAGCCTTACCTACCGTGAACACAATAGATAGTGAGCCTTTGTACAAATCACCTTAACCAGTGTCACCTTAATAGGTGTTTTCATTTCATGAGAATTAGCTTCTTCATGGTTTTTCCTAGTTTGGGTTTTCCACGTAAATACTAGTGTTGTATGTGTCAGTGTTCCTGTGTTTATAAGTTTACATTTTTCTATGGATGTTTTATATGCTTAACCAAAAAATCCAAAGTTGTTTTTGTTGATGTCTAATAGTTTACCGATCGATAAAAAGTTTTGTAAAGTGTGTGGGAATAAATGATTCACCCCCCTCTTACTTATTCATCATATTCAACAGTTGGTATTAAAGCTTGGTTCCTTGGTGAAGAGATTAATCATTTGAGGAAGATCTGATGGCACATAAATAGAACATTCCCACATTTGATGGATTAGACTATATTTCATGGAAAGATTAGATGAAAGGATATTTGGTTTTGGTTGGTTACAAGACCTAGAACCATGTGGGGAAAAAGTATGTATTTCCTCAGAATGGGATTAACACTTTGGATGAAATTGAGGCGTATGAAGAGAATGAAAAAGAAAGGTATGCTATCACTAGTGCTTTATCAAAAATTGAATTGGCTAAAGTTATTTCTCTGAAGACTTCTTATGAGGTTTGGGAAAAGATAAAAGAGATTTATGAAGGAAATGATAGGGTTAAGTTATTTAAGAAGCTTACACCTAAGAGACACTCTAAGAATTTGAGAATGGAAGATGGTGAGGATATTAAAAGTTGTTATCATAGAGTTGAGAATGTGATGGATGAAGTAAAGAACCAAGGAGGCACTATTACCAATGAATATTTCATGGAAAATATATTTATGACATTACCAGACAATTATAGTGATAAGATCTTGACAACAAAGGAGGTCTATGATCTAAAGAATTTCACCAAAGAACAGTTATTTGGCACCCTGACCACATTTGAGCTAAGGAAGTTTGGGAGAGAGAAAAGTAGATTAAAAATGACTTTCAAGGCAACTAAATCAGATGAAGATCCTGATGGTGATGATGAAGAATAATTTTAAGTAAACTTTGCATGAAGACTGAAGATTGGTACTAGCAAGTACAAAGGTATGTTACCTTTGAAATGTTTTAGATGTGGTAAAATTGGTCATTTAGCTACTATATGTCCAGAGAAGGGTCCTAGATAGAACTTTAAGAAGTTCAATAAAATAGTTCACTATGTGAGTGAAAATGCTATAATTTCAAATGATGAGTTAGAAGCATAATATTCTTTGTTTTATGTTTAAGAGGATAAGAAATGGTAAATTGATATTTCTAACATTTTTGTTGAGGTTGATGATGATGTTGAAACTACTATATATGTTTAAAGAAATAAAAATGAATGGTTAATTAGCAGTGGTTGTTCTCATCGTATGACTAGAGATAAGAGTAATTTTTTTTCACATGACAAATCTTATGGTGGTCCTATTATATTTGGTGATGATAAGGCTTCTTACATTTCCAGTAGAGGGTCTATTTCTTTTGATGGAAAGAATAACACTGACAATGTCTATTATGTGAACGGTTTATATCACAATTTATTGAGTGTTGGATAGATGTGTGAGAATTGATATGATGTTATTTTCAAGAATGAAGGATGTGAAATTAGGAAAAGATCTGGAGATGTGATTATAGTTGGAAAAAGGAAAATAAGGAACATGTATTATCTTGAAGGTGCTTCAAAGGGATGTTTTTTTTATCAAATAATAATGACAGTTGGCTTTGGCACTAGAGAATGTGTCACATCAACTTTGGCAATTTGGTAAGAATAAGTTCATCTCGAGCAGTGAGAGACTTACTTAGACTGTGCAAACTAGATAATTTTATTTGTAAAGGATGTCAAGAAGGAAAGTAGAGAAGATAATCATTCAAATAAAAAGACCATTCACCATTTTATTGGAGTTACTACACACTGATATTTGTGGTCCTACTAGAATAAGAATTTTTCAAGGTGAGAGATACTTTATACTTTTTATTAATGATTATTCAAGATTAACTTGGGTTGCATTTCTTAAAGAAAAATCAGAAGCATTTGAGAAGTTTGGAATTTTCAAGGCTAGAGTTGAAAATAAATATGCTAAAAGGATTAAATGTTTGAGATCTGACAAAGGAGGAGAATTTAGTTCTGATGTTTTTGAAAGTTACTGCGAAAAACATGGCATTAAGAGATGATTTGCAGTGGCCAAAACACCACAATAGAATGGTGTAGTGGAAAGGATGAATTGGATAATTTAGGAGGCAGCAAGAAAAATGTTGAAAGAAGCAAGTTTACCAGAAATCTACTGGAGAGAAGTAGTACATATTGTTGTGTATACACTGAAAATATTTTTGTACCAAAAGAAATATGGAAAGACATCACATGAGTTATGGCATGGAAGAGAACCTATATTTAAGTACTTAAAAATATTTGGAAGAAAATGTTACATTCAAAAAGATGAAGATAATCTTGGAAAATTTGACAGTAGAGAAAATGAAGGTACATTTTTGCAGTACTCTATAAGAAGTAAGGTTTATCGGTGTTACAACAAAAGACTGAACAAAATTGAAATTGTGAATGGTTGATGAATATTTTTAGAAGACACCTAAGAGACATATTGATTATGAATCTGATATAGAGGAAAAAGAAAAAGACAATAAGAAAGAAGAGGAGGAGATTCGAATGGCACCAAAATCTACAACTAAGAAACCAAGGTGTTATATGCAAAGAAATCATTTTGAGAAACAGATTATTGGTGATAAGAACAGCGGAGTTATTACCAGAAGTAGAGAAATATAAGATCATTCTTATTTGTGTCTAATTTTAGAAGTTCAACATGAATCTATAGAAGAAGCAAGCAATGGTCCAAAATAGGTAAATGCAATGAAGGAAGGACTTGATCGGATTGAGAATAATCAAACTTGAGAACTTGTGGCTAGACTAACAAATAAGAATGTGATTGGTACAAAGTGGGTGTACCAAAATAAGTTGGATGAGAATGGTAAAGTGATAAGAAACAAGTAAATACTAGTTTGCAAACGTTATACTCAGATTGAAGGAATTGACTTTGAGGAGACTTATGATCTTGTTTCTCGGATGGAGACTATTAGAATATTTTAGGAATTTGTAGCACATAAGGATTTCAAATTTTATCAGATGTATGTGAGGTCATCATTTTTAATGGAAAACTAAAGGAAGAGGTTATAGTGAGCAACTAGAAGGTTTTAGATTAGAAGAAGAACCAAGATCTGTATGCAGATTAAAGAAGGCACTGTATGGTTTGAAGAAGATATCGATAGTCTGGTATAGAAGATTAGAAAAATATTTGGTTGGACAAAAGTTTCAAAAAGGCTTTGCAGATAGAAATTTATATTACAAGAAAGTTTTAGATTAGATCTTGATTCTTGTTGTGTATATTGATATAATTTTCAGAGCCAAGGATGATTTGTGATAAAGATTTGTAGAAGAAATGTAGAAAGAATTTGAGATGTCTATGATAGGAGAGTTGAATTTATTTCTTGGATTGCAGGTAAATCAAAGAAGCAAAGGCATTTTCATTTATCAATCCAAGAATGTCAAGGAATTGTTAAATAAATTTGGGTTGGAGAATTTCAAGCTGGTATGTACTCCAATTGTTGTTGGTTGTAAGCTAACTAAGAAAGATGAGTCATTGGAAGAAGATGCAAGAAAATATAGATCAATGATTGGTGTATTTTTATACCTAACTTCTACTAGACCATATATTATGTGTGTAGTATACTTGGAAGCCATATTTTAGCAAGAACCAAAAGAATCACATGTTATGGTGATGAAAGGGATATTTAGATATTTTAAAGGAACAAAAGAGTTTGGCTTGTGTGTGGTATCCAAAAGGTATAGATTTCACGCTGACAAGTTATACCAATGCAGATTGGGTAGGATGATTGGATAACCAAAGAAGTACCAGTGGTGGAGATTACTTTCTTGGATCCCAGTTAGTTGCTTGGTCAAGAAAGAATCATGATTCTATAACTTTATCAATTGCTAAATCATAATATATTGTAGTATCCTCATGTTGTACTCAATTATTATGGATGAAACAAACTTTGAAGGATATAGGAATTATATTTGAAGAGCCAATTTTGATCATGTGTGATAATACCAATGCTATAAGCATGTTCAAGAATCTAGTATAGCATTGTAGAACAAAGAATATATCTATCAGATATCATTTTATCAGAGAGAAGGTTTTGGATGGTGAAGTGAATCTTGAGTACGTGCCTACAAAGGAATAGATAGTAGACATATTCACAAAACCTTTGTGCAAGGATACTTTTGAGAATTTGAGAGGAAAGATGGGTGTTTTGCCCCTTCCTAGTGTTCATTAAATGCACCAATGTGTGTGCATTGTTCCATCATGTTGCATGACTATTCTTTTCTAGATCAGTTCCTAGTGGCTTTTTCTTAGCGGGGTAGAGTGAGTTTTTTTAGAGGGAGTTTGGCCCTTTTACATTTTTATCAAAGGGGGAGAAATTCAGATAGTTGGAGAGTTGTGAACTTTTATGTTGATATCATTTGGAGCTTTTTTATTTGTTAGTGATGAATGTTTCCATCAATAACAAAGGGGGATATTGTTATAATGTGAATTTGATATTATTCATGTTGTTTTCATTAATGGTTGTCATTGATGTGAACATATCCTATGTATTTTCATGTTCTAGTTGAATCGGTTCATGTGTACTGATAGTCTTGGTGGTATTGGTAAATGTACTAATAGTTTGTGTGTCTCGATATGAGTGTTCACTGAAAGATGTGCTTTAGTTATCTATCCTTATTCTCTCTCAGTGTTGGTTCTATGTTGTGTGAAACATTTGGTGGATCATTTTTTGGGGTTGATCCTATTAAGAGCATGTTTGTTTGTGTTTTGGTCCTAGATATTGTTATGTAACGTGTTCATCACACCCGTTGGAACTGATGGATTTGGAGATGGTGTTACATATTGGAATGTGTGTGGCAAGTTGTATTGGTTGATGTGGTCTACATTTCATTCCTTTCCACTGCGGGAATGTCTTGGTGTGACCTATTTCAAATTGTGTTTGGACAACATGGTTTGATGGTATCAAGTAGTATAAGAAGAGAAAGGATTCTTGTTGCCCATGTGGCTTATGTTTTTCTTGTATGTGAAGTGATTACGAATCTATTTTTGGAGATCTATGTTTCATTTATTGTGTGTGTGGAAAATTGTTGGTGATAGTGATCTCAGTTGTGGATTTAATTTTATTTCAAATACATTGGTAGTGAGGATCTTTGTATTGGCAGTGAGCCTTTTCATATTTGAGGGTAGTTAGCATGATTAGAAGTGAGCCTTACCTATACTGAGAACAATTGATAGTGATCCTTTGTACAAATCACCTTAACCGGTGTCACCTTAAGAGGTGTTTTCATTTCATGAGAATTAGCTTCTCCGTGGTTTTTCCCAGTTTGGGTTTTCCATGTAAATCTCAGTGTTCTCTGTGTTAGTGTTCCTGTGTTAATAAGTTTACATTTTTGTATGGATGTTTTGTATGCTTAACCGATAAATCTAAATTTTTTATCATTGATGTTTAATAGTTTACCGATAGAGCACAATTTTTTAAAAGTTTGTGGGAATAACTGATTCACCCCCCCCCCCTCTCTGTTATTCGGCATGTTCAACATAAATATTTTACTAGATATTAGAAAGGAATTAATGATGGTATTTCCCCTCATCTTGTTGTCTTTTTTCTTCTTCCAATATGTTCTTCTTTGCAAGGAAAAATAAAATAAAAGAAACCAATTTTCATTATGATAATGCAAAAATATGTAGAAAATAAAGAATCATTTATATTAACTATCATCTACATTATTAATAAAATATCACTAAATCATATAAGAAGGAGAATCCACTTGGAATGGTTTGGATTGGATGGAAACAATAATACAATAGATATAATTGATGAATCGATGTTTTCATCTATATAGGGAAAGTAATATGGAAACAAGGACCATAAGAAAAGTAATAAGAAAACAAGGGCACTTGGGCAAGCCAAAAGTAATTTATCTTACATAATGTACACACACAAAATAAATGAATGCAAATACCAAAAAATAATAATTGGTATAATGAAAAAAATTGGTTTACGAAAAAAAAAATCCATGTTCTATCCAAAAACACATGAAAACAATTCATAGAAATCATCACCCAAATTTTCATTAAAAAAAATTCTAATATGATATAACTAAGCATTATTGGTTTATAATCATTTGCTAACCCTTTTTTAGCCATAAAACATGATTAGAATTATAACATGATGAACTAGTTACAATTTAAATCTTTGCCATCTCTATGGTCACCAAGTTATTAGTGCTTCCTCCATATATAATGATTTTACAATATTTTCCTCCAAACCTACAAGGTGTGGAAGATATTCTTCCTCAACCATGATCCTTTGACTTTTCTTTATTTTTTTTAAAAACCTTGTGCAACATTGTGTTCTCTCCGCCTTTTAGAGTTACTATATTACTTTACTTCTCAATTCTTCACTAACTTGTGAAATGTGAACTCCTTTGTCAATGCATCCTTACATTCTCTCATATCTTCTAGAAAATTGATCTCTTACTAACCTAATTCCCCATACATAGACTCCTTTTATTTACCTTCTTGGATATGTTCTCTTCTTTAGAGCTCTCAGTACTCTTGCAACCTCCATTTACACAACCTTGTTTACTATTTTTCTTTTCTTTTACATTGTTACCATTATGTGGTACTCCTTGTTAGTTTTGGGATATCCCTTATATCCTTACTATGATTTATTAGGAATACTTAGTGAACTAAGTAAAAATAAATCTAATCTTGAATTATAACATGCAAACTATTAACATATCAAGAAGTCTTCCCTACATCATATCTAGCATGATTTGCATAAATATTGAGGAAATAAAACTTCTTAGTATATTTTTCACATATAGTTATATTTTCCACAAGTTTTAGATCTTCGTAAATGACTCCAACCATCTAGTCCAACTTATGTATCTTCAATGCTTTCCTCTTAACTTTTCCTTTTTACACATAATCCTATCATAAGGTAGCATGCCTCTTCAAGTTCGTAGTTTTGTAGTGTCAAAAGTTACATGTGTTACAATTTATGCACTATATCTTGTGCTCATTTTGGTTTCAAATCATTTAGCATATCTTGAATTATATTTCATAGAATTTTTTATCCTTGCCTCCAATAAAAAATGTGATTACGTCAATTTATGATTTTAAGAACCACCAAGTTCTCCACAACATCTATATCATTTTTCTCACATTTCAACCTTAACTTATAAAATTCTAAACTTAATAATTTCACATGACCATGTTGACATATTTGTGACTTTTTTTTTGTCTCTCACCAAACAAGAAAAAGATCAACGAAATGTCACTATTCAATATTTTCATGACCTACATGTTTATTTGTTACTTTTAATTTAATATCATGGCTTAAAAAAATTTCATTTTACATTGAAATATTAATCTTAACTTAAGAGATCAAGTTTATAAAAGACTTTTGATAACAACAAAATAATATACTATCAACTATCATTTTTTACATAGTAAATTTTCAAGAATAGTTGCTAAGCTTAATCTATCTACTCTCTCCAAGGATTTCTCTTAAATATTCAATAGATTTTAACTCACTATATTCACAACACTCTTGGCTCTATATTTCACAACAAAGTACAGAGATTTGACCTCTTATTCATTTTTTTTCTATCATTATAGAAATTCAAGCATCAATATCTTCCATAGTGGAAAGAACCTTCTCATCAAGGAAACTTAGAGGGTTTTATAGGTAAAATATTTATTTATTTTCATTTATAAATGTTTATTGATATCGGTCTAACTATTTCACAACTTTTTACGTCAACAAATTCATTAAAGCATTTTACTTATTTTTATGTCTATTGTATAAGATTTGTATTTTCCATAGGTGTAAATTTGTATCTTATTCCTATTCTTTAAAATATTTAATGAAAGAAACTTTTTAGTCCTTTCTTGACTCAAGATATATTTTCTTCTTCATCATTCACTTATTTCCTTCTTATTATATTATAGCATAAAACACTACTTGTATTTAGCACTACATTTTGATTTTCTATATCCTCTATTTATAAAATCATATAGAATAGGAGCACAAGTTTTATTTTGACTAACCATACTTACATTCCTAAATGTGCACACATTAAATTATTGGTTTTCATTGAAACAAACTTGGCTAAATCTAGGTTTGATCATCATGGGAAGTTTCTAGTATTCTTAACCCTTTTTTCAAGTCTCGATATCAATACTTCAACATGAATGAATACCACAAAAATTTGGTGACACAATACCCCTTTCTTCCCTTATAAATTCTTACAATTCATTTGTAAAAGGTTGATTTCAAGTATTTTGTTTATATATTTTTAACAAGTTTTTTATTTTTTTTATTGTACTAATAGTTATTTAATTTTCTATGTTTGAGACATGCACAATCACACTATTGTCCCTAGAAGTGCACCAACATCTTAATAGCTAGATATCACTATATTCCTCCATCCAAAAATATGAAAATGCTCTTCATAACCCTTTAGATCTTATGTCTCAATCATCTTATTGAGCATCAAATTTCATTATTAAGTATTATTATTCCTTTCCATCTTATGCTAATTATATTTTTAATTATAATTAAATCAACTCAAAATCAAACTCGTGTTTGTGTTTTGTAACACCCTGCCAAGGAACCCTTGGAACAAAGGGGTTAAATATGCACTTAACAATTATTATTTTAAAACATGGAATAAACATCATGTAACAATGTACATCACATAACCATAAACATCTGCAAGATACAACATGAAAAATAATACACCATGATCATCACACAATCATGCACAAGCGTAAGACTAACATGTACTTCCAATGGTTCCAAGCCAACTCGATCACATACTCAAAACAGAGAGTACACATTCATGAGACTACCTTACAAAGATTCAAATAACATCCACAAATCACAAGAGACTAAGCTGGAAAGAATCCATGGCTATACGAGAGGGAACTAATCCATCTCAAAATCCATCTCACTAACATTCATTTTAATCCCAAAGAAAATGCTCCTAAATGGTTAAACATACATGTTAATTACCATCTAACCATAAGCATAAACAATAATACAAGCAATGATCCTTAAACAATCATGCACAAGTAGAAGACTCGACAGAAAAGGAAAGGCACAACATAAGAACCATGCTAAGGGTTTTGGGTCCCCTTCAAAACCTGCTTTTACCAATAATCAAAACATAAGAACCATGCTGAAGAAAATATGTTGGTTCCTAAAAATTTGACTAACTCTAAAATTTCCTAAAAATCTCAAAATATAGAATCTTTATTATAACTCCTATAAAGATGAAACCACTCTCAAACATCCTGAAAGTATTACATAAAACGTAACTTAAAGTATAAGAAAGGAAGAATATGTAACTTATACTTATGTACCACCCCGAACTTGAAATTGGGTGGAGAATGCCTGAAAGACATATAAGAACCCTCAAAAAACCAACCCAAAAGTATAAATAATTCGTCAACTCCCAAAATTGAAATTAAAACCAAACTAGGCACAAATGCTAAAAGTAGGCAAAGACGTCGATTCTAGGCATAGACATCAATTCTCGTAGACGTGGATTCGGGACTGGAAGACTTATGAGACAATAACGTCTCAAACCAGTGACTCAAAAATGCTAATTCAAGATGTAGAGACATTGATCCACACAAATGTTGAGTCACGCAAATTTTGATTCATTAAATTGTCCAAAAATTCAAAGGTGCAAAAGTTGAAACCTAAGTCGACACCAACATATGGCTGGTAAACATCTAACTCCACATCAGGGAGTACCATATAGCATAAATTGAGGCTAATTTCGCTCAATTGCACCAAAAATTACAAAAACTATGAGCACAAAGGAATTAACTAAAAATCAAGAACATCGGTGCATATACATGTGTAAATACCGGTGATACAGGAAATGAGAAAGATACAATGAGTACTCAATGCTCCAAATCCCTGTAGCTGGAGGAATTATATCAACCTGTACATTAGTCCCTATTAGTGATAAAGTGAAATGCCACCCTACCATGTAGAACCCTCTGTCTCACCCCACCATACTCATGGAGGTAGTAACCCAACCAAAAAAATAAGGCATACACGCAAGAAAGGAATGGCTCTCACACATGCCAAGAAAATGCATAATATCATAAGAGGGTATAGAGGTACAATGCAATACACATGGATGTAGAATAAAAGTGCACATGGAGAAATCTCAACATGTGGACCAATGTCCAAAGTGAATACCATGAAACACTCATGGTACATAGGTTCACTACTCAATACTAACAAAGGTTCGGTGTGGAGACTCAAGAGTAGGAGTATCATCACATGGTACATGGTGGCCCATATGGCTTTGAGAAATCCTTCTCTTAATAAGGAATTTCTACTAAGCCACACCAACGTCTGCAAATGGCAAGACTATTTGTACCATATCAACATATATAGATGGAAAGGTACTATGCCATATCAATGTCCTCAAATGATGGAAAGGAAAAGACATGCCATATCAATGTCCTCAAATAATGGAAAGGTAAAGACATGCCATATCAATGTCCTCAAACAATGGCAAGGTAGTCACATTAATTATTGTTATTTTATTTTAATCCCATTAATTTATTTAGTTATCATGTATTAAGAACTCTACCAAGGAATACCCTGAAACCCCTTTGTGTCCTAGCCCACCTTGGAGAGCCACTCCACTCCACTACTCAAACACCAAAAAATATCATCTCATTACAAAAATGAGGTACACGAACAGTGCTACATAAGAAAAATGCAAAGAAAGACTCAAATTCATAATCTCATAAAGAACATAGTATGCTTTATTGGTCTCAATACCAAGAGCATAGGTCACTCAGACCTCGGCATAGGAGCATAGCTCAACTACATGCTTGGATGTGGTCTCAACACTCAACACTCAACATCCACATATCACATGTGATATCATCCTCAATCATGGATTATTCCAACACAAGGCAAAGAAACAACAAATAAAGCAATGACTAGAGGATATCTCAACTCTCAAAACACTCAAGATAGGAAATCGAGTAAAAGAAAAACCAAGACAAATATCAAGTTGCTTGATTGGCCACTTTTCCAAGAGCACAGATTCCCATGGAATCCAACAATCATCTCATTATAACATGAGGAAGGCTCAAAATGCCCAAAAGAAACAAAAATGTCCAAATTCTGGCAAAATCCAGCAAGATACAAAAATCAATATTTCAACATGAAATAGGCAAGTTCAGATTTTGATATAAAATATTTAGAATGTCCTACAACCATTCTTCTTTCACAATATTACTATAAACATGAGAGACTACAAATATCAATAACTCAATCATGCCCAGCAAGGTAACTTACAAGTTTGGTATGGCACGCAAAATGATACATCCAACAAAAAGGCCCAAAAATCAAACATCACAAAAACTCAAGAAATTAAAACTCATTTTCCCTTGGGCACCCAACAACACATTTATGCAATAAAATCTCATTTTATGGAGAACACAAAAATTTGGGCAGCATAACTCTTCTAAAACCCTATTTTCTCAACATGGAAATGCATATAAATTCATACACACCCAGCCAAGTAAAGAAATCAAGCAAGTATGTGGGGAAATACTAATTCTCAACCCACTCAACTATTTCAAGTGATTCCATTCATTTAAATCAATCAAAATGAAAACGGTGAGATGCCCTACCTCGCCCAAAGTGGAGGTTTCCCAAAACTATGAGAAAAAAATCCAAAGCTCAATGGAATTTGTTAGAAATTAGTGAGTAAAAAGGGGAAATTTGTCATAAATTATGACAAATATGACAAAAGAAAAAAAAATTGTCATAAACTATGACAATTATGACAAAAGGGAAAAAGGAAAATTGTCATAAACTATGACAATTTATGACCGAAGGAAAAGAGAAGGTGGAGGCTAAAAAAGATGAAGTGGAGGCTAGAAAAGTGGGTGAAGCACAAATTAAGGGATAAAATCTCATTTGGAAAAATGAGAGAGTTATTGAATTTTAAAATTTATTTATTCCCACAAAATGAAAAATAGGATTTAGGAATTATAAAAATTTCACAAATCAATAATTAGCTAATTAGCTAATGTCAAATTAATTAATTATGAAACTTACAGAAAAGGGATAAGTAAATGTAATTTCTTTATCAAAACTAAGACTTAGAGATAAATAATGAGTTATTTACCCCTAAAGAAGACAAATTAATTGATTTGGCCAAATTGATGATTTTGATGAGGCAAAAGATTGATTTTGATGATTTTGATAAGAAGTTGAAATGACTGATAATTTTGATAATCTCTTGAATTGATTTTGAAAGTGAATGATTAGGTCAAAAATGAGGAAAAAATCAAGGAGAAATATTAGTGAATTAGGGATGAAAATTAGACATTGAAGACATGTTAGAAAAAGGGGGCACATAGGTGTTGACCATTTTTTAGTGTCTACATTTTGCCCCTCTTTGAGACAATGTGATTATGAGTGTTAGTTCTGTTAGGGATTTTTCTTGTATGATCAAAACTGGTATTAGAGTCTGTACTTCTTAAAACTGAATCAAACAAGAGAAAGACCTAATTGCTGAGGATTGGAAAAGATCCTCCTTCATTTTTTAGCTCCACAGACTCAGGTAGGTATTACCTTCTAATGATAGCTATTTTTACAGTATTCTTATGAGTGGACACTGATTAGCCTCTAGTTTTCTTAATGCATTAATCCATAGAACACTCTGCATATGACTGTAGCCACCTTAATGCAAATTCTAACCAGACAGAGTGTGATTGTAAGTAAGCAATAATCAGTGCTTTAAGGATTCTCATCCTTCTTCCTTTTAAGGAGGGGTAACCTAATGTGATTCTCTCTTCACAGAATCAGGAAATATGAACTAAATGCCCTAGGCACAGTCCAATCTATTTGGTGCAATAAACATGAAATCAAAATGTATTGGTAAATGATGTGAAAGTTCCAACTTCTCCTCTAAGATCTATGAAAGATAAAACCATAAGAGACAAACACCGAACCAATGCCTTATCCTAAGGGCAATAGAATCAAAATGCAAACCAACAAGTAAATTCTAAAAGAAATACAATCAGTATGCCTTACATACCAATTGCAAATCCAAATAGATTGTCTTACAAACTATTCTATTAACCAAATAATGTTATCATCAAAAATCCATACAAATATATCCACTCTTCAAGATGAAATATGAGAACTTTTAATTCTTTCCTTGAAAGAAACTCATAAATCAGCCAAGCAAGTTGCCTTACAACTGGTATATTTTAGATGCCTAACATGTAAAACATACAAGAGTACAATATAAAAGCAAAGAGACAACAACAATATATGGTAGAAGTTGCAGTGTATTTGTATTAAAATCAACTTGCCACTTACATTCACAATTCCATTACTCAGAAGATCAGACACAAAACTTGGCGATCTGCCTCCAAGCAATCCTATTCTATTTTCTATTTCTTTCCAAAAAACCCCTCTACAAAAAATGAGTCTTCAACTCTATATACAATCTCTTTTCAACCACCTTGGAATTCCCACATTAATGAGAATGCAACAAGCTTCGGATGGTTGAAAAACCTAACTCTAAAAGCATAAGAGACAAAAATAAGAACAAAATATATAACCAGCCCCTAGGCGGTGGAAGGACAAAACTTCCTCAAAATATTGTACATCATTGGCTGCTTGAAAATTGACACCCTCAACTGCAAATATTTATGATAGCTCCTTGAGTTTAATGAGATATGGTGACCGCCATATCAGGCTAACCTACACCATTCTAAAATAATAGCTTATCAACCCTGTATTCCTCGGATCAAGTGTCAGGTGTGTCAGATGTCCTTCTCAATCTTCATCCAAAATGTCCAAATCAACTGCGACAGATCTAGCCTTTTTGGGCTTTGTCAGTTCATCCCATGCAGTTACCTGTTCCTCTGATGGCCAATTAAAGTTTTGGACAATTTGTAGTTGGGCCTTTTGTCTTTCCCATTTGGCATCTGTAATTGCCTTGACATCTGACACAAATTTGGTGAGGTCCGCCTCTGCTTTGATAGCTTCATCAAGGGTTTTGTTGAAGCTTTCTAAATCAATATTATCATCTTCACCAAAAAATGCCTCTTTCCTAGGCAATAGAAGGTCAGCATCCAATCTCCAATGATCAAGGCTCTTTATGACTTCATCTGTATTCAAAATTGAGGGGATGAATTTGTTGGAACAGGAGCTGAGCATGGCTATCTTAGCCTCAATCAGATTTGCCTTACCCTTGAAAAGTGGTAATATGGCTTTAATTCTGTCAATCTCCTCACCAACTCTTACAACTATATCCGATATGTCACTCCCCAAAGATTGGGCCAAAATCAATCTTTCAAAAAGTGGTGCTCTGACAGACCACACTGTATGAAATCCACTCAAAATTTGCACATAATTGTTGACCTCCTTTTGCAATTCAGGCAACTTGCCATAAGCATTAAAAACTAGGTCAAATTTATCCTTAATCGTATTCATTCTGTGCTACAAAATATTCAAAAGGGCCTGCAGTATAGCCTCAATCCTCTCATCATTAATCTTCTTCAGTTCTGCTGCCACCTCCTCCTCTGTCATTCCTTGTGCCTCTATTAATGCTGGCTGCTCAGGAGGTGCAGGAACTACTACAGGAGTATTGATAATTTGTAATTGCAGTTCCTCTGCCTGTTTTTCCAATGCCGTAACTTTTATGATCTGCAAGTCCCTATCTTTTACCAAGGTACTATAATCCTCTAAAAGATTACCATATCTTTCTGATAATTGTTTAGTTTTATCTTCATTTAATTTAGCAAATTGGGTCAAAACTTGAGAAATTTCTAGGTCCCCTGTGTTGTGGATTGACCACACAATTTTATCCCCTTCCATTTGTTCTTTCACATTCAAAATCTGTGGCTTTCTGTCCTTTGGATATAGACTCCACATGGCCAAGGCCTGATTTTTTGGGCTATACCCAAATCCTTTTATTATATCCCCTACTTGGGTTTCTGAAGATAGAGTGACATCTTCTTGTCTCTTTATTTGATCTATTATGAAATCAGTATACAAACTCCACCCAGGCACAAGCAGCATATTACTTTTTCTTACTAATTCCCTGGCCTCATCTGGAGTAAGATTTTCTGCCTCTGGGTCATATTCTCTCAATTGTTGCAATGCCTCATTTGGCACTTGACCCTCCTCAATTATTTGCACATTTGAGGCCACCTGCTGCTGCTTATGCCACATTAAGAAACTCTTGAATTCCTCAGAATTCACAAAATTATCATCTTTCAGGAAAGCATCCTATTCAATTATTCTTTCATCCTGGCCTAAAGATAGAGGCAACTCTACATCCTCTGTTTCATACCTTTGTTGCCTTTTAGCCTCTCTGACTGCTTTCCTTATTTCATGGTGATGAAAGCTAGTCCCTTTGTAGAGGGCACTTACTCTGTCTCTCTTCTTCTTTGATGGCTCTCCAGCCACTAACTTCCTCTTTTTGTGTAATGGCTCAGGGGTGTCCTCTAAGCTAGGCAGCTCACTGAGGTCGACAGTCTCACCTCCTACTTTAGGTTCTTCAATTAATGGCGTCTCCATAGGGGGTGGGCTATATATTGGGTATCCACCATCACTGTCCTCTTCACATTCAGAATCAGAGTGGGCCTTCTTACCCTGATTAGCATCATCAATTTGATCCTTCATGGATTCAACTAATGTGTCAAATTGAGCCATCATCTGCTCAAGTCTTTGGAGGTAAGGCAAAGTGGGAAAGAAACTCCCAAATACCAATCCTTTTCCTTTTAACTCCCTCTCAATTTTATGTAACTGATCCAATTGTCAAATTCTTTTCTCTACCTCATCATCTTCAATGATGTTTCTGATTACATCCTCCTCGGGATACTCTTCATGTTGCTTATTGAAAGGAATGGTAGGCATGTAATATCTCCTTACAACATCCATGAAACCTTTTGTATCTACATACCTATGTGGAGCTACAAACATCCTATATTTCTCTAACCAATCATTCACCTTACTAAAAGCTCCCTTTCCAATTGTAATATAGTGCACCCTAAAGTGTCGAGGAGTGAGAGTCCCCTTCCTATGGGAAGCCAAGTGTTCTTTTTCTGTCAACATGAGTTGCCAGACAAACTCTAGAAATGCAACTCTTGGTGGAACATAAAATGGAAGTAGATGAGGAGACTAAGGGAATCCATAAACCCTAATCATTGTATAGCCCTTCTCATAGTAAATGTCTCCCCAATTGTGACCCTTGGTCCAATTATGAACAAACTGATGGGGTCTCACCAATTGCAGGACCTTGGTGGATAATATTGTACAATTAACTCCCAAACTCTGGAGAATGGGGTGCACAATCTAGTTCTCAAAGGAACCCAAATCTCGCCTAGGGCAAGAAGGGCTCCAAACTCCTAACCAAAACTGTACTAGGTTAGGCTGTCCATTCCACACCATTTGTGGCTTGAGATCATTCAAATTTATAAGACCATAATTGTGATACACAATGAGGTGCATCAGTAGGGAGTAGTGCATGAATTTGGTTGCAAAACCAGAGGTGAAGTTCTTCAAAGATATCAAACCCTCATGCATCTTGTTTATTACATAACCAATAAAATCATACCCTTTGCTCACCATACGGCTCTATGAATCCATCACTAACATCAAAATATCAGAGGTAATCCTCTCAGGGCCCACATTAATTCCCAAGACCTGGCATATCCCATATGCAATGTATTTCATGTAAA
The DNA here is from genome assembly GCA_027943335.1 of Chamaecyparis obtusa. Taxonomy (NCBI): domain Eukaryota; kingdom Viridiplantae; phylum Streptophyta; class Pinopsida; order Cupressales; family Cupressaceae; genus Chamaecyparis; species Chamaecyparis obtusa. The sequence continues at coordinate 391,516 of BSBK01002455.1, read as the reverse complement.
AATTTAGGTCCTTGTAAGCATATGGAATTGACCCAGCCATAGGTGCAATATAATTTCTATTTTCTTTAGGCATATGAATCTTAATCTCCCTAGAGACCAAAGCAGCCTCTCTGACATATCTATTCGCTTGAGCCAGTAAGTTAATTTACGTGGCCATTGGAAACTGAATTCCAAAAGCATTCATGAAAGAGTTTCAGTCTAAGGTTACCAATGGTGAACCATCCTCCTTTCTAATTGTCTTAGATAAGGTATCATATCTTTGGGATAGCATAAGGAGTGCGTCCACATCTAGAAAAACCTTCGGGACAATCAATTTGGCTAACCCTGAAGTCCAAGGGTTTGAAACCGGTATAACACTATCATGATTTTTATAGAAATATGTAAACAAGCACATGCATGTGATCTATGGAGTTCTAGCATCTCTACAATAGGCTAAATCATCGACAAATATGTCATCACTGACCTTCTTATTTTGGGACAAACCCGGTAAGAGGGTGAGGAACTCATCTGAAAAGCTCTCTTTCACCTTTTCCTTCGACCCTTGACTACTGGAGGCTCTGCTTACTGTCGCCTGACTCATCCTGACTGTAACTCTGAAAATTCTCCTACAAAAATCACTGATCACACTGCAAGCCCAGAAAGCTCAAAAAACCTAGCGCTCTGTACTTCTTCGATATGCTTCGTAATTCTCAAATGAGAAGCCTCTAACCATTTTATCTTGCAGTATTGAATGCGCCACCATTTTTGACATCTCCAGCTATCAAAAGGTCACTTCCGCCATTACTTTGGCACAAACAGGGCTTCAATTTACTAGTCGTAGCTCAAAAATTTAAATTTAAATATTCTGAGATCTGGTGAGTGAAGAAAAGTCTCATAGTCATTTTATAACATTGGCGCCTTAGAAAAGTATTCTGAGATCTGGCGACTAAGAGGGCTTCTCATAGTCGCGGAACATTGTTGACTTTTCAAACTTCTTTCTGAGATATCCCGACCCGGCCATCTGGAGATTTGGTGACTAAAAGGAGGAGTCCCTGATTTATTTTATCTAGAGATCTGGTGACTATAGTGAACTATAATTGTGGCAACTTTACTTGTTCTTTAAAACATTCAGTGATCACCCGACCTGGAGATCCAGCGACAAACCTGTAGTCTCCTAATCACTGAAGCCTTTGACTATTCAACTTTCTGTCTCAGAATACACGACTATCATTGATCGCATTCCTCATTTCATCCTACGGCCTACATTAAGTCGTGAGAGATTTTCACAACTAACCGTCTAATTCAGCGACCCAGAGATAACCATATCGCTGAATCGTTGGAGGTTTTCCACTTAACTGCTAGGAACCTAAGATCACCCATCCACACAGTCGTTGTATCGCTGAATAAACCATAACCGTCAGGTTTTAACCATTACATTAAATTTAACTTGACCTCGGGTTCATCTGGAGATTACGCGACAAAGGAAAATCTAAGTCGCGAAAATAGTTCTTCACCTTGAGTTAGATCTGGAGATTCAGCACTGTCCACACGATCAGAAATTCATCAACGGTTCATACTAAGTCTAACAATCCTTTATCACTTAACTGCTACATCCAAAGATTTGGAGACAACCGTGTCACTGAATAACTAACTGCACAAGAGATAGCCGCCAACATTGGGAGATAATGCGACCAAAGGAAATCACAATCGCTGAATAGAAAGACTAACCATGAGAAGATCATAAGACCTAGAGACAACCGCCAAAGAAGACCGCTGTTCCATCCGGCGATTTGGTGACTAAAGGGAGAACTCATAATCGTCGAACAGAAGATCACTTTAAAAAATCATCCCAAGATTGCCCCACCATAGGAAATCTCAATCTGGGGATCATGCAACTATAGTTCCTTTGCGATAAATTTGATATAGTAGTCGCTAGATCTCGAGAAAACATTATGAGATCTGGAGACTAAAAGGGAAGATGCTAAGTTGTTTGATAATAGGGAATATTCCAAAAAGCTTATGAGATCAGGCGACAGACTTTTGGGCATTCGCTAAATTAAGAAGAAAATTCCTAAACCTTAAGGAGACTCAACGACCAAGAGAGAAAATAAAAGCGCACATGCCTATTTCGAGACTTAAGTGATCCGATAAAGTAATAGGGAAATAGAAGGTTGACGATCGAAACTAGGGCTTTTCTGATTTTTAAAGACATTTAGGCCTAGCAAACCCTAAAGACTACAAAATTTTCAGGATCATCCTATCTTTTGGGGCAAAAAGCAAAAAATGGGATTTCTAACCAACAAGTTCAAAGAAAAATAAAAGATCATGCCCTAGTGGATGGATAGAATGCCCCAATGACTGCCAGAATGGAGGTAGGATGCCCCCTCAAAAAATTGGGCAGAAATTGACAAGAGGACAATTTTTTGAAAAGAAATGATTGGAAAAGATTGACAAAAAAAAGGTCAATAAAAAGAATAAATCAAATGGAGAAGAGTTAATAAATATGAAACTTTCTTTCATAAGTACACTTTTGTCATGAGAGCTTTATTTAATATGGAAAAATAGATGAGTCCCACCATGGCACAAAAGATAAGATGATAATGTGATCCCTTTGCATAAAAACAAGCACATTTGCAAACAAGGAATTTTTCCATTCATCCCAAAGCATATGACATATGTGACCTAGAACTTTATGAAAAACACCCTGCAAATAGAAGACAAAATAAAAATAAAGGACCATGAACCATCCCGACCACTCTCATCACTTGGTGATATCATGGACTAACGTAGGAACATGACCAAATGATAAATCAATAAAAATAAGACTCGCTAAACCAAGCAAGCCAACAACCATTCTGATCTAGTTGTCAAAGTTGACATTTTTTGTATTTTGGCAATGATAGTGTCTAGTTTCAGGCATGAAGTATCCCATCTAAGACTAATGACATCTGGTTTCCAGTATACCACACCTTGTATAAGACAAATGAAAGGTTGATGAAGGGCTGATTGATTTTGTTCGATTGATAGGACAAGTTTGATCTGATTGATTGTTGACATGATTGGATAGTTTCTCTATTGATGCATGATTTCGTTAAGCACAACTATTTGATAAGTCTTCAGATTGTGTCTGCTAAAAGAAAATAGGAAAAATGATTATGTACATAGTTATTGCTGGTTTTGAAGATTTGATTTTTTAATTTTTAGTGTTTGAAAATATTTGATTTTTTTAATTTTCTTAGGACATTTTACAAATTTTAGGAATTTTTTAGCATCATTTTGATTTTTGGATTTTTTTCAAGATTATATTTGTTTTTTGGAATTTTCAGGATCATGTTTGATTTTTGTTGGAGTTTTAGGTGACTCTACAACACCCCAAGGATCAAATGCAAGACCAAGATAACTTCCACAAGAGATTGGCAAGACAATTGCATTAAGATGCAAGAATGATATTATTGATAATGTACATTCAATGATTGATTGAATTAAAATATACATAATAAGCCTCCTTATATAGGAAAGGCGATAAGAGACAATGATAAGGAGATAATAAGCTATCACCTATGCAAGTTGTAATCACATGTCCACCAAATTTGGATCATCCTCTATTATGCAATGAAGTATGTGTCATGATGATGATAATGTGATATGTTCACTAAAGGTGGATCTCACACCTAAAATGGAATTTCTCCTACACTATGTGCTTAATTGAGGTGCAAACTCCTAGGTGTCTCAATGAAAAACTACTATGCAATGCATTATCCTAAGTAAGATTAAGTAAAGTGTAATTAGGAATATTTAATTACACCAAAAACCCCCCCTTAAGTGAAACTTAGGGGAATGCACTTAAACAAACAATGCAAGATGGGTCCCGACTACTGGGTCTTGTTAGGTACCCATGTACAATGTGCAATGCAATACATGAAATGCAAACTCTCATAAAGTAGAGAAAGAGGGAAAACCTTATGGAAAAAACCATCCACCAAAAAGAGAGAAGAAAACACAAGATGCATGGATGGATGGAGTACTCAAGAACCCCCAAGGACTACATACATCATGTATATACAAATAATTATCCCCCCATAAGAAGGATAGTTGGAGACATGATATCCCCCTCATAGTTAAGAAGCTCCAATGTTGGTGAAGAGTACCTGAAAACAAATATATAATCTAATGCCTACAAGAAACATGTCTCCCCTTAGGAAGAAATAGATACATCAAATGATGAAGCCAACCCATGTGCAAATAGGAGGAAGAAGATGAAGGTCTCCATGTATGCATCTCTGAAGACTGAGTAGGTCTCTCCAAGCTCAAGGAATCTATCACATCATGTGACAAACCAAGTGAAGGAGAAGAATCATGAATACCAATCTCCAAAGAAGATGAAGAAGTATCTCCAACTATGATGCTTTCATTAAAGAGAAGAGAAACCCCCTTACTTATGTCTCCCAAATCTGCATTATGAGAATCAACAACAAATGTGGAAATCACATCCAAGTAGTCATCACATTATATAAGATCTGAAGCACTATGTTCATCCTGTTGAATAGTAGAGCCCATGTCAAGAGAAGTAGGAGGTGGAGGAGTAGGAAGCTCAACACTTGTCTCAACAACAAAATGATTCAAAGTTCCAAAGTTCTCCTCAGATGCATAATTCACCCTTGTTAAAGGGGTGTGTACATCATGCATATCATCATCATCAACAAAAAAATGTGAAAAAGAATAAAAGCATGATGTATGATCAACAAATCCCATAGCTATGACATCTCTAGTCTCCATGTCCCTAATGTAGACATAATCAAGAGTGAGCTCAAAAATTCTACCTTGTGCCCCATGTGTAATTTGGTCAATAGAAAGGAGATTAGTGGTCAAGGATGGTACACAAAAAACAACATTAAATGTCCCCTCTCCCATAGGAATAGAACCTTTCCCACAAAACCTCATGTATGTGTTGTTACCCATAAATATATTAGGATAATTACAAGGCTAAATAGAAGAAAACATATCCATAGAAGATTTCATATGATGTGATGCTCCTAAATCAAGAAGACATTTACCTTGCTCAAGATGTGTGGAAGCCAAAAGTGCTTGTCCTTTATCTTTATCCTTGGATGATGATGGAGATGTAGAAAATGTCAAATGTGTAGGAGTAGACAATGATGAGGGAAACTTAATATTGTTCTTTTGAAGAATTTGAGTGAGCTCATCAATCTTCTTGTGAAAATATTTATGCTCATCATGTCCTATCTTTTTACAATATGCACATTTTCCCCTCTTTCTTCTAGATGATTCCTCTCTTGAAGAGGACTTGGATTCATAAGTATTTTGTGAAGGAGATTCATTACCTTTTTCATGAGGCTTAGGATCCTTATGTTGCTTCTTTCCTTTTCCATTAGAAGCCTTTGGAGTGGAGTCATTTGCAAGAAATGCATGATGTGTTGAAGGCTTCAATTGACCCATGTGTGCTAACTTTGCTTATTCCCTTGTGATTTGAACTACAAATTCATCAAGAGAAGGAAATTTGTATGCACTACCAAGAGCATCCATAGTAGCGTAGAATGTAGAAACAAAGATTGAATATTCAAGACCTAGTTTGGAAAGAATAGAAAATATCAATTGTTTATCCCCTTTAGTAATGCCACAAGTAGAAAGCTCCAATCTAATATAATTGAACTTAGAGAAAAAGTCTTGAATATTGTCAAAATTGTCAGGATTGAGACCTATGAGCTCATTCTCTAATATGATTTTTCTCATTCTATCAAGTTTACCAAAGAGTCCCTCCAAGATTACTCAAGCATCATGAGGATGTGTGCAAGATGCAATATGAAATAGAAAATCAAGAGAGATGGATGATCTAAGAGAGCCAAGTTCTTTATCTCTTCAATCAAACCATTTTCTCCTTTCTACAACACCTATAGCTGGTTCTTGATCCTATCCAAGAGTCATTCTAATCAATCCAATACTTAACAAGTGATCAGATAAAGACCCTTTCCATTCATGGTAGTTATATAGAGTGAGGATTTAGACCTTTGAAAAGTCCATAATGCAACCAAATAATGACAAATGACAATTGATAACTCCTTCAAATTATTGATGCAAATCATAACACTGAAATCCAAAGATTAACCAAGCGCAAATATAGCCCCAAAATGGCCTAATTCTAAAAGTGATATTTCCACCCCAAATCATTGAAATATGATTGCAGATCTAGAAAGTAGATGAAAAAATCATGCACTATCAAATAAAATTTCACCTCAAAATGTTACTGTATGTGTCCAAACAAAGCCTTGGAAGTTGCAAAAATTAGGAACAGACAAGAATATTCATGAAAATCTACAATTTCTAATTAATCTGGCCACCAAATTTCAAAAAAATTGCCACCACAGAAAATTTGGAAAATTCTACCCCAAATTTTAAAAAAGGAGCAATATTGAGCAAGTTATGAGCCTTTAAAGATCAACTACAAAATTAAAAACTCAAATGGTGAAGGCAAGAATTTTCAACCAGTCGATGACATCATCATTTCATGCAATTAAATTTGATGGCCATATGACCATCCCATAAAAAAGCCAATTTGCCATGTTTTGATAGCTGGACGACCATTAATTTTAAGACAGTGATTCTGAACGCATGGCAAAATAAGACTTCTACTAACATAGCTCTGGCTGGACTATCTGTATAGCTGACTGGAATTTGAGATGGTGAGTGTGTGGTAGTCCGTACTGGTGACTATGATGACACATGGATATCGACATGTATGTGTGGGAAAAGGTGGCAGGTGATCAGAATGCCACGTGGCATTCTCTGATTGCCCAGTTGATGTCGTTGTCACTTTGATTGTGGCGATGGTGGCAGGGTCCACCGCTAGCTAGTGGTGGGATCTGGGCGGCGATGGTGGTTACAAAACCGTCATTGGTGGCACATCTAGGCGGGGGACCTGCCCAAGAATTTTAGTCCCACATGCAGTGGGTGGATGGATAATCCTTCCTTTTTATGCAAAGAGCCACCGGCATTAAACAAAGTAAGAGCTAGTGGGAGTGTGGGTTGCTACCAGTCTATGTACTCGGTTTGCTTTGGCTAGTGTTAAATTGTAGACACTAGTTTGTCGAGGACCAGGATCTGACAACCCGGTCTACTGTGTATGGCCACTAACAAAAAAGTGCCCTGTTCTGATAAAATAATACAGGGGTCATACCAACCCCCCAAAAATTTGCACAAGATATTTGAAAAGAAAAAAATTATACGAATAAACAGAATAAAAAATAATTTTTTTAACCAAATCATACCGTAGAGGAGCAGATTGGGTTGTATGGCTCGGTTTGCAAAAAAATTGCCCCGATTTTGTCTTTTTCTGAATATGGGAAAATTTATAGTCGATTTTAATCGAAACAGTCTTTTGGATGCAATGGCGATGACCAAATTGCAAAATTATGCCCCCACAATCAGATCAATTCAAGATTTCACTTCTTGAGAAGACGTCTTCACACCTTGAGCGCTTTGATACCATGTTAGAGTTTTAGGTGACTCTACAACACCTCCAGGATCAAATGCAAGACCAAGATAACTTCCACAAGAGATTGTCAAGACAATTTCTTTAAGATGCAAGAATGATATTATTGATAATGGACATTCAATGATTGATTGAATTGATTAAATTAAAATGTACATAATAGGCCTCCTTATATAGGAAAGGTGATAAGAGACAATGATTAGGAGTTGATAAGCTATCACCTATGCAAGGTGTAATCACATGTCCACCAAATGTGGATCATCCTCCATTATGCAATGAAGTATGTCATGATGAGGATGATAATGTGATATGTGCACTAAAGGTTGATCTCACACCTAAAGTGGAATTTCTCCTACATGTGCTTAATCGAGGTGCAAACTCATAGGTGTCTCAATGACAAACTACTATGCAATGCATTATCCTAAGTAAGATTAAGTAAAGTGCAATTAGGAATATTTAATTACACCAACAATTTTTTTGGATTTTTCGAGATCATATTTGATTTTTTATGAATTTTTTCAAGTCATTATATGGTATTTTTTGAATTTTTTTAAGGACATTTAATATTTACAAGAAAGATATTTTGAATTGTCCCAGTGTCTAGCAAGAAAGGGACATTAAATATTCATGGATGGAATGGTAGATAGATGAAGAACAAGGGTCACTTGGTATGTCTTGAAGTTGTTTGGATGTCAAGGACTATCCATAGAATGGGATAACATGTTGTTGCTGAGGGATTGGACTTGATAATGATAGGGTAGTGAAAAGTTGCATTGAATGGAATGCAATGCATAGGAATGTACATGTTAAGAGGTTTTTTAAAAATATGTTTTTTCATTTTAAGTCCTTATTTTATATCAAGCCCAAGAAAAATATGTGGAGAGGAAAATGATAGCGTATGGATAGGATAATGACAAGATAGGCAAGGTATGGATAGGAAAAGCAAGATCAAGAAATGGACAAGGAGAAAGGATAGAGATTGAGGATTCAATAAGATAGGCAATATAGACTAAAGGGATGAGATAGGCTAGGTAATATGGACCAAAAGGATTAGGATAATGTAAAGAAGGTATGATATGTGATGCTTCTGGGAAGATCCGTGACCTTGTCAAGATCAAAGTTGGTAAAAAGGGGATATGTATATCAATAGAATAAGGAATATGACAAAAATAGGGTAATGGAGGAAATAAAAATACTATGGTAGGAAATGATAGGGATAATGGAGGAAATGATAGGGATAATGATGTGAATGAAACCTTCCCCCAAGTATGGTACACAAGATGTTCATAAAGTTATGCATGACGCATGTTTGCCAAGTTTTCATCATGGTACTTGTCCAAAGCCCCTATTGGAAAGGTTTTCACTTTTGGACGAAGTTATTTCTCTCTTTTTTTTGTCACCAAGACACCCATTTGCTAGGTTTTCATCAAGGAAACTATTTTTTTTTCTTTTTCTCTTTTTTTTCTTCTTTTTTTCAACCTTTTTCAATTTTGTTGTATTTCTGACATGATGGACACATGACATAACATGGATGAAGGACTCAATCATATTTATTCTCTAGATGGTGCTCTTGAGGGATATACAATAATAAACCATGACTATGAGAGTATACTCAAAGACGTTGGTAGGGTAATGAAAAAGGGATGTGAAATCGATGGTTGGATAGGATAGGATAAGGATTTTGCAAAGGATCGGGTAGGTTGGATAAAAGGATGGAAAATAGGTGTAAGATAATTGAGGGAGTGGAGGAAGGATTGATTTTGATTGGATGGAAAGGGGGAAAGAATAACATTGGCACACACCTTGAGGGGTGATGGAGTGATAGAGGAAAAGGAGATTTTAGATTTGATGAAAGAATGGATATGGATTTTGGGACAAAAGGACCCAAAATGGATTTGGAAGATGGAGGGATATCAATTTTGGATACCAAATTGGATTTCTTTAGGACTTTGTGCTTCAAGAAGCTTCTTAGGAATCCACGCGCATTTTTTTATTTTTCATTCTTTTGTGGATCCTTGGAATGCATTGCTTGCACAAGAGATTTAGGAACCAATATTTATTTTGACTTCTCTTTTTGATTGATGGGCCTTTGTGGCATTTTTATACTTCTTTTTCCTTTTTGCATCATATTTTATTTTGTTTTGACATGTTGATTATACTAGACATGTTGAGCCTTGATTGCATGTGGATTACTTGGCTTATGGACTTTATATTTTGAATCCAAATTTGCTAGGAAAATGAAGGGGATTCATGAATGGATAAGAATGACATCGAGGCTTTTTGGATGGGTGGATGGTTCTCAAAGATGTGTTCCTTTGATAACTTGCATATGGGAAAAAGTAAGTGGATTGTGAACTAGTGGATGGAGGAATATATGGACCTAAAATGGATGAAAGGGGTGAAGGGGAATGTATATGTTTGGATTTAGATTTGGAAGGGATACCAATGTTTTGAGAATGTGTTTTTTTACTGAGGCCATGACCATCAAAACTTTCTTTGACATGAAAGGGTTTTGATCTATCTTTTTCATGGAGATTTAACCCTTCAAATTGATAATGCTTTTGACAAGTGGGATACTTTCTACAAGATGCGAGTTTCTTTTGAGGTGGATATGATATGGAAGAACTGATAGGATCATGAGATCGATCAAACATAATGGAATTAGAGGAGCCCATTTGACATGTATGGGGTTCATGAACAACTTGTGGATATGTGTTCAAATCACGAGGGGGGTCATGAAGAATAATGGGATCTTGCAATAGAATTGTGGTGATAGGATCATTTAGGAAGATAGAATCTTGTGGGAGATCTAGAGGATTAGGACAAGGAAATCAAGGGATGGAGGGATCTTGAGGAGGATCTATAGGGATTATGGGATCTTGTGGTAGACATGAAGGAAAAGGGATACTTTTCTCTTGACTTGGAATGGGATCATTGGATTCCATTTTAAAGGTGTCTTGCTCTTGGTTTTGAATGGACTTATTGGAAAGGATGGGAGGGAGGTCATGATCTTTCTTAGGAAGTGGAAGGTCAATTGGACTTGGAAGGAAATTTTGGTCTTGAGATGGAATGGGATCATCTTTCATAGGAACGTTATAGATAATGGGATCATAATTAGGCTCAAGAAAAATGGGATCTTGGTCAACAGTTGGAGGGGATTGTTCATTGTCAGGAGCTTGATCTTGATATGTTTTAGGACACATTCCTTCATTCTTTGAATCATCCTCTTGACATGGGGTATGAATTGAAATAAGAAATGGATATTTTGGAAAGGAGACAATATTTTGGCATGACGGAGATGGAATTTGCAAGGGTGACATTGGAAAGGGATCAATGTTTGGACATGGAGGAGATGAAATTTTAATGGTACTTTGGATGGGACTCTCTTGAATAGGATTGGTTGAAAATGTTGGCATTGGTTCTAGGATTTTGGAAGCATGAAATGGATTTGCATCATGAATGAGACTAGTTTGAAATTCTCCTATGGATAGCCCTTGGAAAGTTTCATTGTTGGAAGTGTGACTTGATGGATATGGAGGAATTTTATTTTGTGAATCTTTGGGGGATGAAGGAGTGGAGGGAAACATGGATGTTTCTTGAAGGTCAATGTCTTGAGAGGAAATACGTGTGTCATCCATGTGATTTTTTTTGTATGAGCCATTTCTAGACATGGGTGAATCATTTTCTTCATCCTCTTCATATATAAAATCCAATTTTTGAAACAAACTCTTCAAAGTTTTTGATTTGAACTTTCATTGCTTGGTTGATCTTGTTGGTGATACCACATCAATATTTATAGGTTGTACATATTTTTTGGGTTGAACATGTTCCACAAAAAATTTCTCATTGATTGTTCTTGGTTGACGTCCAAAAGTTGCCATGTTTGAGCTTGTGTTTGTTTGAGAAAAACTTCGTTGTGAATTTGAGGACACGATAGGATGCTCATTAACATGAAATTTTCTTGAAGGAAAAATTGTTTGTGATCTTGGTGTTGATTGTCTTATTTGCATTATTGGCACAAGAAGTTGTGAAGTTATTTGAGGGACACTTGGTTGCATTGGAACAAAGATGGGTTCATAATTAGGTGGTGGTTGAAGTTGAATAATCCCACACTCTGGTTGAAAGTTTTTATTTGGGGCTTGTTTGAATGATTGATTTGGGACTTGGTTGCATGAATTTTTCTCTTGAACCTGATTGAATTGGCCTTGGTTCAACTTTTCATTTTCTTCGTCTATTTGTGAAAGATGTTTTGGGTCTTTGATCTTGCAATGATAGATTTAATGTCAATTTCACAAAACCTTTCTTTTGGGTATTTAAGGAGTTTTGACATGTGCTTGTGATTCTTTTCAACATTTTTTATTTGTTCTTCCACAATCTTCACTTTTTTATCCAATTCATCTTTCAACTTTTGAGTCAAGTGTACATGGGATTGATGTGGTTGATTTTTTTATTGTGCTAGTTCCCTTTGTCTTGGTTCAACATGTGCTTGGATATTGGCATGTGTTTGTGAAATTTTCATGTGTCTTGGGTCATGAAGTATTTATATTTCCTCCCTTGAAGTGTACACCACATATAGGTCAAAACATTATAATTGCAAGGATGCACTTTTTCTTGCGTCAAAAGGTGTTTGTGAAGTGCTCATGGTGTTTGGGTCAAAACCTTGTGTGTGATAAGGTACACCTTGTCTAGGATCAAAGGGTATTTGTATGTTCTCATTTGAAATGTACATGGGTTGATAGGAACCTTTTTGCCTTGTCACAATTGGCATGATGACTAAATGCACCTAGGGATTAAGGATATGCAACTTTGTTTTGGATTTTGGATTTTGAATTGATATGAAACCTGGGATATGCAACAATGCAACTTGGAATATGCAATTTAGGATCTGAAAAATGCAACTTGGTCTTGGATTTTAGAACTTTTGAAAGATTGGGTTATGCAACTTAGGGTTTGGACCTTGGACTTTGGACTTTGAAAATGTAAATTATGCAAACTATGTTTTTGGAAATTTAGGAGACTTTAGAAATGAGAATGCAAAGGCTTCTGAAATGATGTGCAACTTAAGGGAAAGTGAAAAACTATCTTGGACTTTGGGATTTTGAAGATGCAATATGCAACTATGCTTTTGGAATTTTTGACTTCCACAAAATCTTTGGAAAATACAAATCTAAGGGTATAACCTTAGGAAATTGAATAGGGATCTTGACTTGAAAGGATCAAAAGGAAAAATATGTTTAGATAACGAGGGATTGGGTCAAATCCAACATTAAAAAATGGAGTTTTACAAAAGGAAAAGAGGACTATTTTGATAAGAGGGACAAAAGGGACCGAGTCAAGATATTATCTTCAACAACATAAGGAAAGACTAAAAATTTAGATTTGTATGGGATTTTGCAAAAGGTTTAAAGGTTCTAAGTGCAATATGCAATAGGACTATAATGAGGACAACAAAGAGGGCTACAATGAGGATTAACACAAGGATTTGGGATTGCAAATGCAAGGAAGACAATGCAAAATAAGCAAGGACTATGATATGGAAATGGATGCAAATGAGAACTCCTACACATGCCAAAAGGCTCCAAGGAGAATGTTTTGAAAGTTTATATGTTCACAAGGGTTTTAAGACAAGGTATTTGTAACCAATTGAATGTTTAGGAATGTTTTGAAAGGTTTTTCAAATATTTTGAATGTGTTATGAGTGTTTTGAAAGTGTTTTGAAAATATTGCAATATTTGAACACTCGCACAAGACACATCATGCATAATGGATGTAAAAATATAAACAATCACACCGCAACCTAGGCTGGCAAGGACAATATTCACTGAATTCTCACTTGAACAAAGTTCAGTCATGCCTACTCAAGGCAGACAACCTAGAAACTTGGAGGCATGGGTTCCCCCTTATAGTGCACTCACTCCTCAAGCACACCAAGCTTTGAATCCCAAGGGGAATCACTTCCTTAGGGACCGTTGTCTCTACCAAGAGCTGCGAAAGTGTGGGATGTCTTCACGGACATGGGTGACCCCTTGCATTAGTGAATAGAAGATTTTTGGCAACTACAACATGGTTTTTAGTATAGTACATCCAATTCAGTGGGTGGTGTGATAAACTCTCGTAGAAGGTCTCTCAGCCTTGAGAACCAAGGTTTTACGCACCAAAAGGGTACTGGAGGAGAGATATCATCCAGCCACATTGTCAAATGGACTTTTGGTCACAATCGCACATTTATATAGCGATTTGGATGGAGACCTGGCTTTGGCCTTTTACCTCTTGGGTCGTTCCCTCTCACCGGATCTATTTAAGCAAGTCTCTGGAGGCAAGCCTTCTAAAGAAATTCAAAAAAAATCTCCTCACCCAAGATCCATGTAGGTGAGGGGAGAGGATACGTTCATTCAAATTTTGGGGACTTACAATCTAAATAACACTTCAAACACATAAGCAAGTTGTTCATTTTCTAATTAGAAAGGAAATGTGATGGAAAAAAACAAGTTATGGTTCTTTTCCTTCTTAATTAAAATTATGTGAAAATTGTTGTTCATTAACCCATTAAGAAAGGAAATGTGATTAAAATAGGACAAGTTGTTGTTCTTTCCCTTCCTAATTAAAACTAGGTGAAAAATTATAGGGTTCTTTGATCCACCTAATTAAGCTATGTGCAATTTGTTGTTCATTTACCCACTAATTAAATGCTATGTGAAATTTGTTGTTCATTTATCCTCCTAATTAGGCTATGTGAAATTTTTTGTTCATTTTAAAGACCAATTAAAAAAAATTGATTAGTTGCATATACAAAATAAGAAAGCCTACGTGTATCACAAGTTAGACTCACAAGTGCATAGATCTTGTTCTTGTACGTGCAAAACACACCAGAAAATAATAAAAATCCATTAAAGTTGCATGTTCACGTTGGGTTCACCATTTTGTAGACTAACAAAATTAACATTTAGAAAACATCATGAATTAGCCAACCACAAAGCTATAAAATCATGTAAATGTATTGAAAATAAATAAAAAACGAAGCTTCAATGTTCATTCTTTCTTCTAAAAAATGTTGATATGTTGCTCTCATCATAACAAAATGCACTTATAGCATGAAAGAAAGAAAATGACAATAATGACGACAAGATTCAAAATATGTGGTTAGCAAAAAATGAGAGAAATTGTCTCAATTTATAGAATTTGCAAATTTAGCAATTCAGTGTGCAAAGGGACAATTGTCAAAGATTATGGCAATTGGCAGATTTGAAAGAGGAAATTTGTCATTAATTATGACAACTTATAACAAATTGAATGCACAATTAGAAATTAGTGAGTAAAAAAGGGAAATTTGTCATAAACTATGACAAATATGACAAAAGGAAAAAGGAAGGTGGAGGCTAAAAAAGAGAAAGTGGAGACTAGAAACATGGGTGAAGCACAAACTAAGGGATAAAATCTCATTTGGCAAAATGAGAGAATTATTGAATTTTTAAATTTATTTATTTCCACAAAATGAAAAATAGGATTTAAGAATTATGAAAATTCCATAAATCAATAATTAGCCAAGTAATTAATTTCAAATTAATTAATTGTGAAACTTAGGGAAGGGGATAAATAAATGTGATTTATTTATCAAAACTAAGACTTAGAGATAAATAATGGGTTATTTACCCCTAACGAAGATAAATTAATTGATTTGACGAAATTGATGATTTTGATGAAGCAAAGGATCATTTTTTATGATTTTGATAGGGGGTTGAAATGACTAATAATTTTGATAATGGCTTGAATTGATTTTGAAAGCGATTGATTAGGTTAAAAATGAGGGAAAAAATGTGAAGTACTAGGGAATTAGGGATGAAAATTAGACATTGAAAACATCTTAAGAAAAGGGGGGCATAGGTGTTGACCATTTTTTAGTGTCTACAGATAGAAAACAACGAAGGAGAACAAGACATCATGTAGGCCTCATGAATGAATAACTATGATTTTGTCTCACTTCATACAATCACATCATGAATAATCCATAATAGTTATATGAGCATAGAAGTGAACATCATATCATTTAATTTAACATTGCATTTAAATATTAAAAAAAAAACATTAAATAATCATTTCTAGCAATATGAGCATATTTCAATGCAAATCTCCATAAAAATACCCAACAACATATAAAGCACCATATAACAGGAATCCATGATAATCATCATACAAATATGATCGAAATAATAATAACAACATCATAATCTAACATTTAAATCAGTAATGATATAGTAACCGAAATAAAGTACAATAATCAAATGCATCACATAGTGCAACCACCTAATCACATCACATGGGTAATCATAGAATAACTTCATGATACAATATAATCCAATAGCCATTAGCACACACATCACTAGAACCATCACTCAAATTATAAGCCCCATACCATCATGACCACAACAGTAATCTCAGAATGAACACAAGGACAAACTGAACTGAGTGCATCTCACAATGCTAGTATAAAATCATAACACGGGAATAGTCAGTGAATCATAAGATCAACTCAACCAATCACATAGAAGCAACAATAAGCATCCAGAGCCAAAGAAAGGCATTGCCAAATGTCTCATCCAACTACACAAAAGCATACATAAGGTCAAAGGAACATCCATCGGGATTTCATGCAGAATACAAATGGGAGAGGCACTACATGTTTACAATTCCCAACTCAATCTTATCGAAACTAGGAATCTAGTTTAATAGGACACTATTGATAATCTAGGTAAAAGTACAAATAACTAGAGGCTTAATGAATAGCATGGTTGTTTATGTTTACTTAATGAAATATGTCATTGATATATTGCTATTGTAGCATTAGGATAGGTAATTTAAAAGAATTTTAATATATTAATCTAACTAAATTAGTTATTCCTACTCACATGTCGCATATGAGTTGCTTACTAAGTAAAAAGAGAGAACAAATCTTGGCTTATTTTAGGTTCTCATCAATTCCATAGAAGATATATTCTCTACATGTATTCATCTTTAAAACTTGGAGGATCTTCAACATGTAGTTCCAACTTGGCCTTTCATCATAACCAACATTGTTAGCTATGTAATGTCAAAAATTGCATACCCTTGCAATTTCACGCTATATCTTGTCCTCACTTTATCATCTTGAGACATGAATGACCTTCAATATAAGATGTAAGCACATTGATTTCATATTTTCCATAATAATATGACAATCCCTACCTTTTGCATTCTTTCCAAATTGAAAATTCTCAAATATAAACACAACACATTGACATCTACACAATTTCCTAGTATCTTGCAAAAATATATCATCCACTAACTATTCGAACATTATATTCCTCTCATCTCACTAAAATTCAATAAGGTAACTACTCTACATGCAAGTTGAGCAACAATTCATCCCTTATTATGTCTTTTGTTTTCAATTTTATTTTCAATATTCATCCTATCTCTTGAAAATAATTTTTTTGAAGTTATATCTCTCTTGAATGAGAAACAACAAAACTCATAGTTATTTTGTAAAGCTCTAGCAATCATTCTTATTTGTGATTACTATTCCATTTTCATGCAAATCTTTGTCAAATCATGGCGCAATAATTGAGATAGAGAAACATTGATTGTCTTGATATTTTTCAAAATCTTCAAGGTGGCATTGTTCTTGGTGCATTTTTCCCTTTCTCCTACTATTTACATTTGATCACTATTTATGATTCCTAAGTGCCAACATTGATTATATTTAAAAAATTTCTTATCTTTATTTTTTATGAAAGAAAAAAATAGGTTTTGAAGGGACCTGAAACCCTTTACAAACTAGTCTAAAAATATATTACATGAAATCCCTCAACAAGAACAGAACAAGACCAATACGAGGGTTTTACCAAGAGGCCCCCACAACCTAAAACAAATGCTGCACAAAAGACCTACTTGCAGCAAAAAACTAAAAAATGGACCAATGAAAGATACCAGCCCCAACACCCAGACCCAACAACAATTAAGATTTACCGTTAGTACTACCCTTATGGGATCAAAGGGTCATATCAAAGGAGGGTGAAGACGTTTTAGATTTCTTTCCTTTTACCGTAAACTAGCCCTCTTCCACCTTAGTAGTCGCATCTTGTCAAGCCAATGAATCCAACGTTGGAGTCCCAACACCCCAAGAAGGAAGACTAGCATCCCCCACAGAAGAGAGATGGCCAACAACATCTTGAGAGGTAGGGACAATAGCAACCAGAGAGACAGCTCCAGCAGAACTGTCAACTAACACAGTAGAACCAACAGCAAAATCCCTATCATAGCTAGTAGAAATCTAAGACACAAAAGGTCTCTCCTCGGAAACCTTACCAATAGAAGCATCAGGCAACAAACCAGCCCCCAACACCACCTTGCAAGTAGTTAAGTCAACCTAAAAAGAATCAACAACCTAAGACCCATAGCCTGTTAGGATTAAGTAATATTGAGAGGGGGGGTGAATCAATATTACAACACTTAAACTTAAACTTAAACCAATTGCAAATAAACCATATCAATGTTGAAATGAAAAGAACATAAACACATAACTCATAACACCATTATTTGTTTTCGAGGAAACCCTGGCCAAGGGAAAACACCGGTGGGGATGGTACCCACAACTATGCACTAAAATATAGAATCCATGTTAGGAGATCTAGCCATGTTAGGAGATGAATATTACATAATACATTTCCTTGTTAGAGGAATAGAAAACCCTGTTAGGGGTATACAAAAACCTTGTTAAAGGTGTGGTGAGCTTACAGCTCTTACAATCAAAATTCTGTTACAAAAGTGTTCTTCAATAAGTGAACTGCACAAGCATCTGCTATGATTTGATAGTTTCAGTTATAGCTCTGTCAATCTCTAATCTCGCATCTGTTATCTGTCTTTGATAATATCCCAAATTCGCATCCATCACATATGCATCTCTATCACACTTATCGCTTCCACAAAACACTCTATACTTATATCAATTTTGCCATCCAGACGGCTCTCAAATACAATATAAAACATAACAATTACTTATACAAATGATAAATGTAGAGTCGGCGATCTTGTATTACCAAAGTGTCGACAATATACAATTTTCATCTGACTTAGCACATTACCATTTCGTCTAGCCTTCCCTCAATCATCGTGACTGTTCATATACCCTATTTCACTGTTTCTTTGTCTTCTCATACCTTCATATCACTGTATCTTATTGATATCAACACCAAAACACGTGTGACCTTAACTAAAGGTCCTACATATCAAAACATGTCTTCCTCTAAGTTCGCAAGCCATAATACATCATATATTATCTTCGCTGACCAAAACTGTACTGCAGTATACTGTTATTATGATTCTGTACTTAGTCATTTTCATGATTGTGTCTCCAATACCTATACTCACTTCATGCGATCACACCAACATAAGTGTTTCCATAAATGACAACCCTTAAGTGATCTCTAGTGCTCTCCAATCATCACTTGCCAACACAACCAACAGTATGTGCATCCTCAGAAACCAAATGAGACTGTGAACCTACCTCAATAGCCCCACCATTAGAAGCCAAAACAACTTGAGAAGAAACCACGTCTTCCTTCACATGAGAGTCCCTAATAGCAAATTTATTCTCAACCAAGTAATGTTCATTAGAAGCACCATTCCACCATGAGGCCAAGGAAATATTCTTCCCAAACCCACAATGCTTAGCCGCATGAAGAGTTTTGAAATACCTTCTACACCTAAAGGTAATCCCTTCATAATCCAAAGGTTGAAACAAGCTACCCTTAGAAGATTTAATACAAATTTCAGCAGGTAGCCCTTATGACACATCTAACTCAACCAAAATATGAGCATAGGTGGAGTGAAGAATGTTAGATGATTCATCATCCACCAACAGAAAGTCACCAAGAGCATTAACCACTTCCTCAAAAAGAGAATCAACCCATTGATGGAGGGGGAGGTAAGGAAGCCGAACCCAAATCAAAATCTTTTCAAACGTTTTAGAAGAAGGATTGAAATCAAAATGTCAAGGCTTAACCATTAACGAGAAATCATTATCGCACAAAAATATGGACATTACCAAAAAGAAGAGGTTCCCAAAAATGGGAAATCCATCCATGTAGATGAGAGAGATTGGGCCAAAAACCCCTGCATTGGCAAATAACACCATGAGAAGAGAAAAAGACTGTATTATTTCCTACTCCGTCTCACCATTCAACTCCACAGAAATAGCACAGGAAACTAGGATAAATTTTCTATCATCAAATATTTGGATTAACGCCTGCTTAAAACCAAAAGGAAGGTCAGACATCGTTGGCTTCCCAACTCCAAAAGATACCCTATCAGCAACAACAAAACTCGCAAGAGCAAGGGAACGCCAAGAGCCGCCGCAAGCATAATGTGCAAGCAGGAAGATTCAAACTCGTTTGAACGGAAAAAGCGGGAGCTAAATGCCATCAAAGCCTCTAAGCTCTCTTCTTATCGTGTTATTTTCATTGTATTTAAAGAATTTTATTTTACAATTTAAAAACTATCAAGACTAAGGTTATCTATGCATGATGGAATACCAAAGTAGAGTTTTGACTAAGGCAGATGTCTAAATAGCCACCAAAAGAATTTTCTTACTTTTCTCATTTTTACAAGTTTTGCTAGGGAAGAAGTTAGCTCACTTGATGATCTCTTTTCTAGCCTCTTTATTTTGTATTGCAGTGTATTTCACTTTAGTATTTAAATAGATTTTGTCAAATTTATCTTGGTAATTGTGGTTCCTTGTTATTTCAATTTTTGTTTTTGTGCATTGTGCATGTAAGGGATTTTTTTGTACTCATCATACATTTGGTTGTTTGTTTGGAATAAACACATTGTGTAGATTTTCTTGCATCATGTTAGTGTTCCAAATAGATACTTCTAAATTTCTATACCAAGTTTCTTTCCTTGTATGTTATTAATTTCTATAGTTAGAAAGTGATTTCAATTCTTCTATTCTTAGATATTTTCACTAGTTCATCCCTTGAGTCAATCATGGTTTGGTTATTTATTAGTTTCATTCTTATTTATAATCAAACTATAAAAAAAAATAGTTAACCAAAAAAATATAAATGTTAGCTTTAGTATTAAAACAACACCATGTTTGGTTAACTCTAATATAGAGTGCAAAGTTAAGTCTCAAGGAAGATTTCTTTTGTAGAATTAATATTTTCAAATTTTACATTTTACTGAACCCAACATTTTACATAAGCTTTATTGTAAAAATAAAACAATTATAATTTAAAGACTTTTTCCTCATTTTCCATACTAAGGTTTCAATTTGTGTGTCGTAAAACCATTTATGAGTTTTACAATTCAATCTTTGTACTCTAATAACATAGTTACAAGAAGCCTTATAACACAATGTATATTACTCATGTCCCTCTACAACTCCTATTCAAACTAGAACATACTTCTCACATGAGACTTCCACTACCAGGGTGATTTCATCCTCCCCACTCACTAATTCACCTCTTTTGGATGTCAGATTTCATGATGAAGCACACAAACATACTATAACTTTCAAAACCAATGCAATATTAAAACCATTACCCCATTTCATATTATCATCAAAATAAACAAAAAAAAATGATAAACACATTCACACATCAACACATGAGAGGACTATATTTACATGGAAACCAAATGGAAAAACCATGGTGAAAATAGTTGCTTGGATCTAGAACCCAAATCTGGCGTCACAAAAAAATAATTAACTTACGACGTTTTGAAGGAACCAACACACAGGAATTTCAACACTAGATGAAGACACCAATCCTTAAACAAATTTATAGACACCAACCTTCAAGATACACCAAACCCTAATCCAAAGAACTAAGCACAAACTAAGATGATGAGGCACTAACCTCAATTACAAATAATATACTTGAGATATCATGCACTCCTTCCAAATTCAACCTTCATCATTTGGCTGATATGATCTTCATAATACTCTCATATTGTGTACATGATATTTGTCTTAGTTTGCACACTTCATCATACATGCTTCTCTTTATTAAGTATAAAATTCTGCCACTTCTCCACATCATTGAAACGAAACTATTTCTAAAGTTAATTACACCTTCAGGTTGGGCTAGAACATATTTACAATATCCACAAGTCGTCCAAGATTACATTCCTCAAACCAAATGTGTAGTCAACTTGCTCCAAAAGCTAACACTTCACATTAAGATTATATATATGAGAATATGAATGTAGTCATGCTCACAAGAATGAAGAAATAAAATGTATATCATAGGAAAATTTCCGACTCTTAAGGATCTAATAGAATTCACCCCCATTATGTATACTGCAAAGTCTGCATAAAGGAATTTAAAGAACAACGAGAAGATTATAGAAAATATGATATCATTTGAGTTTTATATTGAACTGCAAATAGCTAAATGGCAAATACTTGTTGGTCTTGTTAGCTTGTGTATACTCCTACTTTGTGTTGGGTCCTATTATCCCTTATATGGTGTGTTTATTTTCTAGCATCTTGATGCATTTAAGTTTTAGATTTAGGGTTTTTTGTTTTAATTGTGTGGGAGACAGCGGGAGTCTTCAAGAAACCATGATTAAAAGTCTTCTGTAATTGAAGACATCTCAGGTAAGGTCTCCAGTACTAGAGACGTGTCTCGGTCTCTGAGATGCGTCCCTAGGGGTCAGAGACAGGTCTCCATACAACTATGGTCTATAGGACCAAGAGCAACATTGTTAACAGTTTAACAAATCCTACAAAACATCAATTGAGCTTAGTTATATGCATTAGATAGCCTATGAAACATCCAGCCTTAATGGTTGCCAATTAAACACTTACGACCTAGAATTTGCAACAAAAAAATTCAAACACATTATAATTATGAGTAGAGTTGATTTTGTTTTTTTTAAAATTTTTTGAAGTTTTATATTGGGAGCATCCTTAAGCTTGCCTGAATGTCTTTCAAGCACTTTTGATTCACGATCTCATTTTTGAAAAACATTCATATAAGGATAATGAATTTTTCAATAATGAATTTTTTAATATTAACTTTGCCTGCCTGTAGCATGGAAGTGCTCTTAACCCAAGAGCAAGATGTATCACATATACAACATAAAATGGCTGGATACCATTACTTATTACGTTTAACTGTGTTCACTTCGAATGAGACTATATTACATTTGAAGTAAAAGAATCATAACAACACACCAAATGACGCATAAATGATTCTAAATTACTAAAAACAAATGTAATGCATCTGAGTTAGTCACTTGATGTCACTGAAAGTGCAACTTGTAAATCATTTGACGTTCCACATGTATACATCATATGAGTTTGTAAACCTCTACTGGTGCTTTCCAAACTCTCGCCTCCATAATGTCTATGTCCCGTACTGTCATAGAGTGAGAAAACCACTTCCCGTGATTGAGGCTCATGCCCATTAAGGAAGTTTCCCATACTCAATACTTTCCTCCATGACTGACTAGGAGTAGGTGGAGAGAAAATAGCTGCCACAGAATCTCTTTCATACGTTCTTACAAACTGCTCAATGCGGAACTCCTGAAAATGAAAAACAATCAATCACCCCAGATGCACCATAAATTATCTAGCACATCTAGTATGTTCGACCAATAGCATGTTAAGAGTCGCAGGAAATAATATTAGTGTTTGTCCAAATGGTACCTCATCAAGATCATTCAATGGGTTCTGGTTTTTGTCCATCGAATGCTTAAAGTGATCATTAAAGATGGCTGTCGCAAGGCGGGGAACACGAGATAATTTGTGGTTAAGTGATGCTGCAAAAATCAGTAATCTTTCTGTTTGTTCAAAAACGGAACATAGTCGTTGCAGATCACCATGCAAATCTTCCAGGTCTTCAAATATTTGCCCATCTAACAAACACACTGCGCAAATAAGACTTCTTGAAGCAGCAACAAATAAGAAATTGTGAAAAGATTTTAATGTTGACAAAAAGATGCATGAATGATCATATAGAAAAAAGTATTAAGTTGACTCGTGCAGGTATTTTATGTGCATTTCCATTACCAATAGACTTCATGTCCAACTTTCAGACTAGAAGTTTAACATTGTAACAATAGAAGGCATGTATTGTTGTAATGCCCTCCGTTAACATCCTACATGTCTTTTATCTTCATTATTTAGTCATTAACCCTACAAGCATATAGGTGCATTCCCATTACAAACACATTATCTCTGTTCAACTGAACTAAATATAAATGCCAACCCATACACCCGAAGGGTTGCGACATTCTATAAATATAATAAATGTTTCATAATCCTAACTTCCCAATGATAGCAAAATTCTCCTACAAGAAGTTATCCAATTTGTCCCGGCTGACAGTATTCTACTAGTAAATTGAAGAAAGAAATGTATTCATGATATGAAACGTCATCTATTAAGTGTGAATTCTGAAATATCAAAGGCTGCCAGGAAACTGGTACTAATACAGGAGATTGGTACTGGTATCAACAAGTCTATTTGTTTTGAAGAATAAGAGATGGAGGTACTTGGAGTCACCATTTTTTTAATAATTTATTAATTTTCTAACAGTAAAACTGAAAATATTATTATTAAAAACCAGAATTGCATATGCTGTTAATTTCCAAATTTCAGAGATGTCTCCGGTATAGGAGACGCATCTCAGTCCTAGGGGGTGCCTCTCTGTGAAATATCGTAAGTTATTGCATTTAGTGTATAACATCTAGATATGACCTATCGGATGTTAAGTATGTACTAATATAGTATGGCATTATTAAAAGACGGGAAAATAGCAGCAAATCATACCCTAAACCCTATAAAATTGTAAGAAGCGTGAAAAAAATACAGGTTGTGGAATAACCCTTTTTTGGCGACAAAAAAAAACCAGGTTTGACCAGATCAAAGTCATACCAGTTTGACCCAGCATGGTACAGGGATCAAGAGCCATTTAAAAGTGATGAATTGTGTTAAGTTCCACCTTGCTTCTATGGTGCATATTCTAAGCATATTGCTAGGACTTACCGCTTGGTAAGCCAAATTTTGCCAAATATGCCAAAATTCAACAAAATATGTAATTTAAAAATCATTGAAAAATGCAGATGGTTGGACACTGCCAGACCCTGAGCCAGCTCAGGAATCAGGGTGGAAAAAGGGATGAACCAGACACTCCACCTCCTTCTACCACTGCTTTGGCTGCTTGACGGTGTATCTTTTTAATAGTTAGCTC
This sequence comes from Chamaecyparis obtusa, assembly GCA_027943335.1. NCBI lineage: Eukaryota > Viridiplantae > Streptophyta > Pinopsida > Cupressales > Cupressaceae > Chamaecyparis > Chamaecyparis obtusa. Next base: position 366,798 of record BSBK01002455.1, on the reverse strand, counting down.
TTGTTGCTGGGCTTAGCCCATGTGCCTGTGTTTTGTGGTTGGTTCTCTGTTTCAGGGCGTAGCACATATGACTTTGGGGTTTCCCCACATGACTCTTAGAGGAGATTTTTATTTCCCTCACACTAATATTTTGAACTGTTTTTTTTTTTGGAGTTATTTTAGGTAATATATATTGGTCCTTCTATTCCATCAAAAAAAATTTATTGAAAAATAGAATATTACAAGGAATAAAATATCTGGCGTCAAAGTAACTTCAAAATACCATAGTAGCATTGGTTGGGAAAAGGGATTGACAGGGCAAACCAAAAGTATAAATGGAATTAAAGTCTTAAGGGTTTAATTGGGGAAAGGGTTATTTTTCAATCTGGCACAACAAAAAACAACTTTTATCTTTTGAACTAGAACAGGACTCTGGAGGCAGTAGTGTCGAGGGGTAAATGCCCCTCATGAGATACGAGGACAGCCAATGAGAGGAAACATTCCCACCAAGCCCAAGTTAAGACCTTCAAGGGCACAAGAAGCTTAGAATAACATAAAGTTTAATGCATTTGTGTGCATGAGAGTATCTTCTACCCCTTGTTTGTTTAAATAATTGAATATTTGTGTATTGTTTTAATTGTTTGAATAATTGAATATATGTATAGCTGGGTTCTGATTCAGGTCCCAAACACGTTCCCTTTCCGGAAGCGTCCCAACGCAGGAGTGCCCGGGAATGCCCTGAATATCCCGAGTTCCCTATGAGTACACGGATGTGTACCCACGAGGAACCCAGGGCTCCCTAGGCTTTCCCAAACACTCCAACATGTACTTGTGTGCTCTCACCGCTGCTTGATGCCAAAAATGAAAAAAAAAAAAAAAATTTAAACATGCAAAAAGGTAAGAACCGCAAAAAAACCTAAAATGACCATAAGTACCTAATTTTGCCCACAACTAACATCATTTTACTCTCTTCGCCCATTTCTTTCTCATTTATGCATTTTGAATGGCATCTGATTTTTTTAAGGAGATCGATCGGAGAGTGTCAAAAGAACAAAGATAGCTTGCACAAAGGAGATCTAATCATCCAAGTTAAACATTTTACCCCATTCTTTAGTCTTATAACAAAAAAATTTCAGATTTTTTATTTTTTTAGTTTTTATTAATTTTTTCAAGTTTTTTTAATTTTTTTCATAAAAAAGAAGCAAGCTTCCATATTTCTTATTGTGATTTCCCCTTTCTGATAAAGAATTTAATAATAAATAATAATAACAAAATTAAATTATTAAAAATAGATATATTAATTAAATAATAATAAATTATAATAGAATATAATTACAGACCAACTAAGTCTGAAGATATTGTTGGATGTAAACAATATGCCAAAGATGGTCAAAGATTAATGAATAACGATTATGATAGGTGCTAAGCGGTGATTATGATTAGTGTAAGGAGAATAATAAATGGTGTTATGGTCGGTGCTTATAATTGAGTCAGTGACGATGGTCAAAAGGGTGTCTTACATGAAGACCCGACAAGATATAACAAGTGGAATAATTGAAGATGCCTTCATACCGTCAACAAATTATCCAATGGACGTGGCATTATATCATTCACGTAAATCATGATCAATACCTATCAATAGAACAGTCAGATATAAAGAGAAGAGTCGGCAACAATTGTTAGCGATAGCAAGAATTGTCGAATGGCTATAGTTATTATGATTAATCAATGACAAATAAGAGAGCCTGAAAATAATCGATGTTATGTAATAAGTAAGCTACATCGATTAAATAGAGTTGTCTAGTCAGTTAACAGATACGATTAGTCTTCTTAATGAAGAGATGCAATTTACAAAAGAAGTGGTTAAAGACAGGTGTGGGCTGCGATTATTGGTTAAGTGACTTATCACTTCAGACATTAGATATAAAACGGATCAATAAGGAAATGAGACCGGGGGGAATAGATTACGAATAATAGAGATCATATAATATTGCATCATGGAATAAGAATTATACAAAGGTAAGTACAAGTATATTGGCAGGTCAATAAATCTGTATTCACCGTCTGGCAACAAGTCTGACAGCTAGAATATATATTCTCACAGCTAATAGGGCTAAGGGCCAATGTATGGCCAAGGTCATATATATAATATGTATTGTATCAGTTCATCTTAAATAATCAGAAGTAGTGTATATAAAATAATGATCAGAGATATATATTTATGTTATATTTCAGGTGTGTATATATATATAATAAAGAGACTTTATAGAGTCTATTATATGTATTAATAAGGATGGAATCAGAATCATTTATTATATAATGTATATATCTAAATGTTCTGTAACATATTTCTGAATAATCTAATAATTACATTTGTGATATATATTCTCAATAGTAACAATGCAATCATAATCATATACTAATAATTACATTTTTGATATATATACTCATTCATAACAATACAATCATAATCATATATATATGTGTGTGTCCATTTTCAGATTTGTTACTATTTAGTACTCGAAGAGGAAGGGACTGAAGTGTTTCCAAGGAGAGGCCTGTCTAAATCCAGTCAATAGGTTGATTCTCAAGATAGGGTAGAGATCAGTGTCCTTTTAAAACTTTGAGAGCATAGTCCCAAGACAGGATAAGGGCTTGGATCTGTAAACTTTGAGGGAAACTTTTATGATTGGTATCCAAGCAACTTGGTTACGCCCTAATCTTCTTCTTCTCGAACTAAGATGGTAATAAAGGTAGTATGGACATTAAGGATCATAAATAGTTAGATTGCTTAATATGTTTGGTGATTGTATAACTTTCCTTACTTTGAATAATGGAATAACATAGAGTTGATTCAATACAAATTAGTCCATTCAGTTTATGCCACTAGTATATTAAATAGGGCTTAATTTTGGTTATAACAGGCCTAAGCGTAGTAGGGGATATTACACTTATAACGTATTTTGGTGCTTGTTTGAACTTTTGTTAGTTTGTAGTATGTACATATTGTAGCTTGTATTTATTTTTATTGTATTTTTTAAATTTAAAATTGTATAATTTCTTGTAACAGCAAAATCAATTTGTAAAAATGGCCAATAGTTCAAGTTCAATGGGCATTGATGCAAACAGAAAATTTAAAATTGATAAGATACTACGATTTTACAATTATAATCCAAGTTAGGCATTTAACCCTATTCTTTAGTCTTTTAACAAAAAAAACAAGTTTTTGATGAATTATATATAGCTTTTTATTAAGTTTTTCAAGTTCTTTTTTATTTTTTAAGAAAAAAAGAAACACATTTCGCTATTTCTTACAATGTATTTTGGCGGTTGTTTTGATCTTTCATTAGTTTGTACATATTGTAGGCTTGCATTTATTTTTATTATATTTTTTAATTTAAAAATGTAAAATTTCTTGTAACAACAAAGTCAAATTGCAAAAATGGCCAATAGTAAAATTGATAGAGCATCTCCTTTATGGAAGTATACTGCTATGCTTGAACAACTTCCAAGAGGTGGGGTATTCCTTTAGAATTGTAATGATGTGGAGTCAATTGTAAGAGCTTGTATAGTTGAACCAAAAATCACCTTTGTACCATAAGTGGGAAAGGGATTAGGGCTAACTAGGAAGGGACTGTCAAATGAAAAAATTATGGCATACATTATAGAACAAGAAGCTAATATTGTGACTGAAAGAGCAAAAATAAGATTTCATCCTATAGCAAAGAAAAAAATCAATGACTTTACCTACAAATTTAGTAACGGCCTCCCAACATCATTTCTTTGAGACACCCTCTATCCAAGCAAAAGATCCCACTCCTTCCCACAAATGAGGCCTACTAGACAAGGCATTCAAAACGGAGTAACAAACATTGCAAAAGAAAAAATTGCATGTTGCATTTATGCCAATAATCTTCCTTTCAACCTAGTGAGATCATATTGGCTAGAAATGATAGCGACAATGAATAGTGTACCTTTTAGTTTCACAAGTACTAGGTATGAAAAGGTATGAACCACCTTATTAGCAAAAGTTAGAAGAAAATTGTAAAGATATCACTCAAACCAATTTTGGATGCTTGGATTGACAATGGAGTTTCTATGTTCCTGATGGATGGAAAGATTGCAAAAACCATCATTTAATAAATGTTATTACAGTGTCCTCCAAAGTGGCAATGTTATTGAAGGCAATTGAATGTAAGAAGCAAACCAAAGATGAGGGATTCATTTCTAAAATCCTCATTGAACCCATAGAGATGGTAAGCACTAAAAATGTTGTCCAAATCATTACTAACAATGCAAAAAATTGTTGGATTGTAGGTGCTTTAGTTTGTTAAGGTTTTTAGGATCATTGCAAATGTAATAGCACCGTCTGATTGTATGTGTTTTCCAAATGCAACAATCTCTTGCATTTATATTAAGAATGAGCCAAGAAGAGAAATGTCCCTTCATGGGACATGTCTATTCATTATTCTGTAATTAATATAATGAAAATTATGATTATATATATATATAATATCTTGAGTATTATATTAATTTCTCTAATATTTACATAATAATAATAATAATATATATATATATATATATATATATATATATATATATAATATCTTGAGTATTATATTAATTTCTCTAATATTTACATAATAATAATATATATATATATATATATATATATACACATCTCATATATACTAAATATATATATACATATCTTCACTAGTAATGACTCATAGTGTTTATCCAACTGAAGCTACAAAACATCAACACTCCCTCTTAGCCAAGGAAGATTAAACACATGATTAGGATCAGAAGATATCATTTACCATGATATCAGAGATATGGTCTGACTAGGAATATCAATTCGCATGATATTCACCATAACTCGTAGATTCATAAGAATATCACCTCATGATATTGAGAGTATTGGCCACACAATATAAAGTTGCATGATATTCACCAAGTACTCAAAAATTTATAAAGACATCATCTCATGATATCCAGAGCATTGGCCACAGAATATCAAGTCACATGATACTCACCAAGTACTCAAAATAATGTGAAAAGATATATTACCTAGATGTAATATCTGAGTTTATAGAGATATCATCTCATGATATTAGGTGTAATGGCCACAGAATATCAAGTCACATGATATTCACCATGTACTCAAAGTACTACCCTACCAACATCAAGTCTCATGATGTCCACTAGATACTCAACAAATATTTTAGATATCACCTCAATATGATATTAGAGATATGGTCTGACCAAGAATATCAAGTCTCATGATATTCACCATACCTCAAAAAATATTTTAGATATCACCTCAATATGATATCAGAGATATGGTCTGACCAAGAATATCAAGTCTCATGATATTCACCATAACTCAAAAAATGTCCTATAGGTAATGTTCACATGTTCCCTGAATAATACTTACCATAGGAACATTCCTATCATCTATCATGATCTATTTCAGACATCATAAGATGTCTATCACAATAGAAGATCATGGCCTGTTTAAGGAACTCAATCCACCATGCAAAATATCATCTATCATGATCTATTTCAGCCATCATAAGATGTCTATCATGATACAAGATCAAGTTATTGTAAGATCGTCAACTTCCAATAACTTTAACAAATACAAGTGATAATCATTTGGAAGTCATCACTTCCTCGTGATTTACACAGGGCCCAAAAGGCATTCATGATTCCTAGTCCTTTGACTGTTATAGTTTCTTGATCACTGGAGAATCCATCTCAGTATGGACTACTCCCTCTGAATCAATACGACCAAGATTATCAAAAGTTGATTTAACCATATCCTCTATCTGCTCCCTTTGAAGCTCAAGTTCTTGTATCAACCTCTTGTCTTCTTTTGAAATGCCAGACTCCCTCTGCATCTGGTCTCAATCATCAATTCATTTGCAAGCATTAAGTTCTTTCTCCCTTGAATGCAATTTTCTTGTGCTTCCATCCCGAAGGTATGTCAAACAAAGATTACAAATAGCTCACTAAACTATCTTGACCGAAAATACCAATGATAGAAGCATACAAAAGTTTACTAACCAATAGTATAGCATGAATTACAAACTTAAAAAATTATGTGCATTAATAAAACATGGAATACTTATCTTTTATAAATTTCTAGTATTTCATTCTATAAGGTGAGCCCATATAGAAAATATCATGCAAATTCACAGAATGATGTCATCGTTCTCGAACATTACCAGAATTCTTCACATGACCTGTCTTGAATATCCAAAGGTTCTATACACCATGACAACCTTCAATCTGATCAGATCTCCCTTCAAGTGGTTAGGCTTTTAAAGAAGGAACCTCGCTCTTTTATTGTCCATATACATCAAATCAGAAAACACCTTCTCAAATTATTTGAAAGACATCTCCCATTTGAATCATCTCCCCACTAAGGATAGTTCAAGTGGGAATGTAACATTGGTTATTATCCCCCCCACAATGTAAAATTCTCACTCTTATATCATTGAACAATGCTTACGTCTTCTTGTGAAATGACTTGATTGCTCCAAGAGAAATGGCACTCTATAATTAATGCTTTCTTTCTAAAAGGAGACACCCTCCTTAACATATCTTCTACAATTCACTTACCTTATTCTTTGCACTTGGTATGGACAAAAATCTGCAACACAACTTCAATCACCAGATTTCGCATAGACCCGTACACAGTTGGTCATAATTTTTTAACCCAACACTTTCTTGCCGATCGCTCCAATGAGATTATTCTAAACTTGTTTATCACCAACATATCCAAAATTCAGAAAAATCCAACGGTGTATTTGTGAGATATGGTCTTTGTACTGAGACTGTATTTTCTGAGACAATCACACATTCACCATCAACAAACTACTATCTTACATTTGCAACTTGGCTCTGATACCATGTTAAGGTTTTTAGGATCGTTGCAAATGTAATAGCACTATTTGATTGTATGTGTTTTCCAAATGCAACAATCTCTTGCATTTATATTGAGAATGAGCCAAGAAGAGATATGTCCCTTATGGGACATGTCTATTCATTATTATGTAATTAATTAAAGACAATTATGATTATATATATACATATATATATAATATCTCCTAAGTATTATATTAATTTCTCTAATATTTACATCATAATATATATATATATATACATCTCATATATACTAAATATATATATATATACATATCTTCACTAGTATTGACTCAGTGTTTATCCAACTAAAGATACAAAACATCAACATAGTTCAAGAAAGATATGAACGCATATTTTGGACACCATGGACTGTACACTCCCTTAACTTCGTGATGCAAGCAATTGGCACCCAAATAGAGTAGGTGAAAGCTATATATACCAAGAGGGTGAGGAGATTCAAATGTTTGTGACAAACTATCATATGTCACAAGGCATTTTCAAAACTTCCTTCAATTTGGAACTATTTAAGGTAAAATTAATTTTATTTACGCCATGTTCACCTATATTTTAATGTGTTATTAAATTATTCAGTTGTTGAGACCCGATGTGCATGACACACAATCCCTTTTAGATGACTTACGAAGGTGTGAAAGGCATTGGGTCCAATGGTTATTAACAACCAATGGAGTATTTGGAAGCAATCAAATTTAAAGAGGGCTGAAAAGGTCAAGTCATTGATCCTAGATGATGATTGGTGGGCTCATGTGGAATATCTTGAATTTACTAAGCCTGTCATGAGTATGATTACATTTGTCGATACAGATTGGCCATGTTTGAGGGAAACCTACGATGACATTGAGTCCGTGATTAATAAATAAATAAAGGTTATATTAGCACAAAAAGAGGAACCCAAGGAAATATTAATCTAAAATGTGGAAAATATCATTTGTCATTGTTGGGACAAGATGAACACACCATTGTAATCCCTTGTGTATGCATTATCTCCCAAATAGTATAGCTTATAAATACTTCCATTGCCAGAAAAAACTCCACCATATAGAGATAGTGAAGTTGCTAATGGGTACAAGTGGGCATTCAAAAGACTCTTCTCAAATCCAAAACTCATAGAAAATGTTAGGAAAGAGTTTGGCTAGTTCATCTCAAGACAGGATCATAATATTTGTACTCTTGAAGACCAATATGCTATGATTGTCATACATGGTGGTACGTCCATGGGCAAGATTATTTGTTCCTCCAACCTCTTGCAATTAAGATTACATCACATGCATTTTTTATTTTTTTTAACATTTGTATTGTAGACTTTAGTACTTACCATTGTTTAAATTATTTTTAAGTTGTGATGGTTTTCTCTCCAATTTCAACAAGTTGCAAGTTCTTATGCCGAACAAGATTGGAGTACATACTCCTTTATCCATCAATTAAATAGAACCAGTAGGCTGCAAAAAAAAGAATACTTGGTTTATGGGTGTATGCAGGATCATGGTATGCCAAACTAGGCCCTTAAGTGGCAATGAAAATTTCAAAAATCAAGGTTAGGCAAGTTGAAGTAAAAATTTGATCAAGTTATTAATCTTATATCAAAAATATGTAAGAAGAGAATCTGTAGCAAATTGAATGTAGTTTCTAAGCTATTAGCTTTTTTTGAAAAAAAATTATTGTATATGGTAAAAATTTCAAATTTCAATGCAATAGTATGAAAATTTCAGGTAAAAGGTAAGAAGTGTATGTCTGACCACCGTAAACACAATCAAATGATAATATTTTTTTTACGAGATTTTTGATATAAGTAGTAGACTCATGTCTGAATGTGACAAATATTTTTTTGTAATTTTTTCCCAAGTAAATAATTAATTATGATTTTTCTGCTAAAACTTTTCTAGAATATAAAAAATTTCGTATCTGACCACCTTAACTTAGTCTAAACTTCATCAGATTGAAAACTTTTTTTTTTTGTAGTAAGCTAAGCATAGAATGTAACACATGTTTCAGATTTCAAAAATGTTATACCGTTTGAATGTTATAGTTGTTTTTCAATCAGTCTATCAATCCGGACTTTAGAGGTAACTCAATTAGAAAATAAACAATAATTACTTATACAACTCAAAATTTGACAACAATTGTATTGATGGAAAGCTGAGAATCTCTTTAAGAAACCCTTCTCGTTTCATCGAATTTGGGTGAAAAAAAAGTCGTGAGCTACATGGTCAAAGTCCGGAGATCGGAGGAAATATGGAAAACATGTTTTTTGGGTTGACCATCTAGGTTTGGCATCTCAAAGCCAAAACCCGAATCAAATCCTAAAGCAAATCCTTAGGTGTGTCACACGTATCTTGTAATGGATGCATATCCGGTATCTGATACGTATCGAGTATCCAATATTATCAGATACATGATATGATTGTATAAATAAAAAACAAAGTATTTATGATAACAATATAATAAATTATAATATTATACTATATATAATATATGTTATTATATATAATATTATATTATAATATTATAATATCATATAATATATTATATGATATAATATATATATTAAATATTATATATTATTTCAAATAAATTATAATAATGTATATTATATATATTATATTATATAATACATATAAAAAGTATTTTCTTAAGTTTCCAACATTAGGTATTTATCCCACATCTCTCTCTCTCTGGACCCCTTACATGTTTCTGATTTCAAAAATGTTATACCGTTTGAATGTTATAGTTGTTTTTCAATTAGTCTATCAATCCGGACTTTAGAGGTAACTCAATTAGAAAATAAACAATAATTACTTATACAGCTCAAAATTTGACAACAATTGTATTGATGGAAAGCTGAGAATCTTTTTAAGAAACCCTTCTCATTTCATCGAATTTGGGTGAAAAAAAGTCGTGAGCTACATGGTCAAAGTCTGGAGATCGAAGGAAATATGGAAAACATGTTTTTTGGGTTGACCATCTAGGTTTGGCATCTCAAAGCCAAAACCCGAGGCAAATCCTAAAGCAAATCCTTAGGTGTGTCACATGTATCCTGTAATGGATGCATATCCAATATCTGATACGTATCGAGTATCCAATACTATCAGATATACAATATGATTGTATAAATAAAAAACAAAGTATATATGATAACAATATAATAAATTATAATATTATACTATATATAATATATGTTATGTTATATATAATATAATATTATAATATTATAATATTATATTATAATATTATAATATTATATTATAATATTATAATATTATATGATATAATAAATATTAAATATTATATATTATTTCAAATAAATTATAATAATGTATATTATATATATTATATTATATAATACATATAAAAAGTATTTTCTTAAGTTTCCAACATTAGGTATTTATCCCACATCTCTCTCTCTCTCTCTCTCTCTGGACCCCTTACGACCCCTTACTACCCCTAAGATATATGGTAAGGGATCCTAAGGGACCCTAAGGGGTCATAAGAGGTCCTAGGGCACATTAACGTGTCTTAGGACCCCTTAACACCCCTTACAAGCCCTCAGATGTATGGTAAGGGGTCCTAAAGGGTCCTAAGGGGTCATAACAGAATGTGTCCTAGGACCCCTTATGACCTCTTACAACCCCTTAGGACCCCTTACCATACACTAATGTATGGTAAGGGGTCCTCAAGGGTCCTAAGGGGTCAAGGGTCCTAAGGGGTTATAAGGGGTCTTAATGTGTCCTAAGACCCCTTGTAACCCCTTAGGACCCTTGAGGACCCCTTACCATACATCTTATCAATCGTAAGGGGTGTTAAGGGGTCCTACTACACATTAATGTATCGTAGGACCCCTTATGACCTCTTACGACCCCTTAGGATCCCTTACCATACATCTTAGGGGTAGTAAGGGGTGTTAAGGGGTCCTAGGAAACATTAGTTTGGTGGAGCTTTACCTCGAGGAGACCAACCGAACTAGCGATGACGAATTTGGCATGAACTTTGGGGATATTTACAAAGATTGGACCATTGGTAAGAATTTAAATTTTGAATGTAATCATCATTTTGACCATAACATATTGAAATTTGGATCTTGCATTGTTTGATGCAATGTGTTTAGTATTAGCATAGTTTGAAAGCTCGCATGGAATCACCCAGACTCAAAATTAATCACAAATAATTTGATACACAATGAGTCAGTAAGACTTGTGAGTCAAGCCTAGACTTCTAAAATCAACCGACTTGCCGAATTTTCACCAAACATATAAAGAGCTATGTTGGCTCTATGCCGGAAACTTGTTTTTTTTTTTTAAATTGTTTTGCAATTTTTTTGTTTTTTATACAGATATAATTTTTTGGCTTTTTTGACAATATATGGGAATGCAAACTAATTTCAAACTCTAATGCACAAGCTGAAATGAATTTTAATTTCTTGCAGATATATAAACAATGCTATTTAGCAAATACAAATTCAAATTAACAACCATAAATGTGCACCTTTTTTAATATATAAAATTGTTGCTACCAATATAATCAAATCACAGCCCATTGGAGAAATTACGCTGCCCTTAGAGGTAATCGCAGCTCTTTAGGAGATAATTGCAGCCTCTTGAAAGAAGTGTGCTGCCACAAACAACATACGCAGCCACTAATACAATGCCCATACTGCTTAGCAAAAAACATCATTCCTTGGCATCATTCACAGCCACTAAAGAAGAATTGCAGCCCTCTGAAACAATACCACAGCCCCTAGAAATTCACCACATGAGCAACCAGGAGAAAATGCACCAGCTTAAGAGTCATAAACTGAATTATAAATGCTCGATAATCATCAAATTTGGTTTACAACAACACCAAATTTGCAGCCATGAAAGTCAAAATTAATTCGAATCCAGAGCACAATTCACCACCAAACCAGTGATTCAAAGTGCAAATATGAGGAGGAAACAGTCCTCAAACCCTAGTTGAAGAACTTCTCAACAATATTCACCATCAAATAAAAAGCCAAGTCATAGAATGCAGTTCGAATTCTCATAAGGCTGTATATATAATATGTTTTCCACAACTTCTCAATGACACTTCTCACTTAAAAGCCACTTGCTTTATTGTTGCACATTTGAAATATAATAAACTATTATATTTCCATTCACTTTAATGCTAAAAATGACCCTTACATTAAAATAATGTTATTCTGACACATAGGGTCCCTATTTTATGAGCTCAAAATTTAAAAATACTCAATCCGGTTCCAATGAGCTATAACACCAAGGTGCCCAATAGACAATCCCAATAAAAATAGCAACCTTAGCCAATTTGATTAAATAATAATCAAAATTCACCCATCTTGCAAAAATGACTAAAGAAGCATCAGAATCGAAATCTAATAGCACAAGCGTGATCCTGATGATGAAAGGCGATGAATGAGCCTGACAGAGTGACTTTCTAAAAATAGATGCTCCCTCCAAGAATCTTGGAGCCCAAACCGGAAGCCGAAAATAAAAACTAAGAGTATCATTTAATTCCTCTAATTCATTTGAGCTCATCGGAACCAATTGTTGACTTACTATAAATAGTAAGTCCCTCAAAACAGGCCAAGACCCACATCAAGGCCCTCTAATCACCAGTATTAGCCTACAAGAACCCAGTGATAGGCTAAATCTAATAGCTCAGATGCTCGCTCAAAATGAGGACATTACAAAACATCCTGCCACATCTTTATGTCTGACTTGCAATTTTTTGCCTCAGACTCTACTGTGGCAAAAACATAAAAATACATGCACTCCATTTTTTCAGGTTTTTTCTTCCAACCAGCTAAGTAATAAATTCACAAGCGGGCAACAAAATGACCTAAAGAAGGGTTTGGAATGCTTTTTGAAGGTGTAATTGAAAATTCAAACAAGTGGTATTTTCTGCCCTGGTTAAACCCTTACATTTAATATGGGATCTCACTTAATATGTTGCAATCTCTTTTAAGTTTTATGCACTACTTTTTATCGTTTCATACAAAACTGGTTTTTTCTCTTAATTTTGGGACTTTAAGGCAATTATGTTACAGTTGGGGGCATCTAAATCCATATTAATCAGGTGCAGTTGAAAAAATGTCCTTTTTTGAACACACGTGAGTACAGTATCCACATCATTCTAATGCCTTATGGTATTACGATCCATGCCATGTGTGGCAGTATGCAATACCAGGTGGGGGGGTGGCATATTGTACAACTTTGAAATCAATCAAAGATAAGGGGCTTGATTCAGACTAAGGAATTGATTGATCTGCATGCAGAAGATGGGTTATTTAACTTTGACAACACTGATGATGAGGTCCAGGCTTGCAGGGGACTGCTTGATTTGAAATAAGCAGAAGAAGAGGAAGATCAATTAGCTTCAATTGACATTCTAGCATCATTATCATTTGAGACTGCCTTAATGTTCCAATGGGGAATAGTTTAATTTGAAACATGATTACACTAATTTGTTCTTATGACTATGAATATGATTCTATGAAAACTCAACACTAACACTAGGGCTAATCTTGAAGAATATAACAGCCTATTGACTAACATGCTTTCCTAGATTTTCCACTGTTCACTGCAGAGTTTAGTCAGATCTCAAAACGTAGTTATGTAATTTCTAGAGCATAAATTTTATGTTTCATAAACCATATCTTAGTACTAAATTAGAGAATCAGGCACGCTGCATTATAAACCTTTTTTTTATGATCATTCTTGATTAGTTCATGTCAAGCTTTAGATAATCTAATGACTGGCAAATATGAGCTAAACATAAGTTTATACCCTAATTACAGAAACATTAGGTACAGAAATAGAATACTGACCTTGGAAAGGTTTCAAATAGGAAGCAATGGTCAGGTATAATTGTTCTATCCTTAAAATCATCTGTTTCAACCTACCAAAGTCTGTCTGATTCAAAGTATCTGCAGCAGCTCTGAAAGCAGTGCAAATCATCTGGCCAAGTAGTTGATGAGGTCTTAGTGTTTCCAGATAGTGTAAGACCTAATTTCAAGTGGAAACCACAAAATTAGCATGCATATATAAACAACAACAAAATAAATATAAAAGATCCCAGAAAACTACCTCCAAAAGCCATATTCTATTTCAACATGCACAGGATAAAAATTCTGCATATAATGATCTATCTACAACAAGACATATCGAGACAGTGGGCACTCCTTATAAGTTAAAAGGGTGTCACTATCAACTTAAAACCTGCCTTGACTAAAGCATCATAAAAATTGGGTTCTTTTGAAATACAATATGAAGCTCAGTTTCAACCCTGAATATAACAATAGCATCAAATATAAATTCTGGTCATGATAAGATGGGGGGAGATTTTTGCATTTATGTATGAGCACAATTTACAGATAATATATATTTCTTTCTTTGGCTTCTGGATTCTATTGTGTGTAAATTTCTTGCATCAGCATTTCCGGTCACACTCTGTGATCCATCATCAGGATGTAAGAGAGCTAAATGAGTAGAAAATCAGATTGTTGCAGACCCAGGAAAGCAAAAAATAGGTGGAGAGAAGGGAAAGGTGAGAGGTGAGAGATTGCACACAAAACCAAGTGCTAATGATTTAGTGGAGAAAATATATATCTTACCAAGCTTTCAGAGAGCATGGAATCTGCAGCAAAGGCAATCCATCCACAGCAAAGTCTTCAAAACTGGGAAGATGAATCACTTCAGGATCAAGCATTCTTTTGCATCGCAAAATATAACTGTAATATACTAGCTCAAGAGTGGTCCAGGGCTCAGGGACAAGGAAGAAACATTTCTTTTTGCAATTTTTGCAACACTGATTGTGAATGATGTGCAAGAAACATCCATCCAATTTTCAGGTATGGAAGTAATTGATCCACGTAAAAACAATTTGCAAGGTACGGAATCGATTGGACACGTGGTGATGGTGTGCAAGATATTAGTTATGATGTTGCGAGGAATGATTTGTCTAAGATTGACCACAATAATAAGTTATATATTTGAGGAAAAGATGAATTGGAAAACAAAGTGAAGAAATGCAACAATATGATTGAGGAATTACAACAGAAGACGAATGAAGATAGATGCTAATGGGAAGCTTGTAAGACATATGCAACAAGTTGCAAAGCTACAAAATAAGCTTAATTCTACAGTTAACAAAAAAAAGTGTTCAAACAGAAACATAAGGAATTATGCACCAAACATAGAAATGATAAAAACAAATCAAGAAAATGCAATAAAGGGGCTCAGATGGGCAAAAATCAGAAAAAATGGGATTCTAATAGTGTGTATTTGAAGAAAAAAATTACAAAACTACAATCTAAGCTTAATGAAAAAAGAGTATTGAACCAAGGGCATGAAGAAATATACACAAAGCTAAGACAAGAAAATAATAGTTGGAAAAAACATTGAAAGACTAATTATACAAAAAGAGAATTACAAGAGAAAATGATTGCAAAAGGTCTTTTGTTGAATGTTCGTAAGGTGGAGTTGAAAGGAAGAATTGCAAGACTGCAAGATGTACTTTTGTTTCTTCTCTCTGAGGATGAGAGAAAACTTATCTTAATTATGAACCTTGCAAGTTACCAACTCTCGGTTTTGTTGTTGAGAGTTATTAGGAAATACAAGAACATAAGCTTAAAGAATACTAGACAATATATTGTCCTCAAAGTTTAGATGATGCTATTAACCTTATGATATTAAAGGGCTATATTGGCAGGGTACATTAACAACTCTTCAAGGACATCATTGTAGTACAGAGTTGGGCATAATCAAGATAAACAGAGAAACATGACTTGGTTTATAATTTCCAATTCCTAATCATATCAGTATGTTCCAGCAGAGGCTAATTACATCACAGGGAGAATCTGGGGATTGCAAATCTCTTGTTGATTTGGAATCCTAGTCTTGGCAAAACTGATTCAGTTTGACAGATCGAAAACCAATATTGCTTGAGGACAAGCAATCTTTCAGAAGAGCAGTGGAATGTCCCTTTCTTAACCAGTTCATAAGAGGAACCATCAGCCTGTTAAGTGAGGTTCAGGTAGGCTAATACGTAAGACTCTAAGAGAATAGGGAACTCTAGTAGCCATTTATTCAGGTTTGGGAATAATTTTACTTTATATGTAGTCCATGATTTTATTTTTAAATAACAAAGGATCTTAAGTGAGAATTAAAACATTTCACTTATGTTATTTAAATATTATAAAATTAAGTCATTTCAGGGTCCTGTTGATGTGGGTTTTGTTCCACTACAACATACAGAATCGAATACTCAGTATTCCAAGATGAAACACCAAATCTCCAACTCTCTCTTGAATAAGATCACTTCTTATGCTAAGCTTGCAAAGTAAGATCATGAAATGACTTCAAGGTTCCCTTCAATTGTGGATACTCGCTCAGTGAAATAATGTGATTTGTTGGAATCACTAAGAGGACTTACATTGTTTCTCAAGACTTGACAATTGGATTTCTAAGGATTTGGCTTCCCAATGTGCAATAAAAATATATTTTTTATCTTTTACTCTTGAATTCTCAACTTGAACTTAACTTCTACTTCTACTCCTAACTATGAATACAAGAAGTATGGGTGAACTTGGACTCTACTAGATGCAATTTTGTCAGCGACTCCACGCACCTAGTGCAAGCTTCTAAGGTATATTCAATTGGTTTTCAAATCAATATCTCGTCTTCAATCCCATCAAATAGATGTAAACTAAAGATTGAATATCAATTGAAGTTAATTACTTTCAATCACTAGCTCACCACACAAGGCACTCCTACAATCTGCAAGAGGCTAGCGGCCTAATTTTACGTTAAAGTCAATCAACTAAACATCCACAACTTTTTCATCCAACTAAACTACTTGAAGCAAATTCTATTCTATCTCAACAACTTGAAATTGAAATCTATTCTAAATGAGGAAGTGAAGGAACCATGCAAGACTCCAAATTGATCACAATAATTCATCATGCAAACACAACAATGAATAATAGAACAAATTTGGTAGTATATTGGCAACAATTCTTCAACATAACTCTCTTACAAATGATGTGAGAAAGCCTTTATATAGGGGCTTCAATTACAATGAATGGTCAAAATTGATTTAAAATAAGGGCCAAGATTAATCCACATAAGCTCTAATTAGGGTTTCCATAACTATAGCTACAATTATTAAATGTCCACCTAATTACAATTAAGTACCACCTTGTCGGCCAATAGAAAAATTACATTACCTTCATGGACCAATGAGAAAATAGATCATGTAGAAGCAATAGATAAGATGCACCAATAAATGGACCAATGAGAAGAGAGAGCTTGTAGAAGAAGCCACCACCTAGCGGACCAATGATAAAATTCAAATGCTTCCAAGAGCTAATCAAATCAGGTCTTGTGGGCCTATTCCACTTGGCGCCAAATAGGTCAATCAAAATTAGGCATTTGTTTAATAACCTATGAGCAAATTTAGTACCATGTGGGCCTATGCCACCTCATCACCTTGGGAATTGTGTCCGTCATCCTCATTTTCTTTCTCACATTCAATGAACCTGGACACAATCTCATTAATCATCTCTATGGGGACACTTGGCATTAATCCAAACCTATACTCATAGTAGCTCACCTCACTAGTATAAGTAGAACATGATTTCTGCCAATCAGCTGCATTGCACAAAGTCATAAAGCCCACAAATTTTGCAGTTGCATCACAAATTTCCTTCCACAAAGTAAATCTCTTTCACTTTTCCTTTAAGTTCTTCCATACTTATCCTCCAATTATCATCTATCCTCAGGTGAAATATGAATCTCACATATCCAAGTATCTCATTCTTTACCCCCAAAATGGCATCTCTTGTTGTTGTGCAATCAGATTCTACTTGCTTATGTACATCACCATTGTGAGAAATTGCTTGATGCCATGCCAAGGAAATCAAACTTTTGTCCTCTTTCCAATACTCGATCCTTCATCAATGTATGCAATGGTACCTCCATGAGAGCCTATAAATAAGAGAGTATCTCCTCCTGACTAGATGAGAAGTCCTCACATTGCCTCAATATTGCTTGGCTTCGTTCCTAAAGGCAAAGCACATTATCATAAGTTTTGATGAACATGTTTGCTTCTTCCAATATTGATGCCACCCAGCTCCTTGCCTCTTGTCTTGTAAGTCCAACTCCTTCAAGTGCTACCATAGATGTGCTAGAACTAGGCATGGGAGGAAACAAAGTTGGATCAGCTTGTCGAAGTGGGTTCTTTATCTGTCTAAGACTCTCTTTCAACCTCTTGTTTTCCTCTTTATACTTTATCTTCTTTCCCACTTCCTTGTTTATTCTATCCTCTAGAGCTTGAATGGATCCATGGGCTTCCTCAACTTCATGTTTCCTGGTGGTTTGCCCCAATTCATATTCTTCTATGTCGTAATCTCCTAGCTCAATTTCCCCCCTCACCTTGTCTACCTTAGGGATTGCAACTTGAGCGATGCGAATTCCTGAAGCATTTCTTGTGACTTGATAGAATCTCTCGGCTGGCACGTTATCCTTTTCACTATTATCCCTCCTTACTATCTCTTCTACATTGTCAACTAGCTGCTCAACTATAACATATTTCATCATTCGGTTTAGTAGCTAGGCTGGCGTTGTGATCTCTCCTAGCTCATCTTCTATTTTCTCTTCTTCCTAGTTTTGTTCTTTGATCTCTTGATTGACCTCCTAATTTGCTTCCACCTCACGTGGTTAAATCTCACCATCCCCTAAAAGTGCTTCCAAATCAATAATCTCATTCCCTTCATCTTCGTGTGCATTATTCTGCTGAGGACAGTCTATCTCTTGCTCACCATGATCCAATGGGACATAGCTCAAGCTCTTACTAATTGTTGATTCATTGGCACCTGGAATTGGTATCTCTATCTCTACTATTTGCCTTGTGTTATGTCTTCTGTTGGCGGTATTTGTTTCTTCTGTTGGATGCATTTGTTTCTTTCTGTTGTGACTCCTGATTGATTATTTCTTTTCTTTTCTTGTCATTTCCTTGTGGAGACCTACTACCACCTTGTTCACTACTTTGACTCTCAAATCCAACACTCATCCCCCATGGCTGTTCCGATGATTTATCTTCAAGTTCAATTATGTCTTTCATGGGCTCATAAGTCAATGGAAGCCTCATTGCTTGCAAGCAAGCTACTTGTTTGTGCAACCAAACTTCAGTGAACGTTTTAACTGTTACCATTAGTGCATCCAAACTCTCTTCACTTTTATTTGTCCAATCAATAGGAGGAATGCCATCCTTCTTTGCTTTCTCATAATCAGGTTGGAGGTATTACCTATCATCTTCCACTTGATCAAGAATATAGATCCACTTGCTTGCTCTAATCAACTGAACTGACATCCTGGAAAATGTTATCTTTATCTCCATGCCATCACTAGCATTAGCAAAATGGTCTTCTATATGTGTTATGTGCCTATATTGTGCTCCATATGCTCTTTTGATCTGATAGAGGGGATCAAATTGTGCTCTCCCATGATACAGTCTCAAAGATTAGAATTCAAATTCTCCCTCAATTGTCTTTGCCACTTGAAGAGTTGGGCAAACTTCATTCCCAAGACTAAGTGGAAACAAAACTCCTAGGCTATGCTTGTGCTTTTGAATCTTGACATGTGCTAACAATTGCCTTGCTACTTCCATGAGCACTAGCTTGTTAGTTGGGAACCTAGGAAGTTTCTTTGGGCAAATTGTGCTTCCTAAAACCCAGATGTAAGTAGACTTGGGGAATTGGATAAACCATTACCCATATTTCTTCACTAGATCTTCTGCTTCTTTTCACAACCTTCTTAGTGGGTTCCTTTGCAACACTCTTGCATTACGCATAGCAAATGTGTCATTAACAATTTTGAAATCACCATTGTTGTGAAGGTGGAGCTGAGGGTAGCAATCATAAGCCATGAGCTCTCCCTTTTCGTTCCCAACTGTCCCAAGGCACTGCAATCCAGGATACCTATGCATCCATGCCATCTTTTAGACTAGGTAAGAAGTCATGTAGAAAGCCTTAGTGTGTGTTACTCTTCTCAAGTGCTCATCAATGTTGTTGCTGATCATCAGTGCCCAATCAAACATCTTGTTTCCCTTAAGCATCATCTCCATGTAGTAACACATCCAAGACTCAAAAGGTGTTGCATGTGGGCTGCCCATGACCCTATTTATCATTTCACAGGGCATTTATTTGCAGCCTATGAATTCTTAAGTTTTTGGGATTGATGGAACATGTACATGCCCTTTATGCCTGCTACAAGGACGTGAACTTGATGATGAAAAACATGATAGTATGGCAACATAAGCACATGTTAGAAGTAAATAGTGCATATACTTGCATACACTAAAAGATGATAGTATAATTCTTGTTCTACAAGATGCAAAGGTGAAGGCATAAAGATTCATGGATTGGAGAATGCAAAGGGTTTGTAGGTTCTTTCCATGGAGCTCATAAATGTGTCTAGGAATGATGTGTATCACAAGGTTTGTGAAAGATGGAAAACCCCCCTCGAGAGAAGTGGTCATTACATGCTAGGGAATGGCTAAGCTCCTTTAAGATGTTGAGGTTTTGGTTTTATGACCAATTTATACCCCCTATTAATTGTTTTGTGTTTCGTATATGTTATGGGGTTTTAATATAGTTATACATGTATAATATAGAATCTTTTTCAGGATGTCACACTTTCTACTACTACACCTAGTCTTGGGCTATTAATGTAGATTTTTATGTGTTTTATGTTAATTCATAGAATTGGAGCCTGTTGTGAGGTTTTCACACCATCGCCCCAAAGAATTTGCAAACCCCCCAATTTTTGAGCGGGCCTTGGCAATTTTCCTAGATCTAGGTATTCGGATGCCTTAGCGAGTTTTGGAGTAACCCTGGGGTTTTGAGACGATAAATTTGCAATATTTTTTAGAATTGGATGAATTTTGAAAAATTGATATAATTGCATAATTTGAACATTTTCCAAAATTTAATTGTGAATTTGGATATTTTTGGGGAAACCTTGTAAATTTTTGGGTGGTGAAAATGGAGATTAAATGAAAAAATTAAATGGCCAAATTTGAAATTAATTGCCAAATGGAGATAAATTGCGAAAAAAAAAAATTAATTGCCAAATGGAAATTAAATTGCTAAATAATTTTTGGATTGCAAAATAATAAAAATTTAAATTGCCAAGTGGGATTTTCGAAATTTTAAATGGGGAAAAAGAGTAAATGAAAGTTGGAAATGGAATTGAAATTTATTTGAATTTTAATTGGCTGGCAGATTTTGATTTTGGGATGGTGTTGTTAAGATTTAAATGGGCTAAAATCAATTTTTCTTGGGAAAAATTCTAAATTTATAAAATGAAAAAAGCTACAGCTGGCAGCCCCTTCCCATTTTTTATTTTTGCTTGGTATTGGGCATAACAAACATAAATTTTTCATCTCCCAAAGCAGCCATCAATTCCAGCCCCACTTGCGATTTTTATGTATTAATTTGGCAATTTTAAAATAAATAAAATCATATTTTTGGGCTAAGTGTTTGTAATTTAGAAAATTAATTTGGGCCCCTTTGTGTGTTAAATACAATGTATTTTAAGGCCTAAGAGGTGTGAAATTCAAAGTAGGTTATTGGGTCCACAATGGGGAAGGTTTAAAGCTATATTAGAGGCCTACATGACCTTTTTTCAAAATTTCAATTTTAGGGCCTATGATAATTTCGGATTTGACTAATTTAAACCCATAATTTTGCACTAGGCTGGCCCAAATTTTAAATTAAAATTAACTACCCAAGGCTGTGTGATTTAATGCATTTAATTTGGATTATATGTTTGGCAATTTGAATAATTTTATTTTCCCTCCAATGCAGGTCGGCCCTATTTGAAGAGGCAAAAAATTTAGTATAAAGGGCGGGCTTGTCTCCTCATTTTCTCATTCATTTCTCACTTGTCTCTTGGCAGCCAAGGAGGAGCTCTTGGAGCAGCAAAAGAGCGAAATTTTGCAAGGAGTGCATTTAGCAAGGGGTGATTTTCTTCTTTTGGTGGAGGAGTGCATTTTGGTGTTGTCTTCTTCTTCTTTGGAGGAGAATTTGTTGGTGTAGAGGAGGATCTTCATGCTTGAGGGTGAAGGCTGGTCTAAAAGGCAGATTTTCTCCTTGTTCTTGCTTGGTACATTTTCCCTATTTTCTTGCTTGCATCATCCATCCATCACTTCATCATTTCATCTAGGGCTTGAAGTTGGGAGATATAAGTGTAGTTTTCATTCATAGGAAATTGGAGAAAGAAGATATAAGTGGTAGTCCCACCCCTAGGAACGAAGTTGGAAGATATAAGTGTAGTCCATCTCATAAGTTTTCGAAGAGGCAGAAATAAGTGGTAGTCCCATCCCTAGGTGAAGAGGCAGAGATAAGTGTAGTGTGATAGGAATTGAAGAGGCAGAAATAAGTGGTAGTTTCATCCCTAGGATTGGAGGGGCAGAGATAAGCGTAGTCCCATCTCATTGTAAAAAGAAGAGGCAGAAATAAGGGTTAGGATGGCGGATGCTAGTGCAAGCAAGAGCCAAAGGGCAATGCATACCAAGGAAGACAAGGAAGACATGAGACCCAAGACCACCTTCTTCTCGAAATTGACACAGTGAACATGATACAGTTGAGAGACAAGTTGATGGAGAGCTCCTCCCCTTGGCCAAGAAGGATAAGAAGACAGGTTGCCACCACATTTTCATAGCTCCATTCTCCATCTCCATCTTTCACTTACATCCGCTTCACCCCCACCCTCCATTCCATATTTCCATTGCAGGTGCAAGCGAGGAAGCAGGTTTCATTGCAGGTTGGAAGAGATTTGAAGATATTTGAGGCTAGGCAAGGCTTGGCTATTCGTGCAAGCTAGCTTGGTTAGATTTGAGAGGCTTCTAGCACCCAAGAGGGTCATGCATTTTGTTGATAAGTTGTAATAGGCTAAGTAGGCAAGTTCTAAAGGTCAAGAGGTAAGTGTGGGAATATTACACCAATGTAATAGGAACTTGGACTTGGACTTTTTTATGTGGTTGGCCCTCCATGTTTAGGAGTCTGACCTCAGTGGTGAGCTCCGTGGAGTGGAGTTATGTGTTTTCTTTCCTTGGCTAGTTGTTTTCTTTCATTGCAAATCAAACAAAGACAACTAGTAATTAGATTCAATCACATTAAGAGGAAAGATAAGAATGGACTACAAATTGATACAAACAAAGCAATCATAACTTGGATGATAAGATTGATCAACACATAAACTAAGTTGTAATTATCTATTAGAAATGGACTTAATGAACAATTCACATAATTTCGGATGTAAGATGAACTCCACATAGCTTAATTAGGCGGTGAAGGAACCAACTCACTAACTAGCTAGGCAGCAATTGATGAACTTAAGGATTATTTCAAATCAAGTAATGGGTGCATTGTGGGCCTTGCAGGAGGTATGGCCGAGGCAGTGCCCCCAAAACCCAAGAGTATTGAAGCAGAGGGGGGTGCATGCAAACCAAATTCGAGTAGGAAGGTTAGAGAAGACCATGAAGGTTAAGGAAGGCAAGGATAATGAGGGAGGAAAGCAAGACGAAAGGTTGAAAGAGGTCAGGGTTGATTTCAAGGCGGTGGCCAAGAGCAAGGCTCTCAAATTGCAAGAAGGTTCACATCCAGACAGGGCACCGAGGCAAGGCAAGATTACCCCAAGTGCATAGAGACCTCACCCTTTCAAGGTTAGGACATCAGGTACAAGCAAGTTCAAGTGGTGATGAGAAAGTTTCTAAGGACAAGCTCAAGCATCCAAGGCTTCACCTCATCTCAAGGATTAAATAAATTTATAAGATAAGGTTGATGAGGTGGCAATTTCATGTGCATGCAATCAAATCATGCCAAGTGTCCTATGTTCTCATTGGTTGACAGATTATTGTAATTTTCTCATTGGCCCACAAGGTTGGTGCCCTCGTGTAATTGGTTAAAGGATGGTAACCCTAATTAGGGTTTGTAAGGTTTAATCTTGGCCCTTGATTTTGCCCCTTAATCTTGCCCACTCGTAATTTTGAGCCTCTATATAAGGCCATTTGTTCTCATTTGTAAAAAGGAGTTATGTTGGAGAATTGTTGCCAAAATACTATCAAAATTGTTCTCTATTCATTGTTGTGGTTTGCATAGTGGATATACATGATCATTTTGGTGTATTGCATGTTTCTTCTCATCTCTCAAATTAAAGTAGGATTTCATTTCATGTTGTTAGAGTAGAAGTAGATGGCTAGTTGTATGGTGATGTTAGTGAATGTTTGATAGAGATCTATATACTAGGCCACTAGCATCCTAGCGGCTTGTTAGGAAGCCTTGTGTGGTAATCTAGTCCGATCGCTCCTGAGTTCTACTTGCATTTCATCTTTCCGCTTGTACTTCAAGTTGGATTGGAAGATAGGTGTTAGTGTGAAAATTCTAAGAGTATCCCTTTGAATCATTGCACCAATGGAGGTAGCACCGCAAGCAGGCTTTCATTTGGCTGGATCCCCGTCCATTTGCTAATTTCTTCATTCATAGTAGTAGTAGAGTAGTAAGCAGTTAGTGGTAGGAGTAGTTGAAAGTGAAAGTGATCAAGGAGAAAAGAACAAGTCAAGCAAGCGAAGTACCACCAAGTTATCTTTGAATGAACAACGTAAGCCCGCCTACGTGATTAACCAGCAAATCACATTAATATAATTGAGTTAGTATCCACAGGTGTAAGGAACCTTGGAGTTTTCTCATGTTCTGCATGAGTATTTACTTTTCAAGAGAGGGTTGAGTGTTTGGTATGCTATATCAAGTATTCAATTGCTATATGTTATGTAGTGGTACAAAATTGACATCAACAGAGCCCTTAATTGAATCCCTGTATTATAATCCAAAAAAAATAATTGTATACAATATGAAATATTATAGATAGCTTTTAACAAATGGAGTCACTCCCCACATAAAAGAAATCCAAAAGTACAACTTCTCAAGTGCAACATGACCACAAAACTCTTATTAATTGCTTAAGTGTGATTTTTTCTCCCATAACTCCCAACCAAACAAAAGCTCCAATGTCTAATTGTTTGGTTTCTATTTGTCCTAATGCTAGACAATGTGTTGCAGCCTCTCTTCTTTCTATGTTTGCAGATGCAATTTTTGATCTGCCAGCCAATTATTTCAAGGATGTATTACTACCAAATATTTTTGGTGTACATGCTTCATGTTTAAAATCTGTTTCTAAAGGTCTAGAGGTGAAAAACTCAAAGAAATTTCCTTTCTAGAAAGTGGGGTCTGGTGGTGTGGAGGAAGCTTAACCCTATGTAGAAATGGGCTTGATTTGTAGATTTAATCATCTTTGGCCCAATTCACAAGTGACACATACCTAGGTGTTTATTAATTGGAAGCCACTTCTCACTAATGCAATTATTTAGCTTGAGTCCTAGCCCATTTCTGCATATAGGCATCATTTACCTATTACATATAATCAATTTGAGAAAGCTTTTTATGGGTCTTCCTTAGTCAAATTTTGCATAAGTGATATCCTTCATCTTTTCCCATGTGCCTATCACATGTTGGAAGTTGCTAAAATCTAATAAAAATACAAGTGTAGAGATTCTATGTTCAATTTCTAAGAACAATATTCATGAGAACTAGTAGATTTCCACAATCCATGAGATCAATTGCAAATATCGCTTATGGATTTGATTGTGTAAGTTTTTTTGCATCAAAACTTGTGCAATAAAAAAAGAAGCGATATTTTGAATTGAACAATACTCATGTCAAAGTTTCAGAGTTTCCCTTCTTGGTACGCCTTTCCTCCCAACTATATCATTTCCTTTTTTTGATCAAGATATTAGAGTTTCCCATTTAGACACACCACTCTTCCACTCTTCGTCTGTACTCCCCTCTGCCATCGAGATTTCACAGCTTTCCTTTCCAGCATCCCTTTCCTCCAAACCGCTCTCTTTTCCCTTACCCTTACCAACATGCTTTTCCTCAAAACCTTGATTCCTTGATTCTTATATTAAGTTACTTTTCAAATCCACAGTTGCATCCATCCCTTACTCAAGGTATCAGTTCCTCAATATCCATAATCCTCAAGGCATCCTAGCCCTTACCAACATGCTATATATTTTATCAAAGTCGGAGATACAGGAATATTTCTAATGTGATACAAGATATGAAGTATCCCCAATGCCCCGATCCCCAAAACTCTTAAACTCCCACATTTGCACTATTCATTACTACCAACTACTTACATGACACAATGTGACATTAATGACCAAATCTTATGGCACAACTACTCCCCTATCTATTTCTCTACCTTGACATAATTGTCTAATCTCAAGGGCTTAGATTCACATGAAACTTTAAGAAAAAGATGAAGAACACTAAGCCGCTTTTAATGTGATGGTCGAAGTATTGACATGAATAATTTCAAGGAAGCTCCAAGCTACCCTTTCAGAAAATTTCACAAGATCCCATCTTGTTACCCATGTAACATTGATCACATATAATCTTAATCCAGTCTCTTGATCATTGAGTGACCAAACAAAGTTCTTTATATAACACATCATTTCTAGAACAAAGGTCAGTCATTTCCCCATTTTCATGTGACTATAACAATGAACAATAACTAGGGTTACAATACCTGCATTTTTAGACACCATTAAAGCAGCCCATTTTGAAATTTTGAAGACGTAGCTAGTTTGGAGCAGATGTTTAAAACTTGATTTCAGCTTCGCCAATTTGAGATCTTTAGGAAGATTTCTTTAAAAAGAAGAGTAGAAGGTTCTTCCCAACTTGGGGTTTTCTCTCACAACTTTTTTTGGCGTGAATGTAATAAGAATTTGACTATAATGCATTACTGATTATAATTTTTAATGGTCTTTTCCTTATTGCATGTGGATTTATAGAGGAATTAAGCACGCCCTACTATTAATACCACATCTCTTGTTATTTTTGCGTTGTGTCTTCTAGTATTTGTGACTGTAATTCAAAACAAGGCACCAATCTTGAAGGTGTTTGACCATCCATACAACTTGAAATGAATAATATCTTTAACAAATAGTGTAGAAGTAGAAAGTAGAGTTGTATGCATTTCAATTTCAACATTCTTACCAGGGAAATATCTCCAATGAATCTTGAAAGATTGGACCTTAAGGGAAACAGGTCCTACATACCACATCTTGCAGCCTTACAATGATGTTTTCATCAACTTAATACAGGTCATAGCAGTAAGTTAATCCTTGATCCAGTGACATAATTTGGGATCATAGTATTAATCTAGATAGAAATACAATTTGTACATTTTACATATCTTCAGTTGTGATTAAATCTTATTTAAAAATAACTCTAGGAATGCTTCCTGGGTTTCACTAAACCCAAGGTGAAGGAGAGTTTATCCAATTACATTTGTTGATGAGCTAGTCTATGTACCTTTAGAAACAATGTATCCTTGGACTTGAAGTGGATCCTTCTACAAGTGTGAGCAACAATTTGAAGACAAACAAAATGGAACCATTGCCAAGAATGTGAATTCTTGTTCTGATATTAAAAACCGTGGTATCGCAATGAAGAAAGAAGGGGAAAAGGTTCTTGTTTGGTATGCTAAAGTTCCAACTGCTCGAAGAAATTTTGTATCTTCCATAGTTGCATGGGTACTCGTACCCATACCCTTGGGGCGCATACCAGGTACTGGTACGCGTACCCAAGTACCAGGTACTCGGTGGAGAGCATCATAGCTAAGGATCTTGATTAAGATTTCTGATTTTTGTTTCAGTGTTTTGTATGCATATCAGCTTGCTGTTTATCAAGCTTATTTCAATATGTAACCATTAATCAGTTTGAAACTTTGATACAATGATTGTATGACATTTCAATTTGTGTACTTAATCTTTAAAGTTAATGTTTGACAGTAAATTATATCACTGTTCTTGTTTTGAAAACTCAACATCATTATATTTTCAGATTTTATATAAAATATTAAATTATATATAAAAAAATTGATGTACCCGAAGTACCCCCGTCTCCTATTTTGAAAAAATAACCATAATCATACCCGTACCCATCTCTGAAGTACCCAATTACCCCCATCTCCGTGCAACCTTGGCATCTTCTAAGTGAACAATTATGACTCTATTTAAGTCCAACCTAAAACCAACAGTCCCATAAAAGGAATTTGAGATTGAAAGTAGGAAACTTGGACACCAACAAGATGCAAGAAGATAAAATATCATATAAAAAGCTAAGGACACTAATAAGTCTGATAATCCAAATTCCCATGATACAGAATTAGTAGGTACTTTCGGTAGATAAGATAAATCTATTGATGTCCAACAAAAGACCACAACTTGAGTCCAAGGGACTGCCGAAAACAAGACAAGGGGCCAGCCCACAGTAGGGACACCAAACGGTGCCCGAAGAGAAGAAACAAAGACAAACAAACAACCGAACAAGAAGAGGAGGGACAGAAAGAGGGGAAGGGAGCCCCCACCAAGAGCGCCCCAACCCCTACTACAAAATCTGCACAGACGTGAAGAGCCCCAACACTGAAGGATAAGCCATAGAACTAGAGGTGATGCATTTATAGATTTGACAAATGAGTACCAGTATACTTATGACATCTCTGTTGCTAGCATGGTGAGAAAACTAGAAAAATATGTAGGCCAGAATATGTGGTAAGAAGGAATGATGCATTCTGATCATAGTCTCTTCCATCAACAGATTCAAGCATTTGAACTTTTGAAGAGACGTGTACCCATTCAACAAAAATATTAATTCTTACAAGAAAAGAATACATCATGATACAACCACATCTACACTAAAGAATAACCATCTTCTCATGCATCGAGACATATAAATCAAACATTGAGCTCCTAATTATGCACATCAATTAATAATAAAAATAAATCTTGTACAACTATGATTCACTGTGATTCATGCAATTATAATTCTCAAAGGAATGTCTACAGAACCTTTTCTCCTTCTCGGTCAGGATCTAAAAGTGGCTTTTGTTCAGCAGCTGGTACTGCCTGAGCATCATTCCAAATCTCACGCCAATAGTTTCCAGATTCAGACATGCGATCTGAGAGTCTCCCTTTAGGAGGCCAACTACTTTTTAAGCCCTTGATCTGCTCGCCTGTACATTCCAGATCTTCCATAGCTTCATCTAAAAAATCTTCTACCCAGTCACCAGGAGAATGCCATCTTATAAAATCTTCAAATACTGATTCTGGATTTGCTGCTTTAAAAGCTGACATATCTGATAAATAAATGTGAAAGACAAGATTACTCTGTGAAATTACCATTCAGTGATCAATGTAGCAACACATCTTTATACAAACAACAGAAAGAATATATCACTTGACGATAGCAAATATTATTGCTTGATCATCACTCTAACAGTAGAAATTCTATTTTGCTTTATGGAATATCAAAAAAATTATACATGAAAGCAAATGCAAGGCCTTTTAAGGTTTCTTAAAAGCTCTCAATTCACATTGCCTAGTACACATAATATGGCTAGTAAGATCAATGTTGCAACTACAAGTAAATCGCACAATGAGATTGATTATTTTAAATACTTGACTTCAAGTTGCCATCTGATAAGATCAGGCCATCAAATTTTCTTTATAGAAAAGAAAATTAACAACCTATCAGAAATATGAAGCTTGAACCATACAAGTAGACATACTTTTAAATAGCAATTAATTGCATCTTACCCACCCGCCTGATGAAAAAATCGTGAGTTTGTGCATAAAGCTGATTAAGCTGAAGTTTTGTTATCTTTTGGAAATATCTTAGTCAAAGTTTTCATCTCTGGGTTATGGTTAGGGTTTTTTTAATTGTTGCAACAACTTTTCTGATTTTTCCATAACCCTAACCTGATTTTTTTCCAATTTAGTAGTGATAAATTGAAAAAACCTTTATCTTTTAGTTTGCTGAGTTATTCCTCAAAAAGATTTTTGCTGCTATGCTGTGAACTTTATAACATTACGCGCATCCTCTTGTCCTTGAGGACACAAAAGCACATATATAAATGTCCAGCCAAGGTGACATTCACAAAAGCTCAGTCATTTCAACCCAAGTTGGTTTAAATGTTAGATTTCTGAAATCACAAAGAGCTGAAAGCAAGTGCAAGAGATGCAAATTAGTAAATTCTTTGCAACCACAAAAAATTTGCCAGTACACCTTAACAATTCCTAGGAAGCATAGGAAGATTTTACATCCTTTATAAAGGAAACAATAGAGAAAAAATACACTTGGAAAATCTAGGCATTTGAAACATATAAATAAATGTTAACTTGTTTAACTTAAGTGAGAAGACATAATTTTGACTACCTGAAGCTAGAATCTCTTTCTCAAGTTGAGCATGCAAATTTTTCCCCTGTGAATGAGAAAAAGAAAAGCATTGATTAGTGTCCTTTATTAAGAAATGTATAATGTACAGTTAACCACGTTTGCATGCTTCTCTATGCATTGTGTTTGTTATTTGTTTAGAATGATTGAATGACTACGATATGATGCAACAAAATCTCCAAGCCTGAATGAGAGAAAGTAAAAATAATAAATTAGATGGGTATTGACAAGCACAAAAAGGTAATTTTCCTAGAGTAATTCATAACCAAGAAAAAAGAGCTAACTAGTGCATGAGCAGTATTTGTAGCATACAGAAAATTCCTAAGTAGCCACCCAGAAAATAAATTTACTATTCAAAGATATTAATTGTCTCTGTCAAACAAACAAAAATGAAGTGAAAGGAAATTATGATCATGGTGGACAATTTTATGCAAATAAGAAAACTTGAACCCTGCATGGGTTTAATTAACTCGACAATGGCCCACATTTCAAGAGTAGTGGTTTACAAGAATCCATCACTCCCTAGGGCTAGGGAGAATGGGCTGCTTGGCTGTTATTGCATCTATGCAATGCTCATAAGTCATTTAGATGGGGCACCAAGACTTCCCAAGAAGTCACCCATCCCTAGTACTACTCTGACTTAAGAGCACTTGACCATGGAGTTTCCTCGTAATCAAGCTGCTTCGCTTACTACTCCATTTGAACATTCAGCAAGTATTATGCGTTGTGAACAATTCAATGTAGAGCTCCCTATGTCATTCATTTTTATCATAGTTGCCAAGAAACTTCCATATTGGAACATGGTGTGTATAACTATCCCATACCCACAATTGCCAGCGGCTACATTTATATATAATGTACCTATTTCATTAAACATTTATATATAATCTATCTGTTTCATTATTCATTTACTCGCATAACTTGATTAATTGGCATCCTTATTCCCATACCAGGGTGCATACCCTTACAATCTCCTAGTAATTATGGTTTTTAACTTTTTATGTAAGCTAAGTTTCCCAAAAGCATCATACAGTATCATTTTTTGAGATTCAGCTGCATGGTTTTGAGTCAATCTACATTAACTCACTTTTCATGAGTAAAAAGGTTCAAAAGAACCCATTTCTCATGAGTATGAATAATCCATTTGGAACTCACTGGATCTAGGTGATGTTCACAAGGGTGAAACACCAAAATTTCCTAGGTGGTCACTCCTCCCAATACAAATCCAGCTCAAGCTTGTCCCTTCTTAGGTTTCTACCCAATTACTATGGAAGATTTCTAAAGAGGAGAATCACATGGAAGAGACCTCTCAAGAAATGTCTCTGTGGGTGATAGCACAAATTAGAATCGAGAATTTGAGAGGTGGTGCAAGAAAAAAGATGTTTATAATAAAGCTAGTCCAAGGATTAGCATGGGATTTGCCAAAACATATGTCAAACATAAAAGTTCTAGTCAAACTATTTATGTGTAGTCGGTGTACAATGCCTATTGTTATGTTTGATAATATTGGTTATTCGTCAATGTATTAATTGTCCATATTTTGTTTGTTGTCACTCATGGGTAGTCATAAGTGTTGGTTGGGTGACAAGTGTGTTCCTCTTAGCAACCATCGGGTCCTTTAAATATATTGTGTATCATCAAGGAAGGTAGTAGGATACAGTTAAATGAATTGGCATCTTTGGATGACCATCTCCGGTCTTCTTCTCTATAATAATTTCATGAGAAAATAAAGACATATTTTACTCCTAATGTGGTACACACTATCATCTTTATTATTATTTCATGTATGTAATTTATCAGATCTAGAAGTAAACATTGTCTATGGTCATCAAAACATATGCCAAAGAAAATTAGAAAATATTAATCATAAAACCCTTTTATTGTGACTATGCACCTAACAAAAATAAAATCGATCCCTGATGATTACATTATTGAATGCAAAACAAAAAATATCAAGAAAAACATGTTTGAGGAAAGAACATCTCATGACCAAGTGCAGGTTTTTTTCTTCAAGGAATGGAAGCCCAATGTTAACCCTCTTTTGCAAGAAATGGGCAAAACCCTTGTACAAGTCAAACTATATAATCTCCCAACAAAGTTCTAGTGCAAAGAAGCCCTAAGGCTGATCAAGATTGAACCAAGGTAGTTTATATGTGTAGATGAAAATTAATTTCTAGGAGATTTTAAAGCATACACCACCTTAATAGCACTGGATGGGATGAGTTGGAAATCATCTAAGAACGAGGGCAATGCAAACAAATAATCAAAATTGCCTCGTCACTTGTGATATGCAATCTTTGCAATGGTAGGGGACACTCCAAATCAGAGTGCAAGAAAACACCAAGTGCAAGCAAGACAAAAATTTCACAAGATGGCAAGGATGAAGATGCAATAGGTGAAAATCTATCTCTGGTGGAAACTAAGTAGAATGAACCTACGGAGATAGAGAAAAATATGGAAGAGTTGCAAGAGACCCCAAGGATAGACCTAGGACCTCTTCCTATGAATGCCATGGAGGATAGTATCATAAATTATAAGATAGTGGGGAGTACCACAATCCTAGAAGTCGGATGTGAATTATTTGGTATCACCAACAACCAAAGATTTAGGCAAGCAGATCTCCCCAACTGCATGAATCTGGAGATCCTGCATGATCCATGCTTCAAAGAGGACAACTTCTTGAAGGAAGGAGAGCTAGAAGTGTAGGAGGCTTCCTCGCTAGATTGATCGCCTCAAGTAGCAAAGAAAACCAAATCCAAAAAGTGGTTAGACAAACTAGGCATCAAGCAAACAAACGTGCAAAAAACCACTCTAGAATGTGTAAAAGGGAAGGGCAAAAGTAGAAAGTCGTACCAAGACAAAAAGAGGTATGGACAAAATGTTGAAGGACAAGTCAAAATCACAAGAATGTTTAGATCTAAGAAGGGATGTCCCCTTCCCGAGGAACCATGAAGCTCCTTTCATGGAATGTTAGCAACTTTAATGAACCTAACAAAAAACGCCCAGTGAAGTGTCAACTGGACCTACCAATGGTTGACATAGTCATGCTCTAGAAGACAAAGTTGACTGGATTTCAATATTAACGGTTGAAAAAGAAACTACAATCTAAGAACCCCTGTGGTTCTCACTCTGACAAACACTGGATTTGTTTCAATTTTGGATGTTTGACATTTTGTCAAACACTTTGCATGAAACCTCTATCTTGTTGTCTTTTATTTTCAATTTGTTTTGCTTACTTGTAATGGTTTCAAATGAAGTTTAAATGCTTGCAAATGATTACTAAGATATCTAGGCAAAGAACTAAAATACAAATGCAATCATTTTTGACCATTTGAATGCATACATATGATTTCTACATGTAAAATGTGCATCTACAGCCAATGGACATTTTCACAAACACTTGGCATGAGAACTAATATGCTGATTATGAGCAGTTTAGATATGAATATTACACCAAACACTTGGTGGGCTTCTTATTCCTTCATATCTAACTCAAACAATTTACTATGGCAAATGAGATGCGTAAGAATTTAATTAAGAACTGATAAAGAATCTCATACCTGATCGCATGAATTATAATCGTCCAATAATGACTCACAGCCCACTGATTATGCTCCAAAAGATGACGTCACAGCTAGCAAACAATGTTTGGAGACACCAAACAGCAGAACGCGCCCCAGGGTTTGCAAAATGCTACCCTTGGTATCTATAACGCAGCCTCTAGATGACTATCGTCCCTCCATTCTCACCCGCAGCTATCAAAAACTCCAAACACAAGGCCATAATATGGCAGCTCTACAACAACCAAATGCCCTCTGCCCTTTACAATAATTCTGGAATTGAATAAGTCTGGTAATAATAAATCTCTTCACAATTAAATCAATCCTGGCCTATGGATGAAGCCAAAGCTCTTCCACAATTCACTGGTATCTTGCGACCGATTCAAAGTGCTATAACATGAAGAATTTGCAATTCTTCAAGCTGATATTTTGAAACCCTTGTTTCAATTTCTTCTCCACAAAAACCAAGCAAAAGCACAAGTCGTGAATCAATTTTGATTTCTCTCCAAGGCTTTTTTATAATACTTCCCCATGAATCTTCATTAGCAAGGCACTTTAATGATTTTGATATTTGCTTTTATAATAATGAGGTGACTTTATAATATATCATTAATAAAGGACACTTTTAATCAATGAGTATTAATTACTCATTACCCTCGACATGGCCCCCACTTTATTATAAAGTCAATTTATAACTTTATAATATAACTTAAATAATTAAACATCATTAAAGGCCATTAAAATATTAATATCTCATTAAAAACATTATTTTGACGAGTCGTCTAAACCAGAGAGTGAACCACTGCATCCTCTATCCGTATGAGTGGCTTACTAAAAATAGAAAGGGCCCTTCTCTATCAACCTCTGACTTACTATAAATAGTAAGTATAGCAAACGGAACCCTAGAAATACCAAACGAATGTTAGAACTAGAAACCATTGAACTTTGGAGATGATACAAGCCTTAGGAGACCCTCTATCCCAACTCATCAGCCTATGAGGGTCAAAAAAATAGGCTAACCCTCCAAAATCCATGTCTGCTAAAAAGGGGACATAGTCATGCTCTAGGAAACAAAGCTGGTTGGATTTCAGTATGAACGGTAGAAAAAGAAACTAAAACTTTGGGATGCAATTACAATCAAAGTTGAAGTTGCGTCTAGTGGGATTGCCACTCTCTAGAAGCCACACACCACACAAATTGAAATGATTGAAGGGAGCAAGAATTGGATGTGTTACAAGGTCAATATTCTAGATTCTAATTTAAAATTCCTATTATTTAACATCTATGACAAGAATCCATGCATTAAAAAAAAGAAACGTGACAGGTGTTGGCATAAAGCTTAGTTGTCATCATTGACAAACATCAAACACACCGGTACTCAAGTTTAGAGCAACAATAGTGAACCGGTAGACTTACTAAGTAAACAGTGAACCTTAACCGGTCTGGTAGGACACCACAGGAGGCAGATGACTCAACAGGTTGCACACCGGTTTGCATTCAGGATTGCAAATTTACCGGTCACTGCTTTATAATCCGATCCGGATTTTGCGGAGCGTTTTTCAGAAGAACTGGAGTTAGTTTTTTTTCTGCGAGTGTTTTGAGGTAAACTAAAGATCTGTTTGCAAGCTTTTTGATCAAGAGTTCTGCATGCGAGATTTTTGGATGAGTTACAGCTTGGCAGCACCGTTTGGTGTAATAACAATAAGATAATTTCGTATAAATACAGGTCATCATGCATGAGAGGCATTGTTGAAAATAAAGAGCGCAGAGAGAACAGAGAAGAAGAGCAGTCTTTTGAGAAGGGATACAATCACAGAGAGTGAAAGAGAGAAAGATTCAACAGCCAAGCAGAGCAACGAGTGAACAGGTATGATCTGATCGATAGATAAAGTGTCAAAGAAGATTATTGTTTTTATTGTGTGAAGCACATTTAAATCCCTTAATCAGGGTGAACCCTAACAGGTTATGTTGTATAAATCCCTTCACCGAGTAACATCTTTGTTGATGTTTTTAAGTCTTTTGACAAGGCGACTCCTTATAGGGTCAAGATCTTAACCGATCTCTTTCAAATCCCTTTACCAGGTAGCATTCTAACCAGTGCTTTGTAAGCCTCTAATGGGGTAGCTTTATTACTGCAGTAGTGGAGTTTCGTGGGTTCTATCCCACCGTGGATTTTTCCTTCTAACCGAGTGTTTCCACGTATATATCTTGTGTTGGCCTGTGCATGTGATTTATGTTTATGATTGTTTAAGCATTTTTTATATTTTCAGTATTAACAGGAATAATAAACAGAAAAAGATTACAAGAAATTGAATTTATTGATTCACCTCCCCTCTCAATAACTGGTTAGGATTAACAATTGGTATCAGAGCCTAGTTCTCACGAAAAGGAAGCTTAACCGCTTGAGAAAAGCTCATGGAGGATTACAGGTATCAGAAACAAATGAAACTATTGCTTCTCTTGAAAACAGACTGAGAAGATCCCTTGCTAAGAGAAAAGAACTGGGTTTGCAACTAAGTGAAAGTCAGGAAACAATTGAAGAACTATTTGGACAGAGTAGTTCTAATGAAGTCGAAGAAGCGGTCCCAAACTCATGGAGAGAAACATGAACCTGATTGATCAAATCACCCATTTGAAAAGAGAACAGGAAGGTCATGCTCTGAGGATTACTGAACTCATCGAAGCAAGCAGAAAAGTTGAGGATGAGAAAAATAGTGCCAAAGAAGCACTACAGACTGTTGAAAGAGCAAGAATCCTTGTTGAAGATGCTCTAAAAGAGAGTGATGCTCTCATACTGCAACTGCATGCAAACATGCAGAATATAACTCAGGAGAATACAATCATGCATGAACACTTGCATGATAAAGATGAGGCATGCAAAGAAATGGTTGTTCAAGTTGAAAAACTTAAAGCACAGCTGAAAACTCTTGAGGAGAGGAATGAGAAACTCAGAAAATACAATGAGAGTTTAGAGAAGCTGGATGTGCAACTAAAAGCTCAAAGAAGGCACAAAGATCTCACAGGCCTTGGGTACATCGGTCAAGGCAATAAGGAAACCGGTGAGTCCTCAAAAGTCAATGTAAGCAAGCAGAACAAGAAGAAACCAACTGGAGACAAAGGTAAAAGAATCTCCAAACCCTCTTGCAAACATTGTGGCAAACCGGGTCATAAATCTAATAACTGCAGGAATGCACCAGTGAAACCTTCCACCACTAACAGTTACTATAGTAACTGTTATAAGTATAGTCACAGGACCTTTGAATGTAGGTTATGATCAAACAGTGTGTCCAGTGGAAGCAGGGGAAGCTTCAAAGGTTATTGCTATAGCTGCAATAAATTTGGACACAAGGCTGAAGAATGCAAGTCTATAACCATGGCATTCAAATCTCCACCAAGACCGGTATTCCATAACAGGAATGCTAACCTGTAAAGAGTCTGGCAAGCTCTTAACTCTAACTAGCTAAAAACTCAAATTAAATTGCAAATTGTATTGAACTCCGCCAATTATAAATTTGTGAATTTCAGTCTTGGAATTTATTTTAACAACATACAATAGTAAAATTATTCTACTGATCATCAAGTTCATCTACAGCTAACAAATTATCCCAAGAAATTACAAGTATTGAATAACAGGAAAGCACCTTATTAATACAA
Source organism: Chamaecyparis obtusa (assembly GCA_027943335.1). Lineage (NCBI taxonomy): Eukaryota > Viridiplantae > Streptophyta > Pinopsida > Cupressales > Cupressaceae > Chamaecyparis > Chamaecyparis obtusa. The sequence goes on along the minus strand of BSBK01002455.1, from coordinate 329,304 downwards.
TCTTCCCAAACAAGTGACGCCACTTCCTAGAAGTCATAGGCAGCACTTGGGGAATGCATTGCAGCTGCCAAAGAAAGTCACGCAGCCCCATAAATCCATACACAACAAATTTTATAAGCCACCAAGCAGGATCAATTTGTATCCTTGACCAAAACCGAGCCTCATACAACAATTAATTCAATGTCGTACAACATGTACGGCTCAGTACAGCAGTATGACAGCAGCCAAATCTATACAGCCTTGCCTTTCTTTCACCACCAAAATCAATCTACAGATCATACAATGTATTTCAATCCAACTGGTGAATTTTCAGTAAGTATTTTAGTGCTCTCTCCAAAAGATGAAGACCAAGCATGAGTGAAAGCTGTAGAACTCTCTCCAAGAATGAAGACCAAGTCCAAACCCTAAATCTCCAGGAAAAAATGATTTCTCTCTCAACACAATTTTTTATCAAATCATCAATGGGTGAATGAAAGTGCTTTTTCCAATTGAATATATAGCTTTTTTGGAAAAAACTTCAACTTCACTTTTTTCACTTAAGAGGCTTTTTAATCACAACTTCATTTTATAACATTAAGTTATAAAGTCATAAAATTATTAGAATAAAAATTATTTAATTTAATAACAATAACTTTAAAATAAAAAGCCACTGTAACCCACTAACTGCATCAAACTCGTTTCTGACACCAGAGCCTCAAACTTCAACTGCCCTGCCAAAAATAGCCAACTGCCAAAAATAGACTTACTATAAATAGTAAGTCACTCAAACTGGAGATTCCCTGAAACTCAATCCTGAAACATCTGACACTCCGTGCAGATGCCCTGCTAATCCTGGCCATACCCAAAATACCACTTACTAAAAATAGTAAATTGACCCGAAAGAAGAGCAGACCTGGTAATCTAAACCTCCAGAATGGAATTCCAACACTGGCTCCGCCAACTGACCCCCTTTGATCACCTGATTAGCTTGCGAGAGAAGCCATACCAAACTAATCTCAATAGGCTGAAAAACGAGGACATTACAATCCTCCCTTCCCAAGATTGCTTGTCCTCAAGCAATCAGGAAAAAACAAGCAACATCACAAACCACCTAGATCCCAAGGATGGTCATAAGTAATGTCCCGATCAACCTCATATTCCTATGAAGAAGCCAACAACATCAACAGTAGAGACACCAGCAACTGAGAAACTGCACTAAACACCCAAATAATTGACATCACTAAAAACATCATCTGAAGACCAACTGTAGATGCTAATGCAAAAAACAACCCAGCGGAACTCAACCCAACTAAAACACTAACTCTGTCAAAATCCAAGTCCTTGTCTATCCGACACTCACACCCAACTACATTGAGAAGACAACAATGACCAAATGTATCTGAATCACTGTTACCAACTCTAACCTCTGATAAACTGTCCTGGATGGGTCGATATTGCAAGTGGTCCAACTTGCAACTGCCAATTCCATCTGCAAAAGATGGTACTAATCCATCCCATAATGGATGGTAAGAAACTGGAGCCGGTTTACCCCTGCATGAGATCAAATCTTCCACCTATGGGTCAAAAGAAAAATGATGAGCATACCCCACCGTATAATGCTGGTAGGAAGCCCCAATCTCCATCAATAGCTCATCATTACCAAACTGAGAATCAAGAGATGGCTCCAATCTCTGACTCTGCATAACTGTAGGCTAGGTAGGATCCTGAGCAACCCTCTCAGCAAACCCAACCTCGAAATCCGTGTGGGGAAGCATAGTAGATAGAGTCTCTACAATCTTTCCCACCAACCTCCGGATAGCACAAGAACCACGGATAAGAGTACCCTCAGACACTCTGTATGAATCCTCTCGCACATCTGCACTCTCAAGTAAATACTCCATGAATGACTCGATGCAGTAAAAATAATACGTGAAAACGTCAACTTGCTCCCTCATAACCCACAGCTGATCTCTCTGAGAATGTGGCACACCCAACTGTCCCATGCTATCAACTATATGAGATGAAGAAATAGATTCACTTCCAGCAAAAGGAAGCAAATCAACTTGAGAGCTTGATTCCACTAGTACTCCTACCTCATCCGTAACTAGTGCACCCATATCCTACACAGATGTGACTGCCCCATCATCATGTCGTGCATCCCCAACCGTAGAAGTAAACTCACCACCAACCACCTCGATGTGCAATTGAACTGGGTCTGGGGCTGGTGTGGACCGTAAATGCTCCAACTCCACGGTCACCTCCTCTAACTAGATCTGTGACTCCTGAAGAGCTCGCGGAGTGCCCTCTAAAGCCTCAATAGTCGTTATCAACTCCTGAGTAAGCTCACTCACCTCCTCCTCTATGTCCATCAGTGCCTCATATGCTGTACTCCCCCACTCAACTAGGTGATCTCGGTCGGCTACCAACTGTAAATAGTTCTGTCTCAAAATCCTGACAGCCTCCCTCAAGGAATGAATCTTTGTCAAGGAAAGGTAACCACCACTATGATCATCTGCCATAGGAGCACCCCAACCATTAACAGCCAACAATTGATGAGTGACATCAAAATACTCAAGAGTAGAAGTAATATCTCTCTCATCAACTCGCAACTGGCTAGTCACATGATGACTCTGCACAATGAGCCTCCTATGAACAACCTCAACTGTGTTGTCCACCCTATGAGAGGAAGCTGCATCCAACAAACTCCCCTCAAGATCACTGTATCTCTGTGTACTTTTATTTGAATACACATCTACAAACTGAGTACAGGCATTAAACTCATCCTCATCTAACCCCGAGGAAGCTGTTGCTGACTCCAACTCAACACCATCTCCAGCTACCTCGTCCTCTGCAACCGCCTGACAATCCAAATCTTGGGATCCATCCTCACTCACTAACAACTCAAAGTCCTCCCCCAAGATCAGATAAGTCAAAAATGTCTCACTGCAGGAAGAATCATCCTCATGAGTCATCGACGAAGTAACCCCCTCTCTAGAAGTGGAAGCCCTGGCTGTAACAAACTCTTGCCACTCATATGCTTCCCCCTCCTCATCTGTGAGTCCTTGTAACACAGAATCTTGGAACCCACCACCACCATATGACAATGTTGAGTCCACACCCAAAGTCAGATATAGAAAGCCAAAAACACTACAACACTCATCATCCTCGCTCTCAATATCGGAAATATCTATGATGCTAGTGTCCACATCATCTATTCGCAACTCCTCCACTAACTCTGGCTGCATACAAGACTCAATGTCGTCATGTGAATCAACTATACTGTGGCATGAATCTATGTCACCCAACTCAACTGCAACACTCCCATCATGAGTGCCATCACTAGATAGCTCCATGCTCACATCCTCAACATAGGAAAAAACCATTGTCTCCTGTACTGATCCCACACTGCAACTGCTATCATAAACCTTAGAGCTGTCAGAGCTCATACACTCCTCGCAGTCATCGCCCAACATCTCACAGGGGGTGTCATCCCCAATGCAGCTAACAACATCCTCGAAAGTGTCATCTGATGTGTCTATACTATCAGCTTCCACATCTCCTGCTGAAATCTCAACTGCTAACACCTGACTCTGCACACATGACTCAACGTCAAGCTATGCACCAATAATGCTGGAGCACAAACTGTCATCAACTAACCCCACCGTAATGCCCAGATCACCAACATCACCACTGGGAGACTCCATACATGCATCAATCCCATCTGAGGAAGCAACTGCCTCCTGAACTGGAGCAACACTACTACAGCTGACATAAAAATCTCCAATAACCACTCCCTCCATGAAAGAGTCTGCACACTCAGTGATAACTACAGTATCATCTGCCTCTGTACAAACCGTAGTGACTACTCTGGGAACCTCAACCTATTGATGCTCAGCGCTGTTGTCAACCAATGGTACTGAAACATCCACATGTTCCTGTGAAATAGATCCATCATCAGCACTGTGGATAGGATTAGCAGGTGTTGTACTAGATATAGGAACATCAACATCATGGACACCTGTCGGGGAAAACTCAAGCCTTCTTCCCTGCAATCTCGATGTCGACCTTCTAAAAGTAGAGACCATATACCTCGTTGTCCTATCTACTGTCACTGGATCCGACAAACTCTTTGCGAATCTCTGCTAATGCAGCCTAAGTCTTTTCATACTTTCTACTAAGGCATTTAATTCCTCTATTTTTCCCATACTGTTACGGCAACTTCTAGAACTGGGCCTCCTGTATTTATCCATAACTAGGGAAAGTGGAAGTGCTGATCACTTTTTAAATAACTTCAAAATATAAATGAATCCAGACCCCACAAGATGGCAAGAAAAATGCTCTGATACCACTGTAAAGAGCTTGGCTGGCTCTTAACTCTAACTAGCTAAAAACTCAAATTAAATTGCAAATTGTATTGAACTCTGCCAATTATAAATTTGTGAATTTTAGTCTTGGAATTTATTTTAACATACAGTACTAAAATTATTCTACTGATCATCAAGTTCATCTACAGCTAACAAATTATCCCAAGACATTACAAGTATTGAATAACAGGAAAGCACCTTATTAATACAATCTTCCCAAGCAAGTGACGCCACTTCCTGGAAGTCATACGCAGCACTTGGAGAATGCATTGCAACTGCCAAAGAAAGTCACGCAGCCAGCCAGAAGTCATACAACAACCATTAAATTGAAATGCAACTCTTTTAATACCTAACGCAGCCCCATAAATCCATACACAACAAATTTTATAAGCCACCAAACAGGATCAATTTGTATCCTTGACCAAAACTGAGCCTCATACAACAATTAATTCAATGTCGTACAACATGTACGGCTCAGTACAGCAGTTCGATAGTAGCCAAATCCGTACAGCCTTGCCTTTCTTTCACCACCAAGATCAATCTGCAGATCATACAATGTATTTCAATCCAACTAGTGAATTTTCCGTAAGTATTTCAATGCTCTCTCCAAAAGCTAAAGACCAAGCATGAGTGAAAGTTGTAGAACTCTCTCCAAGAATGAAGACCAAGTCCAAACCCCAGCTCTCCCTGAAAAAACGATTTCTCTCTCAACACAATTTTTTATCAAATCATAAATGGGTGAATGAAAGTGTTTTTTCCAATTGAATATATAGCTTTTTTGGAAAAAGCTTCAACTTCACTTTTTTCACTTAAGAGGCTTTTTAATCACAACTTCATTTTATAACATTAAGTTATAAAGTCATAAAGTTATTAAATTAAAATAATTTAATTTAATAACGATAACTTTAAAATAAAAAGCCACTGTAACCCATTGACTGCATCAAACTTGTTTCTGACACCAGAGCCTCAAACTTCAACTACCCTGCTAGAAATAGCCAACTGCCAAAAATAGACTTACTATAAATAGTAAGTCACTCAAACTGGAGATTCTCTAAAACTCGATCCTGAAACATCTGACACTCTGTGCAGATGCCCTACTAATCCTAACCGTACCGAAAATACCACTTACTAAAAATAGTAAGTTGACCAAATTGACCCAAACGAAGAGCAGACCTGGTAATCTGAACCTCCAAAACGGAATCCCAACACTAGCTCCGCCAACTGACCCCCTTTGATCACTTGATTAACTTGCGAGGGTCACCAAACCAAACTAATCTCAATAGGCTAAAAAACGGGGACATTACATAACCGAGGCACATCTATGCGTGCTACCTGTGAACCATCAGGGCATAGGAACACTGAATGCCACTCACCCATGGACAAAGAAAAAAGGGTAAATCTATGGAGAGGAACCGAAATGACTTGTTACAATTGTAACAAGATTGGGCATCTAGCCAAAGACTGTAGGAATCGGCCAATGAACAAAGGAAAAGGTCCAACTAAACCGGTCAAGAGGAATGTGACTTCCAATCAAAAGGGAAACACCATTGAAGAGACCAACAAGGAAGTAAAGAAAATGTGGTCCAAAAAGGGGACAAAGAGCTTTGAAGGAGAGAAATCAGAGATAGTCATCATCCACCAATGGTGATATCTCTTCAACAAATTAAGCCAAAAGGGCTTAAGGGGGAACAGGTGGAAACGCTACTGTCCCTGGAGTAACTGGTGAGATTTATTCTCACTCAGTCAAGGTTGGAACCGGGAAGAACACATCATTCTTACACCAAGGAACCAGTCAAATGGATAAGTTGATGTAACACGATCGATGTTACAATCGAGGTTGTTGTGGTAAATAGGTAACGGTGAACCGTTTGACAAAGGTAAGGTTAGGTAAGGGTAATTAATACAATAACCATTGACAAAAGTTACCATTTGCAAATTACCGTTACAACCTAAGTGTATAAAAGAGAAAGTCGATTACTCATTTCACTTTACTTTGCGTTTTGTAATTATTGTTTTAAAAGCTTGAGTAATCTTTCTTATTGTGATTCGCGATCTCTGTTTTACGTATTCTGCGAATTTGACAAGAACTTTCTATGTGTTACCTGTCTAACTAAATGGCATCATCATCATCTGTTGTGAGCCTAATCGACATCAAACAACATGAGCGACCAGAGTATGATATCATGTCAATGCAGAAGAAGTCGAATGATATGGTTGGAGCCCTATCATCAATTCCCGACAAGGTGTTGTTGACTGAAGGCATAACCGCGTTCATCCACAGCAAGCAGAAAGAATTGGGAGACATACATACAGAGCGAATTTCTAGGGCTCTGCGAAGATGGAAAACTCCAGGCAAAATACGCGTGACTAGAGGCAACTGGATTGACCAATGGGGTTAAATACCCAACAGTGTTTTGTCCTAATTGGAGTCGGTTAGTACTTAGTCGAGTACACGATCCAAGAATGTGGTTAGCAAAAGGCGTTGTTACTCCAATAACAAACGAAGATCTATGTAGAGTAACCGGGTTCAATACAATAGGGGAAGCTCTTACCCTGAGAACAATTGCTAACGTCGAAGTCACTTGACTCACCAATTCGAAGTATGACAGTCGTATGATGACTGTGACTGACATTGAAGATGAAGGTGCCCGGTTTGCTGTTGTTATTGGTTACAAGGTTTACCAATCTAGCAATCTCAACAACATACCAGGAGGAGCAATTCATGCAGCCCACAGGATTATGCACGATAGCACTCAGTACGACATTTGTGCTATGCTAAGGAGCCAAATCTTCAAGAACCTGAAGAAGCTCGATATGGTCAAGAAGAAATTCATGAAGTATGGGACACTGATGGTATGTCTCTTCTTCTACCAGAAATTCTTTCCAGGGGTGGGTAAGGTTACCTGGTTAACAGACAAACCGGTTCAAGGATGATGTTTGCTTCCTTGTTAGCACCGATCACTGTATCATTCAGGTTGTTGAGCCAAGAACTGAGTTTGCACCGAAACTTGGTTATGAGATTTCATCCAAGACTATCAAAGCGTACGTTGAGGCACTTCAAGAGAGTAACCTAGATCTCTCAGCCAACCAGTTCGGCACTTATAATGAGATAAGCGCAAATCTGAAGAAAAATGCACCTTCAAAGGCAGCAAAGAAGGTATATGTCAAACGGTCTCCTACACCAAGGAAGAGGAAGGCAACTGTGCAAGAACCAACAGTTCAAAAGAAGAAGGCGTAGTCAATTACAACCGAACAGTCTCAAGGTGAGGACTCAGAAGAAACTAAGACAGAACAAACCACCACCTATCTAAGAAGAAGACCGGGAAACCGGTAAAGGAGGTACCAAAGGCTGTAAAACAAACCATTGATGAATTGGTTGAAGGAATAATGACAACAGGTAGAATGGGAATTGTTGATCAGAGATACACTTTGGCAAATGATGAAGACATGAGAAAAATAGAAGATGTTGTAGTATACAGCTTAGATAAGTTTAAGAGAACACCTAGTGAAATTCATGGCTCAATACCTGCAGTATTACAAGAGATTATTGAGGGCAAATGGAAATCTTCAATATCAGAGGAGAAAGAGTTGAGGATAAAGGCACTACTGGAAGTGCAAAGCCACTTGAGCCTGCAAGAGGCAACCAATCAAGAAGAACTTTATAAACAAAGCTTTAACATCAGGAAAAGGAGTGGTCAAGTACTAACAGGAGAAGTTGATGCAGTTCATGAAGGGGTTGCAATCTGGACAACCATTTTGGAGCAACAACATCAAGCTAAAGCCGAATGTCAGAAGACCTCGATGCAAACTGAAAAGGACACCAGTAGAGGGAAAGGCATTCTGGGCATTGAGTCACCAGTCCAACCCAAGCCAGCAACTGAACCGGTCATTGTTGACATCACTGAAGACACCGGTGGTGATCTTACTCCACCAACTATCCTTGCATCTCCAGAAAAAGGTAAAGCTAAAACCCTTACTATTGATGACATAGTTGATGAGATATTAGATTTTGGAAAACTTAGCAATGTTGCTAAATGGTTCAATGCCCTAGGCACTAATGATAAAGATAAGATAGAACTAGCTCTGTTATAGAGATTTCTTGATTTCAACAGGGGACCAAAGGACTACAGGCCCCTCTTTCCAGCTGAACTAAACAAAAGGCTACTGACAAAATGGAGAGCCAAATAAGCAAAGAATAATACGATCTTAAGGGAAGTTCTAGAAAAGGTTGAACCAAGTCTTGATGAAGAAGCAATCAAGATTCTATTGGAAGCAGAAGCATTGAACCTGGATACAAGAGACAGAGTGGCCAAAATTATAAATGGTCAAGACAAAGAAGTGTATGAAGAAACAATTCAACTATGGAAAAATTATGACTTCAACACACTAGCAAAGGGGCAGGAGAAAATTGCATCAAAAAAGGTATCTATTGAAACACCTAAGTAATAGGTCCTCAGGATACTTCACAAGGTGAACAGGCAAAGGAAATGTTCCCACCTAAACAGTTCACAACCGGTGATCAAGGAACAACTGGTGACACAGACAAAACCGGGGATAAGGACAAAACCGGTGAGAAGACTCCAACAGGTGTACAGGATACACCACTCAGACCAATGGAACATGAAATAGGGGAATCATCAGCTAAGATGGTTGATGAAAAAGACACTGATAAAGCAGAGACGGTCAAGGTTGATCAACAGGTTGCTGAAGAGAAAGAAGAAAAGCAACAACCAGAAGAGGAACAACAACAAGAACCTCAACAAGAAGTAATGGAGGAAGCAGAGAAGCTAGCTAAAGAAGAGCCAGAGAAGGACATCAGACAAAAACGACCAATAGATGTAGCAAGCACATCTTCATCAAAAAGAAAGCTATCTTTTGTTGTAGACCCTGAATCCAAAAAAAGGAAAGTTGACATTTCTCCAATTGGTGACACCTTGATTGACATCAACAAAATGTCAACAAAACAGCTGAAGCAGCTCACCAAGAGAAAACAGGACATGGTTCTATCAAGTGTTGAAAATATTTTGTACAATTTTGCACATGATGTTGATATAGATAAAGAAAAACTCATAATTGATCAACTGGAAATTTTGGCACAAACGATTGGAGAAGATATAACAGATCATGAAACTGTAGCAATTGACCATTATGAACAAAAGAGAATAAATATTCTTCATGACAAGATTGAAGACCTCAAAGCCACTATGGCTACCAGCACCGAGGAACTGAAGCAACAGGTACAAGACGCCGAGAGGATAATAACAGAAAGAACCAAACGAACAACAAAAGAGCTAAAAGAGAACACTTCACAGTTCAATGCTAAGACCTCTTCTACGACAAAGTATAGTTGTGAGCTAACCAATTTAGCTCTCACATTGAGAAAGGCATCTGAGGAGAACACAAAGGGAATCCAAGATCTCATTGGAATTTCAGCTATTCATAGCTCCAACCTTTGATCTGATGCAAAAATCAGCAAATGATGTTGATATGCTCCTCAATGAGCCAGATTATAAGACAATTGAGGATATGGAAACTCCATAACTGCATGGAAACCGTTCCTAGTTTCTGCCAGGAAGATCGACAAGGATATCTTCAACAGGCTACAGTTATGAGGTGTTCACACCCTTTGTCCCTTGGAGGCAAAAGGGGGAAGATTATTGTTGAGAGAAAGGGAAAAATACTGGAAGAGACTGATCAGATGACAAAAGAGTAGAGACCAGATCCAACGGGATGCAATAAAGTCTACAGGGGAAGTATCAGTTGAAATAGAATAGCAAGTCTATAGGGGAAGTATCAGTTGATAGGATGATACTCAAAAGGGAGTATATGTGTTTTGATGTGTTTTGCCACCAATGCCAAAGGGCAAGATTGTTGGCATAAAGCTTAGTTGTCATCATTGGCAAACATCAAACACACCGGTACTCAAGTTTAGAGCAACAAAGGTGAACCGGTAGACTTACTAAGTAAAAAGTGAACCTTAACCGGTTCGGTCTTGTTCAACCGGTCTAGTAGGACACCACAGGAGGCAGATGACTCAACAGGTTGCACACCAGTTTGCATTTAAGATTGCAAATTTACCTATCACTGCTTTATAATCCGATCAGGGTTTTGCAGAGCGTTTTTCAGAAGAACTGTAGTTTTTTTTCTGCGAGTGTTTTGAGGTAAACTTAAGATCTATTTGCAAACTTTTTGATCAAGAGTTCTGCATGCGAGACTTTTGGATGAGTTACAGCTTGGCGGCACCGTTTGGTGTAATAACAATAAGATAATTTCTTATAAATACAAGTCATCATGCATGAGAGGCATTGAAAATAAAGAGCGCAAAAAGAGCAGAGCAGAAGAGCAGAGTCTTCTAAGAAGGGATACAGTCACGGACAGTGAAAGAGAAAGATTCAACAGCCAAGCAGAGCAAGGAGTGAGCAGGTATGATCTGATCGACAGATAAAGTGTCAAAGAAGATCATTGCTTTTATTGTGTGAAGCACATTTAAATCGCTTAATCAGGGTGAACCTCACAGGTTCTGTTGTATAAATCCCTTCACCGGGTGACATCTTTGCTGATGTTTTTAAGTCCTTTGACAAGGCGACTCCTTACAAGGTCAAGATCTTAACCGATCTCTTTCAAATCCCTTTACCGAGTAGCATTCTAACCAGTGCTTTGTAAGCCTCTAACCGGGCAGCTTTATTACTACAGTAGTGGAGTTTCGTGGGTTCTGTCCCACCATGGTTTTTTCCTTCTAACCGAGGGTTTCCACGTATATATCTTGTGTTGGCCTATGCATGTGATTTTTGTTTATGATTGTTTAAGCATTCTTTATATTTTTAGTATTAACAACAAATTGAATTTACTGATTCACCCCCCCTCTCAATAACCAATTAGGGTTAACAGCAGGAACAAGAACAATTCATGGCAATCTTCCAAATGAACTATTCATTCTCGGAGGAGACTTTAGTGCAATACTACATAGCCAAGATAAGAGAGGGGTCAGGAGAAAGTATCGATCCCAAATTGACATTGAAAAACTTGTAGAAGATAACCATCTCCTAGAGATTCAAATGTCCAATAGATGACACACTTGGACCAACAGAAGATTGGGTTTTTAACAATATTGTTGATAAGCTTGATAGATTGCTCTGCAAAGGCATGTTAGGAGCCTTCCTCTTCACATTGGAAAGCAACATCATTTCTTCTTCAGAGTTAGATAACTACTCGAAGATGTTTTGTATTTCCACCAAGTTGAAATTAATCAAGCAGCATTTGAAGAAATGAAACGGGCAATACTTCAAAGACATATTTAAGACCAAATAGGGTATTGAAGAAGCATTGCAGCAACTAAATGAGGATGTGTTGATGGTCGGCATGGACCTAGACTGATATCTAAAAGAGAAACAACTGTTGCAAGAATATGAGGAAGTTTTGGCCAAAGAAGAAATATACCAACAGCAAAAATCCCAAGAAGTATGGATCTACGAAGGAGATAAAAATACTAAACACTTACACAATATAACAAAGAGCATGAGAGGCTTGAACAGAATTTTGAAGATCAAACTAGCTTATGGTTCATCGATAGAAGTCCATGTGTCTATAAATAGGGGAAATAGTTAGCTTCTTCAAAAACTTGCTTAATAACTAGGATTGATCAGATTTGCTGGCACAAAATAGCACTGTCCAAACATTCCCAAATTAGTTACGAAGGAGCAAAGTCGTATTATCACAACCCCCACTACACATGAGGAAGTAAATACTGCAATGCTCCAACTCACACCAGACAAATCCCCAAAGCCTGATGGATTTCCGGCCAGCCTCTTCCATTAGTGTGGAGATGTCAAAAAAAGTTGTATAGGCAATTGAGGACTCAAGGTGTTCGGACAAGATCCTTATGGAAATTAATAATACATTTATTTCTCTAATACCGAAGAAGGATAAGGCCTCTTCATCAAAATAATTCAAGCCTATCTCACTTTGTAATACCATATAGAAAAATCTTGCAAAGACGGTGGCAAATAGGCTGAAGCGCATCCTACCAACAGTTATTTCATATGAGCAAACAAGGTTTGTGTCAGGTAGATCCATATTGGATGGTGTTACAATTCAATACGAGGCAATTCACTCCATTCAAAAGAACAAGAAGCAAAGTATGTTGATCAAACTAGACATCATGAAAGCTTATGATCGAGTCGATTGCAAATTTCTTCTTAAACTTATCAAAACCTTTGGTTTCGAGAACAAATGGTTAAACTAGGCTTTCAACTACATTGAAAGTTCTAAATTCTCAATCCTCATCAATAGGTTGCTCAAGGGCTTCTTCAAAGCATCAAGAAAATTGAGACAAGGAGGCCCTCTCTCCCCCTTCCTCTTCATAATCATGACTGAGACGTTTGGGAGATAAATTATGCATGCCATGAACAATAACCACTTGGAGAGCATTCAAGTCATAAGCAATGTCCCAGCTATCTTGTACCAACAATTTGTTGATGACACATTGTTGTTTGGAGCTACCAAAAGGAAGGAAGCTGCCCTCTTCAAGGAGATCTTGGACTTCTACTCATTTGTATTGGACAAGAGGTAAATAATGCAAAATCTGAGTTTTATTTCGTTTTCACAAATGCAAGACAAGAGCAAGAAATGTAGACCATCTCCTCCTGGGACTCCCCTTTAAACAGTGTTGGCGCTAGTTATGTGCCAACTTGGGTAGGAGCGGTGCTCTCCCCAATGACATCCTTAGCCTCTTCCAAGGGTGCCCACTCCAAAAAAAAAGGCAATTTTCTCCAGCTTGTGGGTCATTAGTCCCTCCATACTTCTTTGGGAGCTATGGAAGGAGAGAAATTAAAGAATTTTTCAAGAAAAAGAAATGTCCCTTCCCTCCTTCCTAAACAAGACAGAAGTAACTATTGTAGAGGTGGTTAATAGCAAATTGTTGGGGCAGAATCTCAAGAATCGGACCTCCAAAGCATGGGATTCCAAGATGAGGAATTTGTCATTTGGTCTACAAATTCAACAAGTGATCAGTCAAAGGGGTAAGGACTCTTAGAAGAAGAGATCTTTGGCAAAATAGTCTTCATCCTACGCCTGGTACAAGTTAAACTTTGATGGTGCCTCTTGCAACAATCCCATGGTTTCCGAGGTCAGTTGCATTATTAGAGACTAGAATGGCCGGATAGTTCGCAAAGATTCCGTAAACAACGAAGCAAAACTGCAAGCTCTTCTTTTAGGTGTGCATTTCAGCAAGGATTTGAACATCAAGAAGGTTGAGGTTGAAGGGGATTCCACCATAGGCATAAGTGCCTTTAGGAGTGGTATAATCCCTTGTTGGGAGTTATAGGCTCTGCTTGATATGGTCTTGGAAGCTCTAAATCCTTTGAAGATGTCATTGCTAATCATGTGTACCGAGAGGCCAATCGAGATGTTGATAGCCTAGCCAATGAAGCAACAAATGAGAATCTTCATTGTTTGATGTGGAAGGTGATTTTGAGAAGATGTGAGAATAGCTCTCTCTCTCTCTCTCTCTCTCTCTCTCTCTCTCTCTCTCTCTCGATTGATCGATCTGAAGCCCATCCTTTTGGATTTGATCATAGCTTGCATCAGAGCTTGGATCGTGGGTGGACACATCCTCCTTAAGAAGAACTATCCTCAAGTTCTGAGTCTGGGTCAATGTCTAGAAGACTTTACCTCTAAGCTCACCCACAGTGTGGCTTCATTTGTATTAGTTGAGCGGGGTTCCTCTCTAGCTACAGCATAACAAGTTCTGGTTATCAACTTTTGCATTATAGTTTTTGCTCGATTCTTACACTGCAAATGTTTCAAGTGTGTTGCAAGATGATAATTTGAGTCATGATAGTGTTGTTGGGTGTGCAGGGATCTCAACTCTCTCTCTTTCATGGTCAGGTAGTTAGCAGATACAAGTCTCAAAAGAGTGGTACTAGCTTAAGCAGTAAGATGCAATTTTTTCTATATCTTTAATACTTGTAACTTCAAGTTCCCTCTTACCTATCAAAAAAAACAGCCTATCATTTAAAATGTGATGGTGGCCTCAGTGGAAGTGTCATTGCACCAATGTTTCAACTATATTCGATGTTGTATTTAGCCCAAGTCAATAAAACTACCTTAGAAATGGCAACAAATGGTTGAAGGCTATGTTACTAAATCACCTGAAAAAACAGGCATCTGGGTAAGATTCAGGTTTGAGTCGCCTGTAATTGGCCAAAAAATGATATTTTTGATAATTTAAACAAAGATTTTCCAAAACATATGTCAAACATTAAAGTTCTAGTCATACCATTGTTTTCCATGATCACCAAAACATATATCAAAAATATGGAAAGTGACCCTTTTCTTGTGAGTCTGTAACTAAGCTTCTTATTCCAACTTTATTCAATGGTGTATTTAGCCCATGTTCTATAAAACTACTCAAGAAGTGGTAACAATTGGTTGAGGATCACATTATGAATCAACAGAGAAGCCAACCATTCCTCGATAGGATTCATTTTGGAATCAGAATCGGGTTTCAATTGCCTGTGGAACCATCTACTGCACCTTATTTTGCAGGTGGATCAATTTCACATCTTTCATGAGTGCACCAAGGCGATTCCAACTTGGTCAAGGCAATTCCAACAGTAGGCAACAATTTACATGTATTTCATCAAAAGAACATTGCTCATATCTCTATCACAAGTCACATTAAACCATTTTGCAATGCAAACCCAGACAAATATGAAGAGTTTTTTTTTTCTTTTATGTCTGCATAGATATTTACTCCTTCATTGTTGTCTTCGGGAGAATTGTTTCTTCCCTTTCTTGTGAGGGCTGTATTCATGGTGCTTGGTTTGCATTTCCCCTTCCCCACAAGAAAATTCCTTTTGACAAGTGCAAGAAAACAAATATCAAATGTGCTGTTGTTGCAGCAACTGCTTACATATAAACATATGCATAACTTAAATCTGCCCATATCATCTTGAATTTGCAGAAAAATCTTTGTCCTCGGATCCTCAGCTATTAGCAATGGTGCACAAACTATTCTGCTTGATTCAAGGGAATGTTTTTCTGTTTTCTTTCTGTTGTTATGGTTCTTCTCAAACTTAAATTTTAGATATAAATGTATCATTTAGTATTGTTACTAAAAAATTAGTAAGATATACTAATATTTATTAATATTAACTTGATTTATAGTTTTATTATTATATATTAACTTTAATAATGTTCAAGACTCACAAATATTCTTGTACGTTAAAAATACTAGGAAACATGTATATTGCCTCTTAAAATTCCTGTTTTTTGGCTGCAAATATGTACATATTTATGATTTTTGTATAGATGTACCCACAACATATGCAGCACCAAAAAAAATTGCCAAACTGGCATACCATACCCATGTGCCCATACCAGTCCCTGATTCCAGTTCAGCAACTTAGGTTGACGGTTCATTAAATCTTATTTGACTTTGCCAGAACAAACTCAAATCTGACCTAAAAGAATTTGGAAGGACAGTTTCTAAAACCAACCAAATCCTTTTCCTGCAAATCAGGTCTGAATTTTAGAAGTTACTTCATATGAGAAGCCATTGTCGCAGAAACAACAAAACTTCTCTGTAAAGATGTATTCTCACAAAAAAAAAGGAAAGCAACCCAGTGACTTGCTGTCCTATCAACCATACCCATGTGCCTGTACCAGTCCCTGATTCCAATTCAGCAACTTAGGTTGAGGGTTCATTAAATCTTATTTGACTTTGCCAGAACACACTCAAATCTGACCTGAAAGAATTTGGAAGGACAGTTTCTAAAACCAACCAACCCCTTTTCCTGCAAATCAGGTCTGGATTTTAGAAGTTACTTCATATGAGAAGCCATTGTTGCTGAGACAACAAAACTTCACCATAAAGATGTCTTATCACAAAACAAAGGAATGCAACCCAATGCCTTGCTGTCCTATCACCCACAAAATTAAAATATTAAATCAGCTAGAAGAAGGCAAAAGTTCAACCATTTTTGTCCTAGTTACCTTGTGAACCATAATATACTCCATGTTCAATACTTAATGCTTGTACTTGTTTTCTCTCATATATAAAAGAAATTAACCAAACAATGTAATAAGAAAAAACAATCTCACGAGCATCACCCTCACTTACAGCCAGAGTATTACTAAGAGCTTCAATCGCATGTTGTCGTTCTTCATGCATATCTTGTGTCATAATTGGTATATCCTGCACAAGGTGGACATGAATATTAAAGATGTATGATATTCATAGAGAAGAAATATTTACTAATTTAAAAGGAACTAAATGCAGCTCATAGATCCAAACACTAATTTGCAAAACATAAGATGGGTATATGTTCTAAATATCCAATATTATTTCTTCTTAGTGCTCCGCAACCTGAGTAAAGGGTGCATGCAGCCTCTTGAAGGCCTTCAGCAACATCATATCTCCTACCGGTCCAGCTGAGCCCCTTTGTTCATAATACGAAGGTCCATTTTGAAGACTAGTTTTAGGTTGAAAATTATTGTTTGAGTTAGATCCTGAAAGCTTTGAAATGTCAACATCTTCTTCAACTTCACTGGACCTGAACAAATAAATAAAAAGTATAATTTAAATAAACCCAATTAAAGAAAAGATGTTTCTTCTATTGTAGTTTTCAAAAACAAACAGATCTCGAACCACTTAGCATTAATAATGCATTCTAAGATAAATATTGAATATGGTTTAATCATTTTCTAGTTCCAAACAAACAAATGAATTGAACAATATTCTCTCACAAACACTTTAAACATCTAGATTTGATTCCTTTCAAAATGAAGCTAATTTATGGAATTAAACAGAAAAAATGTGATTCCATCAAATTTAAAATGAGCATAAGGTCTTTAAACTATTGTTGATAGGTACTTAATTATGCATCTGCATATACATATATCTCTTTCATCGTAAAAATTAAACACACATTCACTTAGCCTCCACAATAGTAAAGAAAACATCTATGATGAACATCAATTAAATTAATTAACTATATTAAACCCCTGCAATGACAAGCAAACATATCCAGGTGGGTACGAAAATTTGCATGCACGATATGAACAAGACAGTTCTATTTGAATTAAAAACCACATGTCGTAATCAAATTTACATTTCAATCATTTCTCCATCCAAATGACTAGTTTATTTTTTAACTCTCCATATATGTGGACATTGAATTCCTACACAAGTCATCCTTACAAATACAGCAACAAAAATGATTCTCACTTGTAAATTTCACCTGCCACGTTCTCCATCTAGTATATCCTTAGAAGCATGCTGGCTTTTTTCACCCCTCTCCAGTGATTTGAGCTCTTCCTGATTCCTCAATGATACAGAAAGTCAGAAAACAAAATCTATGTTTACATAATGAGCCAACAACCATCCCAAATAACATCTAAAATTTTGAAGTAGTTTTAAGTTTTAACAACCAATGAATACACACATATATGGACAAAGCAGAAAAAATTAAAAACACAGCTACTGAAATTTGTTAAATTTAAAAGGAATGTTAACTGGTATGCATCCTAAACTACATACTACTTCAGCATGTCCTAGCTCCCGTACATTGCTTTCAATAATGTTGCTGACTTTCCTGCCCTCTAATATGTTTTTGTTAATGCCTACAACAAGCTGACATGTTACAAAAACAGGAAAAAGAAAGTAAAACTAATTTCCACATATATAGCTTCACATGCATTCTGTCCAGTAACATATATACATGGTAGACCAACTAGAGCGGACTAAACAGAACATGCCACCAATTTGCTACCTCAATAACATGGGATATTTTATCCAAGCACAGGAATACAATCAGGAAAAAAGAAGAAATCATATTAGTGTCCAATAACTATTAAGAGTCAATTGATAGGACTCAAAAGAATCAGTTAATGTAGAAAAGCATTAGAGATAAAGTAAGTCCAGGGAGTCAAATGAATCATTAGAATCTAAGTAATATCAACATAACCAAAGGGGTAAACCCAAATAGATAAATCCCAGCGATTTGATCCTATCAGTAATATAAAAAGGAGAAGACCCGTTTATGGAAAAACACAACTTTTGAAACGAGTTGAATGTAAAAGGAGTGTTATATCATATGCATACTAAATTACATACCACTTCAGCATCTCCTTGCTCTTGCACTTTGCTTTCAATAATATTACTGACTTTAGCGCGCTCTGATATTTTCTTGATGATGCATACAGCAAGCTGACATGTTAAAAAAAAAAAAATTATAAATAAAGTAAAACTGATTTCCACATAAACAAATAAACATGTATTATGTCCAGCATCGTACATGCATGGTAACCCAATTAGAACAGGCTACACAAAAAAATGCTAACCATTTTCTACCTCAAGAAATTTTGTCCAAGCACACAAATACATTCAGGGAAAAAGAAAGAAAATATATTATTGATAAATGATTACCAAAAGTCAACCAATGGAACTCCAGGAGTCAAAAGATTAATTAGAGTCAAACAATGTAAGCATCAACATAATCAAAGGGGTAAATCCAAATAGATAAAGCAACTTGATTCTAAAAGAAATATGAAAAGGAGAAGATTCCTTGAGGACACAAAGAATCAAAAAACACAAAATCGGGAGACTAAGACAGTAAACCAATGCTATCACATATTTGTATTAAAGCTCAGAGAAAAATTCATGGCCTTGTCATCTATTGTAGGGCCAATACAAGATCCAATATTGTTTATAGGAAAATGTCAAGAGAAAAAAAGAATAAGCTTGACAATCCTAGGAGCAAGCCTGCTGCTCCACCTAGAAACTTCCTACCACACAAGGAGTATTCACCGCCAAAGTTAGAGAGAAAATTGGTAATATGTGCTTGTTCTCATGATTCAAACTGATGGAAAGGAGAACTAGAGTATGCTCCACCACAGACAGCAATTGATAACAAATATCTTATGAAAGTGAGCAAATCTCTTATGAAAGTGAGCGGACTGACGTACAGTAATGGAAAAGAGTGAATATAGACATCATCTCCATCCTATTCCAACCTGTATAAAAATAAAACAATTATGAAGAGTATGTACCTCCACCAATGGCTATGATATGTCTGTGAATAACAAAAGGTAAATGCCGAACGAAACTCACAAAGTGCAACCACCCAAGTGATGCTTATTTGAGATAATGTTGTACAAGCAACAGTTCTAAATAGTGTTTACCGTACAAATCTAAAATTGTGCTTTTATATAACACTAAGAAAGATGTGACACAAGATAATACATCAAAACCTAAAACAAGGATGTTTTAATGTGCACTCAATTATATCTGTCAACACAATTTAGGATGTGTGTTCTTAGGTGCATTTGATTATATATATCAATCAAATATAAAATTGTTTTTCATAGATTCTTTTTCTTCGATAATATTACAAAATATTGGAGTTCAAGTGAAATTGAAATCATCATGCTTTAAGAATAAATAATTTAGTGGTTTGGTTGGTCATTTTCACAAAGGATTTGTATACCAAGTGGCTTCATTACAGTTGAAAAGGGTGAAGTTTGTTCAAAAAAGTAAAATGGTGTAAATTTTGTAGTTTTTACTTTCCTCCATTGCCCAAGTCTTATGCATTCTTATCAATCTTCAATCTTTGTATTTAGCCACACCATTTTACTCTTATTTTTCACTGATATCTAATCAAGTTCTACTCTTTACTGAAAATGATGAATATTTTTAAATTTAACATCTTTTTAACCAAGATGATTCAAATGTCATACCAGATTATATCATTTCAAGAAATGTCTAATGTGATTTTATGTAATGTCCCCGTTTTTCAAGCTTTTGGGATTAGCTTGGTTTGGCGACCCTCGCAAGCTAATCAAGTGATCAGTGGGGGTCAGATGTCAGAGCCAGTGTTGGGATTCCATTCTGGGGATTCAGTTTATCAGATCTGCTCTTCGTTCGGGGCACTTCGGTCGACTTACTATTTTTAGTAAGTGATTTTTTTGGTTTGGCCGGGATTAGCAAGGTGTCTGCACGGAGTGTCAGAGGTTTCAGGATCGAGCTTCAAGGAATCTCTAGTTTGAGAGACTTACTATTTTTAGTAAGTCTATTTTTAGCAACTGGCTATTTTTGGCAGTGGGTTATTTCCAGCAAGGCAATTGGCGTTTGGGCTCTGATGTCGGAAATGAGTCTGTTTCAGTTAGCAGAATTCAGTGGCTTTGTTTTTTAAAGTTATCGTTATTAAATTAAAATATTTTAATTTAATAACGTAAGTACTTTATAACTTTATTGTTATAAAGTGAAATTATCATTTTAAAGCCTTTTATATTAAAAAAGTGAAATTGTGCTTTTTCCGAAAAAGCTATAAGTACAACTTGAAAAAGCACTTTCATTTACCCATTGTTGATTTGATAAATTGTTTATGTGAGAATTCTGCTTGACTTGGAAAAAATAGGGTTTCTGGAGCTTGCTCTTCATTTTTGGAGAGAGTTCTTCTGAGATTTGTCGAGTTTGGTCTTCTTCCATGAGAGAGCTCATTCTGATACTAAATTAAATCCAGTGCTGAGGTATACTGGATTCTGGTGAAATTTTTTTAATTCTACGGGCAAAATTGAATTGTTCTCAAAGAATTCAATTTGTTATTTGCTGAGGTCTGAATTTTATTTGGGAAATCTGCTATCAATAAATTGCTGAGGCTACAATTAATATTTGGTGATCGAAAATAGTCAAGCTTCCAGCATGTGATTGTTTGTTATGGGCCGTACTTATCTGGGAAGTAATATAATTGGGTTGAGGCTGCTTCTATACCTCACGTGCCTTCTTTTGGTGCTGCCGTTGGGTGTAAGGGTGCTAAGGAAGCTACAGCACCAACAGAACCTGCCAACGTGACTACCTGGGTTGTATTTCTTATTCTGCTGGTGTCGTACAATGCCATGCCAGTGACGTTTTAATTAATCTGCCCACATGACTGCATTCTGGGCCGTTTTTCTTCCTGCTGGGGTTTTGTATATGCTACAGGACAGTCAAGCACGGCTTGAGCTGCTCGGACTGTATAGAGTTGGCATTTAATATGTTTGGGCTGTGACATGGTTGAAGAGGTTATTGTTTATACAAACAATTCAGAATATTGCAGCAGTGCCAGGTGCTTAATTTCCTATTTTAATTATTTGATTATGCAATCTGTTTGTAATGAGAAATAAAAATCAATAAAATTTTCAAGGAAATTCAATTTGTCTTGGTTGGATTAACTGAAAAATTGGTGTAAGCTTCATTATAATTGTTTGTGAGATTATTATTGAGTAAGAATTTTGCAACCATATCAAATTTAGTGGATAAATCCAGAAAGAGCCAGTTGGGTTCTTCACATTTTAACAATGTTGTGTGTACAAAAATATGGATACAAATACGGATATGGTATCTCATTTGTCTTTCTCATTTTGTGTAGCTTTTGTTTATACCAAAAAAAACTAAAATAATTGCATGAATGAAGTTTTTCTTAATAAATTTTGGAAGATTATGTCAAAATTTAAAAAAATCAAATCATGTAGCATTCAGGACGGAGGAAAAATCAAGGTTCCTTGGGCATGCACAGGTACAGTATCCGATGTGTATCTAGGCTGTATTAAATATGAATCCAAATCGGATAGGGTGATACATGTGCCCGACGAGGGACAGAGTATCCAGCTACTCTGGGTTTTAAAAAGTTTGGGCATCATCTTAGGACTCTATTATCTCCATCTTATAGGTGAAATTCATTCAACAAAAAATGGCCCAATTTTTTTCTATTATTTTTTAACTTATTGTTGATTAATGCTCCTAACTTCATTGGCTATATAAGTAACCACCTGGTTGTACTATGCCCATATTTGGATCCTATTCTAGCATATATGACACATTGTAGCCAATAGCCATATCTGATAAGTGTGTGTACTAACACAGGATTAATGTGTGTCAATACTGAAATCATTTTCATAGATATTGAAAATACATTGAGATGAGACTGTGTTACTGGTTTGTCCCTAGGAGACCCTAGGTCCAAGTCTGGTTCAGAACGGCTTCAAAGTCCGAGTCTGATTCCCTGTGGGCCAAGGTCCCACCCAGAGCCTGTGGGTTTAGCCTAGATAAGCCCAGGCCAAATTTCACCTCCATAAGTATCCAGTCAGTGAATTTTGTTTTTAAATTACTTTTTTATTTTTAAAATTTTTATTGCAATGGATCTATCTATAGCATATCTGATATGTGTGCGCACTAACATAGATGAATATGTGTCAGTATTGGGACCATTTTCATAGATATTGAACATTCATTAAGATAAGAATGTGTTACCAGTTTGTCCCTGTGTGACCCCGGGACTCAGTCTGGTTCAAAACAGGTTCAAAGTCCAAGTCAGGTCCCCTGTGGGTTTGGCCAGGGTCCTACCCACAGCCTGTGGATTTGACCTAGATGAACCCGAGCTGAATTTCACCTCCATATGCATCCACCCAACGAATTTTGGTGTTTTACAAATTTTTGACTTTTTTTCTACTTGTAGTTTTTATTGTAAGGTATCCGATTGTCAAAACCATGGCATCAAGGAATAATCACTAGGTTGCTATGCTAGAAAGAAAAAGGAAGGTCTAATATAAAGCTTAAACCCTTGCATATTCAATTATCAATCTGTAACGATATGAAATTTATAACAAATCGTTAATCGTTAATCATTAATGTCATTGTTAAGGACAGTGGATTATGTCTTCATTAGTATCAATTATCAAATAACTGCCTTCAGCAATCTATCATGCGCATAGGTGCAGTGATCTGTAGATAAAAATGAGAAAGGGTTAGAACCATGTTAAAACCTTAGTGCCAGTTCATTACTTTAAGGATACCTCAAGCCTTATCCAAATTCTTGACACACTTCAACATCCTATAAACTCAAAAAGAAGCAGTCCTAATATACATAAAGACCTTGTGATACAGCACCAAACAAAGACAGTGTACTGGGAAGCCATCATGAGAGTGATAGTAAACTTCAAAGGACAGCAGTATCCAAATTCTTAACACACTTCAACATCCTATAAACTCAAAAAGAAGCAGTCTTAATATGCATAAAGACCCAGTGATACAGCACCAAACAAAGACAGTGTTCTGGGAAGCCAGTATGAGAGTGATAGTAAACTTCAAATGACAGTGGTATCAAAAGAGAGATCATAGTGTTCAATGAAGGCCATGGATATGATGGTGATCAAGTTGTTATCTATGAAATGTCATTCATAGTCTATTGAGTCAACAACTTACAGAGCTCATAATACCAAGTGATTGCCATTTGACTCATGTCAAGTAAACCCAAGTCAAATGACCTACAGGAAGATGGTTATCTAATATGGATAGTGACGATACTTTTGATGACCCGTATGATATTTGATAAATGATGGTTGATTGTTGACACTTAACATTATTAATTTTTTACTTTAAAGTTTAATATATGTTATGACAATAGACTATTAATATGGTTGTGTGTTTTGAACATAATTACTGCGGCAAATATGTGTATATTTCTGGTTTTTGTATGTTTTTGAATCAACAAACACAACCCTCAGGAAACATTTGACCAAACCCGCAAACAAAAAATCAAACCTGAACCAATAACTTAAGGATAAGACACTCTCATAAACAGCTCTGGAGAAATGTGTCATTCTTTTACTACTATAAATCTAGCAGCAAAATGAATTTTAAACGTGTGGAATTGAAATAATTCCACCCAACCAATAGTTGTAGCTAGTGTGCATGATATTATATAATACAAAGTCAAATCACTTATTCCAGAGAGACATTCCTCAAAAGAACATATATCTACCATGGATAAAGAGTTATCTATCAATTTACGAAAAAATGTCATGTATTAGCATACCATTTGTAACTTCTGATGCACTAGAGAACAACTAAGGTCAATGGTTCCATCGCTTGCCATTCTTGGTAAGGGCACTAACTCTTCCCAGCACCAGCGCACTTCTCGCACAAACTCTATCCACAGCACAGAGATTGCTGACATACATATAAAGACAAAAGTAGAAATGAGATGTGAAACGCTATCACAGCTTATAATTTTTGCATTTCCATACAGCCCAAAGATAATATAAATGCTTATTAAACTAACCAATCCAGCATCCATCAGTTATTTACAGACCAATAAAATTCTACAAGATAAAGCAAATAAGGAGATTGGATAAAGAAATCTTCCATAATATTTAAAACTTAAGTGGCAGGTAGGCTAACCATTCTTGTATACCTCGTATATTGCAACTTCCAAACCAAAGTGAATGAAGACAAAACTGAGCAAACAAAGACTCAAGTGGAGCTCCTTTAATAGCTGGTGCATGCTTATGGCAACTTGAACTAAATTTTAATATTGTGGGTCCTGCAAAACAATAAGAGATCTTTGAATGCATCCCAAAAAAACAGCCATCCAGTTTAAAAGAACACACTCAAGTTTGTTTAGCCTTGAAAGCATTTAGTATAGTTGAATGGAAATGAGAACATAGAAAGGGCAATGCAGAAGTAAACTACAATGCTATCCTGAACAATAGAGAGTTTGTACAAAATTAAACTGCACAATGGGCCTGTTAAAATTTTTAGGATCATTGCAAATGTAATAGAACTTCTTGTATTGTATGTGTTTTCCAAATGCAACAATCTCTTGCATTTATATTGAGAAAGAGCCAAGAAGAGACATGTCCCTTCATGGGACATGTCTATTCATTATTATGTAATTAATATAATGACAACTATGATTATATATATATATATATACACACACACATATATATATATAAAAAAACTCTTGAGTATTATATTAATTTCTCTAAAATTTATATAATAATAATATTTATATATATGTATATATATTTAAGTATATATATACATCTCATATATATATATATTTATATATATATATATATATATATATATATTCACTAGTATTGACTCATAGTGTTTATTCGACTGAAGCTACAAAACATCAACACTCCCTCTTAGATAGGGAAGATAAAATCTATCAATCTAAAAGAGCAACACAACGTTAATTGTGAAATTTTATTTTGCTATCACATTAATGTGATGTCAGAGATATGGACTGACTAGGAATATCAAGTCTCATGATATTCACCATAACTCATAGATTTATAAATATCATCTCATGATATTGGGAGTATTTCTCACAGAAAATCAAGTCGCAAGATATTCTCCAAATACTCAGCGTAATGGCCTACCAACATCAAGTCACATGATGTCCACCAAGCACTCAAAAGTTTACAAAGATATCATCTCATGATATCTGGAGCATTGGCCTGCAGAATATCAAGTCGCATGATATTCACCAAGTGCTCAGAGTAATGGCCTACCAACATCAAGTCACATGATGTCCACCAAGTACTCAACAAAATTATAAAGATATCATCTCATGATATCAGGAGCATTGGCCTGCAAAATATCAAGTCGCATAATATCCACCAAGTGCTCAAAGTAATGGCCTACCAACATCAAGTCACATGATGTCCACCAAGTACTCAACAAAATTATAAAGATATCATCTCATGATATCAGGAGCATTGGCCTACAGAATATCAAGTCGCATGATATTCACCGAGTGCTCAGAGTAATGGCCTGCCGACATCAAGTCACATGATGTCCACCAAGTACTCAACAAATGTCCATAGGTAATGTGCACTTACCATAGGAACATTCACATCATCTATTATGATCTGTTTCAGCCATCACAAGATGTCTATCACAATAGAAGATGTCATCTATTATGATCTGTTTCAGCCATCACAAGATGTCTATCACAATAGAAGATGTCATCTATCATGATCTGTTTCAGCCATCAGAAGATGTTTATCACAATAGAAGATGCCATCTATCATGATCTGTTTCAGCCATCACAAGATGTCTATCACAATAGAAGATCAAGTTATTGTAAGATCGTCACTTTCCAATAACTTTTGCAAATACAAGTGATAATCATTTGGAAGTCCTCACTTCCTCATGATTTACATAGGGGGTAGGCCCATTAAAAACATTCATGATTCATTAGTATAATAATCAATTATATCAAGTTTACCTCAGAAGTGTTTTACCTTCAATAGTGAACTCCCTCTCAATCAAGATTGTCACACGTTGAATGAACCATCTGCTCCCTCTGAAGCTCGAGTTTATCAACTTCTTGACCTCTTTGGAAATGTCAGACTCCCTTTGCATCTAGTCTCAATCATCAATTTGTTTGCAAGCATCAAGTTCTTTCTCCCTTGAATGCAATTATCTTGTGCTTCTGTCCTGAAGGTATGTCAAAGATAGATTACAAATAGCTCACTAAACTATCTCGACCAAAAATACCAATGATAGAAGCATACAAGATTTTAATAACCAATAGTATAGCATGAATTAAAAAACTCAAAAATTATGTGCATTAATAAAACATGAAATACTTATCTTTTATAAATTTCAAGTATTTCATTTTGTAAGGTGAGCCCATATAGAAAATATCATGCAAATTCACAAAATGATGTCGTCGTTCTTGAACATTACCATAATTCTTCACATGACCTATCATGAGTATCCAAAGGTTCTATACACTATGACCACCTTCAATATGATCGGATCTCCCTTCAAGCAGTTAGGCTTTTAAAGAAGGAACCTCGCTCTTTTACAAAAAAAAATTGCATAGACCCGTACACAGTCGGTCATAACTTTTGAACCTGACATTTTCTCTCCAATCGCTCCGGTGAGATTATTCTAAATTTGTTTATCACAAACATATCCAAAATTTAGCAAAATCCAACGGTGCATTTGTGAGATATGGTCCTCGTACTGAGACTGTATTTTCTGAGACGGTCACACATTCACCATCAACAAACTACTCTCTTACATTTGCAATTTGGCTCTGATACCATGTTAACGTCTTTAGGATCATTGCAAATGTAATAGAACTTCTTGTATTGTATGTGTTTTCCAAATGCAACAATCTCTTGCATTAATATTGAGAAAGAGCCAAGAAGAGACATGTCCCTTCATGGGACACGTCTATTCATTATTATGTAATTAATATAATGACAATTATGATTATATATATACACACACACATATATATATACACACACACACACACATATATAATATCTCTTGAGTATTTATAATGTCCCTATTTTTCAAACTCTTGAGATTAGCTTAGTTTGGTGACCCTCGTAAGCTAATCAGGTTGTTAGAAGGGGTCGGTTGGCAGAGCCAATGGTTGGATTCCATTTTGGAGGTTCTAGTTGTCAAGTCTGCTCTTTGTTGGGGTCAATTTGGATGACTTACTATTTATAGTACGTGATATTTTGGGTATGACTATGTTTAGCAAGGCGTCTGCGCAATGGTCTCAGATGTTTCAAGATTGATTATGCGGAATCTCCAGTTTGAGAGACTTGTTATTTATAGTAAGTCTATTTTGGCCAGATGGTTATTTCTGGCAGGGCAGTATGAGCTCGAGGCTGTGTTGTCAGAAGTTAGAATTATTTTGTCAGAGAGTTTCAGTGGCTTCATGTTTTAATTGTGGTTATTAAATTAAGTTATTTTAATTTAACAACTTTATGGCTTTAATGTTATAAAACAATGGTGTGTTGAGGAAGCCACGTTAGTGAAAGGTGTGAAGGAGAAGCTTTTTCATAAAGCTTATAAATATAACATGAAAAAACCATTTTACATACCTTATGTCATTTGATATAATTTATGAAGTGTTAAAAGTTTCTTTGAAGGAGAAAATCGATTTTCTTTGGAGAGCTAGGGTTTTGGACTTGGTCTTCATTCTTGGAGAGAGTTCTTCTGCAAATTCTTGTGTTTGGTCTTCAATCCTGGAGAGAACACCGAAATTCTACCGGAATTCACCATGTTGGATCAAAATACATAAGCATACAACTGCAGATTTGTTTGGTGGTGAAAGTGAGTCAAGTTGTACGGAATTGCTGCTGCCGTACTGTTTACACAGGGCCGTACATGCTGTACAGTGTTGTATTTATTGGTGATTGGAGTTCGGTTTAAGCTGTGTGCACATGCCGTCCCTGTTGGTGTGTCACAAACAGGCTGCATTTGGATATTGAACTGTTGTTGAGGGCTGCATTTGGAATTGACAAGCTGCTGGGGCTGCGTTAGGAATTTGAAAACTGTATCTCTTCTGCAGCAGTCACTTACTTCGATATTAAGGTGCCTTGAATCTATTTGATATCATTGTTAATGTCATTTAATAACAATATGATTTAATTCTGGTTTAGTAGTGCAATCAAGAGCATTTGGGAATTGAATTATTGAGCTATTGTCATGTGGTATTTGAGAAGTTTATGAAAATTCATATTTGTATTGAAAACACATACAAAAAACAATTGCAATTTAATTATAAAGGCCAGATTGTTATTGAGAGCCAGTTGGGCTCATCACAGTATTATATTAATTTCTCTAATATTTACATAATAATAATATTATATATATGTATATATATTTAAGTATATATGTACATCTCATATATACTATATATATATATATATATATATATATATCTTCACTAGTATTGACTCATAGTGTTTATCCAACTGAAGCTACAAAACATCAACAGGGTCAATTAAAATTATGGAGACCCTTTTCCAATCTCAAACTTGGTCAGCTATGTCAATACATTAGAAAGCTTCCTGTCTTGGTCCACATCAACATGCACTTCATGTAATTTAGAAATGACATGGAAAAACAGCAAATCCACAAAGCATCTCAAGGAAATATAATGTACTCAATATGATTCCTTATTTACTCAAGCTAGCCATGCTAATGATCTGTTTTCAAATATTAATTTTTTTGGGGGGGGCATTGATTTGGAAAAAAATTAGTATTTGTCTAATTTAGATCACTCAAAACAGCTAGCTTAGTCACTAAATATTCTCGTGTAGAATGATCCTTGAACTAAACACTCTTAATGACTCATTCTAGAAAGAACTTGATCACATTGCACAGACAAAATAAAGTTGAACAGAGACAGATTTATAGGGCAGAACAAGGACAGATATAAACTGAGTTACCTAGAGATTCAGATTACTAATGTCATGAAGAAACCAAGTATAGGTGACAAATTCAAACTCCAAATATGTCATATACGTCAAACACATTCAATTCTAATCATAAAGGTCCACAGGGTCCAACCCCAGTTGAACTTGTCTGGTGCAGAGACACTCATCAGAGACAAGTTTGGTCACAGTTGAAACTTGAAACTGTCCTATACAGGACAAAAGGACAAATTTTGCAGAGCTCTGAGAAGCTCAACATTTCAAACTCTTCAGTTTTGGTTAAACAAGACCTTTGAGCTCCCATTTAATGTTCTTGTTCATAAAATACCTCCAAAAGAGATCTTTGTAAAGGGGCAAATTAATTATCTTTCTTAAGACTTTCATAACAAAATTGGTTGAATTGAATTATTGTCGATTCAACCTATGAGACTTAGTGCAAGTAGGTAAATCTAAGAGCAATTGCAAGGCTTGCATAGTGTTTGGGCATTGTTCTTTGTGAAACAAATGCTGATGATGTGGAAATTGTTCTTTGGGCAATGTAACAGCTCATGAGATTGGGGCTTGACAAGGCAACTGATATATCATATGTAGTGTTCTCCCATTTTAGGTTTCTCAAAGTTGTATGTTGTTGTGATATTGATTCAGGTGTATGTGTTTATGCTTTTTATTTGTTGATGCCTGCTTCCTTTTAATGTTAATTTTTCTCATCAACACTCAACTTTATACATGGGAACTCCTTTTCCATAATTCACACAAGATACAGCAACTTCACTGATAAATGTGCATTGAGCTTGAATAAAATTAATTTAGGTAACTTATGTATAGTTAGACTGTCCACAATAATTATGGATCGTCTCTGTGAAGACAGCAAAAATGGTTTTACATCTATTAGATCCAACCTTCATATTTGGACAAAGATAATAAATACTATAAAATAAGGAAAATTCCAGGGATGATCAGAGAAAACTAGCAGCTGCCCAAGGACTATTTACCTACCCACCTATTCAACAACATGAGCTGCCTGCAATTTGACTAACCAACACTATGAGATATTTCTGTTCATAACTCTCCTGCCAAAGAAATAGATAATGGCAAATAAAGGACTCTTAAATACTGTGTATTACACTACAAGTTAAGATGACCTGAGACACCACCCAAAGAAATTGAGGGTGTAACTCAGCCAATACAATTGACATAAACCCTACAGGTCATGGACATTATCAAGGAAGAATCAGCATAAAACTAAATACAAAAATGTTCAATGTCATTAGAAAATCGAAACATCCTAGTTATTCATTTGCTTTAATATGCACAGAGGTCACAAATAAAAAGAATCAGACATGGAGAATACCTTCATGAAAAAGGTCTTTAAGAACTCGATCCAGAACAGTAGGTGGAGGAACAGTAAATGACGCAGTCAGTTTCTGAATACGTGGTTTCTCAACTGCAAGGTAAGATGGTAGAACATGCATGTTTAACATATGATGGACTAATATTATCTAATGAGAAAATCTACTTTTGAACATGAGAAACTCAATTTAAGACATTAATGCAAGACAACCTGTTGAAAAGTCTTCCATAAATTGTGCATTAAATGAAATGCAAAATGCTTCCACCAAAGCAAGCAATCTAGATGCAAAGCCAACTTGATAATTTCTGGCAGTAGTTTGTCTGCAAAACAAAATTATATTTCAGAATGTTGTCAATTTGTTTTCATACATTTTACATATTGTAGACTCTATAGGTAAGCATTTGTATTAAAAGGGAAGGCGCAATACTAAAACGCACAGAAAATCTTCATAATGAATATAATGTACTTATTCGGCATTCCTAGTTTTAACTTCGAAGTTTGAACAAAAACAATCTACCTTGGAGGAGTGGGAGTTTGGGCAAAAATTCAGATCTTTTTGTAACAGATGATCAAGGAGAAATACAAGGTAGTGCTAAGTATTGTATCAGGGTTGATAATGCAAGCTAGCATTTATATAATCAAGTGGAATGTTTTCTTTTACAAATCCAAAGAGTTGCGGATTAGTGGTAAAAGGGGTGCATTATGATGAAGATGATTCAGTTCTGAATCCCACACCAGAAAATGGCAACCCATTATTCTTTTCTACAAATTGATCCATGAGATTCAGATAGACACACTAAAAGGATCTATTTATATTATCAATTCTACAATTCCAATCATCAAGAGGTTTTGTCATACAGAATTTTTTATTTTACACATTCAAAGAATTGTGGATTAATGCTAAAAGAAGTACATTATGATGAAAGTGACTCGGGTCTGAATCCCACACCATAAAATGGCATCCCATAATTCTTTCTCTACAAATTGATCCATGGCATTCAAATAGAAAAACTAAAAGTTTCTACTCATAAAATCATTTCTACAATTCCAATCATCGAAACGTTTGACATACTTCCACCGTTCCACATGTAAAGCATTAACTAGATCAGAATGTTTATCGATCCTATCTTTTATATGGACACATATTATCCACAAATTTATCAAAATTTTGTCAAAGAACGAATTTGTTAGGGATAGCACCCAGGGTCGTGCATCCTCTATTAGAAGGGGAGGTTTCCCTCTTCTTAACTATCTACAAGTTTGCATATTTAGGTTTACATATTTACATGGAAATTGTTGGAAAAAGATCAATCTCTAGTACAGGTTTTAATAATCAAAGCTCCATTCATGCTATGATACCAATCAGCGAGATACCTGAAAACTGTATGCAAATTTGTAATTAAGTTGTCTTAATATGAAATTACCATGTACATATTTGACCTCTTTATGATGCTTAAATCAGTCACTTTAACATGATTAATGCAACCACCTTAGATGAACTTAAAACAGCAATGAAAAGGAAGATAATATCACCATTAGACAGCAGCAACAAAGAGTCAAAAATCAGCAACATAAGAATGCAAGAAACTCCATATGATCATCTCACAACACATGATCTATGTCGAGAAACCTTTTTGAACTCAACCAATAAGAGAAGCCATGCATATATCATCCTTAAATGCAAGATTACAATAGATTTACCTCCATCACTCCTATGTCTTCAATCCAACAGCACCTATGTACAAAGATTTTCCTCACGTCTCACACATTCCCTCAAGCAATTCTTGCAAGTTGTTCTCATGTTTCCTACCAACTTAAGAACCCTCTTAGATAGTGTTTTCATCCCTTAAATGAGACATTCAAGTTGAATTCACACCCCAACAACAATCCTGGGAAATCTACAAGATTTCTTAGCATAGGCCAATGTAGGTTGCAACCAAATTACTAACCTACTCCGTATGGGCACCTAGTTTGTTGTTAGTTCCAAAGTGGTTAAAGATTTTTGATAACCATCCAAAAATTGATTTCGAGTACCAAACAACCTAATAGGAAGTTGGGTGCCCAAAACCACTATAACAACCAAGATGCTTTACCTTAATTAATAGTAGCTGGCTTCCGCTAAATAATTTTTACTGCCCACCAATAATTAAAACTTACCACACCACAGTAAAAGCCTGGTGGAAAAAAATAATTACCACTAATCATGAAACCTCCATCCCTTATAATTGATTTAAAAACAATACTAGGAGTAATTAAATGCGTAGGAATTACAAAGTTGATGGCACCTTAATCCTAACAGAAATGAAAGAGATTCTTGAAAGCATTCCATTCTGGGAAATTAAATAACTGAAGAATGAAAAGAAAGTAAATACACATGCCCTATTGACTAGTGATGGAGCTCATTTTCAATGCCAACCGATAGGATTAAAGAAAAGGAAGTTCATTCAAATTCATTTAGAAATTTAAAGTGAACACGAAGAACACTGAAGATCATCGCACATAATATCAATGAATAACAAACAGCAATGTAGAAATAGTGTATGGATTTGCACAAGTGATACTAATGATGATAAACACAAGTGGGCATGAAAACCTTCTAAGCATTTAGCTTTCATTGATCTTTCAGTGTCTTCTGATTACAAAGCAAACTTAATTCACAGGAGCTTGTTAGCAGTAGATAGTCCATGATGGATATAAATGAAAGCTCAAGCTCTATTTAAAGCATGGCCTCAAAGAAAATCCTTATTTAATTTCAAAATACCGAGCCTACATGGGCGTTGCACCTCAAGAGCTCGACTTCCCTTGCATTTCAAGGCCTGCAAGAAAGAATTCGAAAATAACAGTATGATGATTGTAAGTGTCACTTCCTCTATCATCCATCTTGTTATTTTTGGGATTCCCTAGTAATCTAAGAGGAGGAAATCTCTTATCTCAACCTCTCCCATTATGGTCATCATGGTTGCCACTATTGCCACCCCTTTGTCACCTTTAACGGGTAGTTTCCTCAAGGTGAAGTGAATGGAGTGAGAAGTAAGAACTTGTGTGTTAGAGGTCTTTAGTGGTATGATTCCGGCTTTTTTCCCCAATGGACTCAACAATGGACATCTCTCTCAAATGGGAGTCATGTAAGCTAAGGAAAATCAAGGCCTTGCATGCATCAAATGAGTTGACTAGAGTCCTGATCCTTTAACTTTGAATTTTCATCATGGCTAGGAGGGTATGCAACCTTCCAAAAATGTCATGGCACAATAGTTTTGTCTTGTGATCGGCAAACCTCAATACCCTACTCACCCACAAAAGTTGCAGCCAATATTTGCTTCCCAAGGAATTGTCCCCAATTTCACCACTTCAAACATCCTTATATATATTCTCAATCTCCAACTAGCGGATCTTTAGTGGTATGATTCTGGCCCCTTTTCACAATGGACTCAACAATGGGCATCTCTCTCAATTGGGAGTGATGTAAGCTAAGGCAAATCAAGGCCTTGCATGCATCAAATGAGTTGACTATAGTCCTAATCCTTTATCTTTGAATTTTTCATCATGGCTAGGAGGGTATGCAACCACCCAAAAATGTCATGGCACAATATTTTTGTCTTGTGATCAACAAACCTCCATACACTACTCACCCACAAAAGTTGCAGCCAATATTTGCTTCCCAAGGAATTGTTCCCAATTTCACCACTTCAAATATCTTATATATATTCTCAGTCTCCAAATAGCAGATATTTAGTGGTATGATTCCGGCCCCTTTTCCCAATGAACTCAACAATGGGCATCTCTCTCAAATGGGAGTGACATAAGCTAAGGCAAATCAAGGCCTCACATGCATCAAATGAGTTGACTAGAGTCCTAACCATTTATCTTTGAATTTTTCATCATGGCAAGGAGGGTATGCAACCACCCAAAAATGTCATGGCACAATATTTTCGTCTTGTGATCAACAAACCTCCATACCCTACTCACCCACAAAAGTTGCAGCCAATATTTGCTTCCCAAGGAATTGTTCCCAATTTCACCACTTCAAACATCTTTATATATATTCTCAGTCTACAAATAGCAATCAAGTCCCCCCCAATCTGATCCTTCATTTTCCTTATATGAGAACAACTTGTTGACAGAAACAATGGGTGACAAACACATAATTGATGGTAAAGAGCATGCAGCTGCTTATGCAAACACACAACTGCCAATATATTACACAACCATCACAAAGGTCTTACAACCAACCATGTGGTTTAGTTTTCATGGTCAGTAGTTTTAGAAACTAATGCTTGTCCCAATAAGCAATTTCATCACAAAAGACCATATAGACAAATCAAAGACCAAGGACCAAAGGGGAATCCCTTGCCTTTGGCTTTCATTTTCATTTGTCACCCTCTTACGCAACCATCAATCCCTAGATTTTAACTTCTCCTTAAATATTAGTACAAACATCTATCCTCCACTCGAAGCTAAGAAAAGTCACCATCACTCGCTCTGTGGTTCATAATCTTTTTTAGAAAATCAGGTTTTGTATTTTCTTGCTCATTGCAGATTAGAAGTTTAATTTAGATTAGAATTAATATATCATTTGTTTTTTGTATGTGTGTTTTTTATTTCTTGATTTGTATAGCTTATCACCTAGCTATTTTGTTTATGTGTCTGTCTCAAAGAGGAGTACAGGTGGTTTGAGTATAACTTATAAGTCTGCATGAGTCTCACATCACACTCCATCATGTCTCCCATACTACGCCCTTAATTGGACTGCTTGTGTGTTTCAAATTAAATTCTTGTTGCCTCTCATTTCATTCTTACACAGTTAAAAAAAGTTGTTAGAGGTTTCGAGCTCATTATTTCAAAACAAATCTCTTCTACTCCTCAAAAACCATCAAAAACAATGTGAATTTCGTTGATTGATATTATCATTTCTTTTCATGTTTGATTTCAGTTTCAATTTGGTTTTCCAGTCTTTCCATTTTAGTAGCTTGGTATTTTTCTATCAATTATTGTGCTTTCAATCTTTCACATGTTCGATTACTTGTTCAAGCTTTGATATTTTCATTTCCAATAGTGAAATAGTTATTTTGGGATCATTCTTGATGTCTCCTTTTCCCATTTCCATTTACAGCTTCACTATTCAATGTGTGTTTCAGTTTGTTGCAGGCTTATCTTTTGATTTTACAACTTCATTGTGTTCCCAGATGTCTTGTCATTTAGTTTTAGTCGTCATTAAAGCCTTTGTTGTTTTTAGTTGATTTTATTTTATGTCCTGAAATTCTCCATTGCAGGTCAGAGTATATTATGTGCATGTACAAGTCCCTCTTCAATTTTGCATTTGTCCAAATCTTTCTTGAAAGTTTTGACACTTTCTACAATGCTGATTTTATCGTTTTGAGACTGTTCAAAAATGTATTTTGATGTGTATAAGTGGAGGAGGGTTTAAGCACTGTATGGTTTGTTCTCAACATCAGTTTGTGTAATGTCCCCATTTTGAGCTAGCATTGGAGTTAGTGGATTTGGCCTATCATTGGGTCCTTGCAGGCTAATACTGGTGATTAGAGGACCCTGTTGTGGGTTTTGGCCCCTTTTTGAGGGACTTGCTATTTATAGTAAGTCAACTTATGGTTCTACTAAGCTCAGAGGATTCAGAGGAGTTATACGGTGCTTTCAATTTTTATTTTCGGCTTCCAGTTTGGACTCCAAAATTCTTGGAGGGAGCGTCTATTTTTAGTAAGTCACCCCGTCAGGTTCATTCATCATCAGGATCACTCTTGTGCTGTCAGATTTTGATTCTGATGCTTTCTCAGTTGTTTTCGCAAGATGGGTGAATTATGATTATTATTTAATTAAATAGGCTAAGGTTGCCATTTTTATTGGGAATGTATTCTGGGCATCTTAGTGTTGTAGCTCGTTGGAACCGGGTTGAGAAGTTTTAAATCCTGAGCTCATAAAACAGGGACCCTATGTGTCAGAATAACATTATTTTAATAAAAGGGTCATTTTCAGCATTAAAGTGAAGAGAAATATAATAGTTTATTATATTTCAAATGTGCACATAAAGCAAAGTCTTTTGTAAGTGAAAAGTGTGTGAGAGAAGATATCTTTTATTATAAAAGCAATGCTTTGGGCTAAAAGGAATTCATTCATGAACTTGTGATTTTTATTGAAATTGGAGAGAGGAGAACATGGCTAGGGTTTGAGGACTGATTCCTCATTTTGCAATTTGAATCATTACTTGTTAATGGTGAATTTTGCTTCTGATTTACTGGAGATTCTTTGCTGGTTAAATTAATTCAAATTTGATGCTGAAGTATATCAAATTTGAGGAGTTGTGAACAAATTCTGAATTCAGAGGTGGTTTGATTTTTCTTCCAGTGTTTATTGTGTTGAGTAGAAGGTTGTTTTATCTTCTACTTGGTGTTGTGATCAATCAGAAGGCAGCATGGGGTAATAAGAGTTGCAGACTTCACTGAAGGAAGCTGTGTTTCATCCAAAAGCTGGCGTATTTGCTCACAGCTAGCTCGTGACTTCCAAAGAGGCTGCGTCACCTTAATAGCAAGCGCTGCGTAATTAATATTGGAGGCTGGAAATCAATTTTAATTGATTGCGTGAATATCCAACCAGGCTGCTTTGGAATTAGAGAAGCTGCGTTCTCTTTCTTGGAGGTGGCTTAAGATTCATATAGGCTGCTACATTGACTTTCTTGGATGTTATTTTAATTCTGCAACATTCATACAATTGCCAGGTGCCAATAGTTGTTGAATAATTTGATGTTTATAAGAATTGCCACTTCTATAATTTTGAATAATTGGTGTTCGTTCAAAATATATTTAGTCTGATATTATTTATGATATTTAAAATTGGTGGGAAATTTCATTTGAAATGAACTCAAACAAAACACAAAGATATAATTATTGCAAGTAATTTCAGAGAAAGGAATTATATTTAGGAGCCAAGCAAGCTCTTCACAGTTTGACATATATAGACATCTATCACACTCATAAACCATAACAGAGTTGTTTAGAAGTACTCTTGAATCTTATTATCAAAAATAAAATGAATCTATTTCCTCTTGTTTTCAGTAGACTAGTTTTCTTGCTTTCGTACATTTACTTTCATGTTTTCATTTCATTGCTAGTAGATTAGATCTTGAAGGCCCTATGCTACTTTGACCTTAGCTACTTCTCCTATTTGACTTTCCAATATTGGTTTTTCTCAGTTGGTCTTAAGGACGGTTTGAGATTTGCCATTCTTCATGAGTCATCTAGTTGATTTTTTACTCTTTGAGGCACAATCAGCCCTACAGAATAAAATACCTTTCAAAACAAGACTAAAATACAGCTTCACCAGTTGGCTCATGCCTCTACTCCATTTCCCAACCTCGCAGTTCCCCAATTGAATGCTTCAGTTGCAAAATTCCAAGAAGCAGAATCCTATTGGCAGATAAGGGAACAAGTAGATCCCCAACAGAGGCAACAACTCAATTAACCTCATCCATGGAGCTTTTTGCTCAAGTCTTTTCCTATCTTTAAGCTTGTCTCCACCAATTCTCAAGAAGTTGAGTGTATTGATGAACATGCACTTATTCATCCATACAAGGTCTGTCATGCACACGCTACTGACTATCGATTGAAGTTAGTTATGCACAATGCTCCATACTTTTCAAATCATGCTGATGATCTTACTAGTATCACTTGTCTTTGCAATTTTTCCTATTCACAAACATGTATGAAATTACCACCCCCATATCCAGGTAAAGTTTCAATCATCTTTTCTATCAGATTAAATGATCTCTGTTCTCCTCCATCAGAAGCAACAATTAATTTGGCTCTGCAAGATCAACAACAATTACTTTGGCTCTGCACAGAGAGAATGTTGTTGTGATAGTGTACTTTGAGGGTTATGATCTCTTTCATAACTCATTGAAAAGCTTAAGCAAATAATCATCCAACATGAGAACTACATCAAAGAGAAGTCTCTAGAAAATCTGAAGACATGTTTACAAGAATATGGCTCATGCTATATGAACTAGCTAACCCACCCTAAGATTGTTTTCATGCATTTGATGGACAGCTGAAAATCAGAATCACATACAGCTCAAAGCAAATTTTAAATGCAAACCCATCATTCATCATTCCAAAATAATTATCAAATCTATCTCCGTGGAGCCTGGAATACCACCTATATAATGCCTCATTCCTCTCTGTAAACTCTTTGATGGCATAGGTGGACTTCAAATCGATAGATGCCATGTAGAAATCCTGGATTT
Source organism: Chamaecyparis obtusa (assembly GCA_027943335.1). Lineage (NCBI taxonomy): Eukaryota > Viridiplantae > Streptophyta > Pinopsida > Cupressales > Cupressaceae > Chamaecyparis > Chamaecyparis obtusa. Next base: position 290,336 of record BSBK01002455.1, on the reverse strand, counting down.
AATGACCCTCACTAGCTGATAATGCTAGCAATAAATAGAGTCACTAATAATGTCATCTCGTCTAAAGTACATTTCTCCCAGAGGACCTATTGCATGAACATGACCATCCAAAGGCACAAGGCATCAGCATTTGAGATACTATATACTTCACAATATAACATAAATTCATTGTGTTTAAACAAACTCTTGAATATAATAATCAGTGTCCTCTGTTGACATATTTTGTCCAACAAATTGTCTTCTACATGCTGATCAAAGATCCATTAATGGTTCAACTACATCTCCTCAGTGTATCTCAGGCTCACATTTTATCAGCGCTTTGCATTTTGTCAAACATTTTTTTTACCAATACTCACCATCAACATACCTAGCATTGGAAGCAGCTCTTAGTTTTGCATTTAGATCCACCTGGGGTATCAGGTCCTTCAGTAGAACACCCGGGTCCTGATCCAGTTCAAACCAAGTTTGGGTTCCAATCGAGTCTGGTATGGGTCCAAGCAAGGTCTGGCCCACAACCTCTATTTTAGGTCTTGCTGAACCCAGGCACACCCAAACAGCATTTGCGCCCAGAAATATTTCTCTCGCTGAACCCAGGTCAAATTTGGGCATTTTTCATTCTTTTTTGTTTGCCAAAAAGGTCAATTTCAAGCCCCCCAACCCTAATTTAACCACTAAAAACATCAAAAAGGTAAAATGTAATGCCCCGCCAGGGAACCCAGAAGAACTTAACCTAAACATGCGACTAAGTTTGCAGAATAATTTTTTTTTAAGAGTTAACAATCAACAACATCAAGCACGAAGAAGACACTTTCTACAATATCCTACAGGAATTTTGAGAAAGATTAACAGTAATAAATTCAAAACCTACCTCAATTCAGATTATACAGATTCGATGATGATCAGAACGAAGAAGACAAAATCTGAGCTTTTCGAAGAACTCTCTCTCCAAAACTGTCTCCCAATTTCTGTCACAAAGCTGTCTCCAAAATTCCTCCTCCAAAACTTGTGTTCGAATAATGGCCAAAACCTCTAATACTTAAAGAAACTTCCTTTCTCAAGCAAAAATATAAACTCAACATCAAAAGGGCTTTGCATGAAGATGAACTTCAGTTCACAATTCAGTCTCCTTTCCTCTTTGACTTGAGTTGAAAAACACTTAACCAAACTTCAACTTGAATTACTAATTCAATTTCATGCAATTATGAATGTGCAACATAATGCATTCAATTAATTAATAATTAGAACATTTAGTTAACATAAAAATCACATGCCAAAATAACCTTTAATTTAATCAATATATTTTATTTAAACAAAGGTTAAATTTCATGATTAAATATCTCAAAAGTGAGGATATTTAATTAATTCACATTAATTAAATAATTCAACCACACTCAAATAAGCATAAAATTAATTTCCAATTAATTAATGCATCAACTATATAATAAAATAATAATTAAACCAAATATATATTTATTTAATTACCATTTAAATACTATGCCACAGCTAAAAATAGCATGATCTAAAAATAGAAATCACATCAAACACCACAATCAAAGAATCAGAAAGACCTAAAGACCCATATTCAAACTCAAGACTTAGGTGTAAACTCTTGCCAATTGGACGAGTTTAGAAGGGTAGGAACACAGAATCTTGTCCCCTACTTTAGGACAATAATTGGCTTAGGTTAGGATTTGGAACTAAATATTATCTCCCCTCTTTTACCATTGAGATTAGCAATAGGGCACACTCCTCCTGACAATTCAGGGAAGTCGATGCCCGGTACCTGCGAACCTGCATAAGAGACATGCATGTGCATATATAAAGATATAACAGACAATGGCGGGGATCGGTCGATCGTGTGGATCTCGCAAACAAGTAACTACGACTCCGTCCCTCAACCACATCAAGCACATCAAACAGAAATATAAAACAAACACATCAACCATACACATGCAAGTATGGGGTCAGTAAAATCATAAGCATCAACCAATTCCTAACATATAATCTATCATCCTAGATTAATTACAACATTTATAAAATCAGACTAGGGGCGAGGTACTACATCCACCCCCCCAGGATTAGGCTTACTCCTGGAAGCCTACAATAGTTGAGGATATATACTCCCCCCAAACACGAAGCATTTACTAAAGATAAAAAAAACATAAAACCTATTTCATTTATGCTCAATAAAATGAAAAACATAACTATTTCCACATCCATCTTTTAGTAGAGCCCGATATGTTTTGACCTTTGTTGACAATTTTTCCATAAAAAACTTTTGAATGTTTTCTCAAACAAAAGTTTGAAGTCTTTGATTCATTCTTGGACTTCAAAGCATTTGTAGAGAAACAATCTAGTAGAATGGAAGAATCGGTCCTTGAAAGAAATGCCCAATTGTATGATACACTTTGAATCTTTGGCATCACCTACTAGGAAGAAGTCATTAATTGTGCATGTTACATCCAAAACTGAGTCCCTCACAAAGTTGTGAAGTAAGTTACTCCCTTTGAAGCTTTGACTAGTCAGAAACCCTTAGTTAAGAAATCTATGTGTTTGGTTCTCATGCATGGGCCCACATTCCAACAAAGAAATGCAAGGCCACGGATCCATAGATCAAGCCTTGCATATTTGTTGGATACCTAGATGATGTCAAAGGCTATGGGCTTCTAGATCCTACCACCCATGAGTTGTTCATTCAGAGAGTGCTTGTTTTGAGGAGAGTCATGCTAGCCCTTCTTCAAGCACTTCTCCATCCACAATCACTTTGGAGCCATTGCATCATGATGATAGTTCTTCTAAGGATCGTAATCATCCTGCTTCGAATGAAGGCTCATCTTTCTCCACTTCAAATGTTGACAGTAATGATGAGGATTCACATTCTCCTACAGTCATCATTTAGAGGATTATGATTCTCCTCCATATTCTCCAATCTCAAGAGCTCTTTGTGCTCGTTAGACACTAGGGTAAACAAGTGATTGGGATGGTGATCCTTCGGATGCTGGAAGAATGAGATCATTATTTCAGCAAGCTTCGCATCTCTTCGTTGATTCAGCTCTTAATCCACAATCCTTTCAGGAAGCTCTAAGTGTCCCCTAGTGGGATGCAGCTATGCAAGAAAAGTTCAATTCCTTGGAGATGAACTACAATTGGGATCTTGTCCCTCCCTAAGAGACGAAAACTTGTTCGATGCAAGTGGATCTATTTGAAATGCTTTAGTGGGTCAGTTGATAAACATAAGGCTCGCTTGGTTGCCAAATGAATCTCCCAGGTTTGTAGGATTGACCACTTGAAGACTTTTGCATGAGTTGCCAAATTGAATTTCATCTGACTTGTCATTATTGTTGCAACTCACAAATGGGATGTTAATCGAATGGATGTGATCAGTGTTTTTCTTCATAGTGACCTTCAAGAGGAAAAATACATGGAGCAGCCATACAGGTTCATTCGAGATCCTTCACTTGTTTGTCACCTTTGGAGGTTTCTCTGTGGCCTCAAATAGGCCCTTCATGATTGGTATGCCAAAATGGACTCCTTCCTTCTGACACTTGGGTTCACTCATTGCCATTTTGATCCAAATGTCTACATTTTGCAACAAGATGACACTTTGACCTTTTTTGGTTCTCTACATTGATGGCTTGTTGATCACAGGGTGTCACTCATCCACCATTCAAGCAATGAAAACTTCCCTTCATGATCATTTTTTGATGTTAGAATTAGGCCTTTTGCACTAGTTCTTAGGGATTGAGATCGCTCGATCTTCGTCGGGGATTTTTCTTGCACAACCTAAGTACGCTCTTAATATGCTCTCTAGATTTTGCATGGATGCATGTAAGCCTACACCAACTCCATTTTTGTCTAGGGTCAAACTTGAGGCCAAGTGTTCTTCACCTTTGTTGAATGGCACTTTGTACCGACAACTTGTTGGTAGTCATATACTCACACAAGACCTGACTTTTTAATGTTATAAGCATGGTCTCTTGATTCATGAAAGAATCCCATGAGTTGCACTAGAAAGCAACTAAAAAGATCCTTTACTACATTCAAGGTACTCACAGTTATGCAATTCACTATGTGACGGGCATAGATTTTGACTTGGTGGGATACATAGATTCAGATTGGGCAAGTGATTCTTAAGATCACAAGTCAACTTCAAGATATTGCGTCTCTCTTGGTTTCGGTCTAGTTTGTTCCTTGAGCAAGAAATGGTCTACAATTACTCTTTCATCTACATTGGCAGAGTATTGAGGAGCAAATGTTGCTACTAAGGCTATTTGGCTTTAAACATTCTCACTCAGTTTGGCATTGTTTTTTTGTAAGCCTACAGTCATCTTTTGTGAAAACCAAAGTGTCATACAATTCTCTTGCTATTTACTTCATCATCAAAGGACCAAACACATTGAGATCCAAATGCACTACATTCGAGAGTTGATTCATGAGCAAATCATTTGTCTCACGTACTGCCCAACATAAGATCAGATTGCAGACATCTTCACCAAACCCTTCACTACAAGCAAGTTCCTTCATTTGCAAATTTTGTAGGGGTTGCAACAAGTGTCCCCTTTGGCAGGAGCTTCTTAGTCCTCTTTCCTCTCTCTTTGGGGGGTCTTCTTCTCTTTGAGGAGAACTTCTTGTACATGGGTAGCTATTACCATATTTTAAACTTGAACAATTTTCAAGCATCTTGCATGAGATTTGATTCCTGGGTCAATTTGGCCAAATATGTGTAGCAAACGCTTTCAGGTTGTGTTCATGGGTATCATCCTAAATCAAAGACCGAAGCCAACTAGTTACAAGATGATGTTAGCATTAAGGCCTTATGGTCATGGTGAATAGAGAGTTGTTCCCTAGTCCTAAAAGAGACATGGCATATTGATGGAATGTACAAAAATGATTGTATATTGAAAATTATGACCCTGTCCATCAAACCTCTTCATAGGTTCAATGACAATCTTGATAGTATTTCAAGCAACATGTTCAGTTTGTGAGTTAACCCAGTTCACGGATTTCAAGATCTGACAACCTCTATTTTCTATGCCCTAGATCCAAAAAAAATTAAATCTGAGTTCTGACAACTCATGAGGAGCTCGTTTTTCTGGGTACTACTGACGATCGCATTCTAGACCTCCCAGAAAAATATCATGGCAAAAGATTTAACAGTTTAAAAGTTATGATGGTTATTCTCCTGCAAGCTCTTGCAGTCTTTGATCACAAAGTGTGTAAGCACAAAAACATCATCTTTTTTTGTACCCAGTAGCATAAGAGTATTGCGGGCAGTACGATGAGTATTTCTTAAAGAGATGTCATCTCATGGATCACAATAATCATTGCCTACCATCATAGCAAAAAGGTAGCAATTACAATTGGGTCATTGAAGATGATCCCTCATAACAAGCTTGTGAATATTGCAAGCCTCCAAGAGTCCAAAGTACAATCTGATTCCTATAGCGCATCGTAGTTCATCACAACATTGTGATTGAAGGCAAAGGGAAAAATAAATCAAATTGGTGAGTTACCATATTTTATTAAAGCACTGAATAAAGCTATAGCTCTCCGTGTCAATAACAAGTAAAATTTCATAAATTTACCACATCACTAAGTCATTCTAGTGCTTTAAAATGCAGATAATGATATGTCAGTTTGTTAAACTGGTGCCTTACGTGTTTCCAAAGAGGCCAATATATATTCATAGAAACAAGAAGTTGGTTTAGTTGCTTAATATTCTAACATGTTGACAATGATATTGTTTTGTTAAATCGATTCTCAAAGTTATTTCAAAAGCCGATAGCAAGAAATAAAATTAATTAATTAATCACCTCTTTCACCTTGTTGGTAAAAATGAAGCAAGATACAGATTCAATTATGGATAATAATCATTCCACCGATAAAGGAGAAGCTGTCCAAAAAGTTTGTGTTCGGAATAAAGAAGCCCGTGCATTTTTATGAAAAAAGTTGATTATCATTTTTCGTTAATTGGGAGAAGTTAGCTAAGTTGATGAAACCACCAACGTGTTCTCACTATCTAATCATCGGTGATTCATAAAAGTTTCCAAGTTTATTAAAATAGCGATGCATTCTCTGTGGGGGAGTTAGTTCTTGTAAATATTTCTAAAACTGCCTAATAGCTTTGCTTGGTTTATTTGTTTAAGCAGCTTAAGAAACTATCAATTGTAAAACCAAATTCCAAAACCTTTCCCAGCGTCCTTCACACCTATGTTAGAGTGGGAGCTCAGAAACGATGTATGGGCATTGATTGCAGCCTATCAGTTCATCTTTCTTTTGCTATTGAAGTTGCAACTTACATATACTCACTCCTAGCCAGTCTTGGTATTCCATTCTATTGCATTGCATTTGCATTCTCCAGATGTTATTTTGCTTCTTCAGCATTTGCACTTCTCTCTTGGAGTAAGTCTATGTTGTTATTTTGATCTTGAATCATTTACATTCACATTTTATTTCTATTTGTTTGCACTAGTTATTCTAGGTTAATCATCTTTTCGGATTCTAACATATCCTACCATTATGGTGGTCTAACAAGTTTGAAAAGAACCCATTTCCATAAATGCAATGAGAAGTGCTCTTATGCAACCACCCTTGCCTTATTTTTAAGGCCTTTTAAAGGGGCTTCCTTTACATAAAAACAAATAGGTATTACCTTCTCTAGGAAATAATAGTGGCACAAAAGGATGTGACCAAACCAGTTGTATTAAGCCATTGGGAGGTTTTTGCAATCCTTTCTTGGAAAGAGGATGTAATCTTTCTTTTGCTCAATCACTTACCATGTTGGCACACTTTTGTTTTTTGATAAATCTCATTATTTGTTGCTCTGACAACCCTTTATATTTGGCCCTAAACCTTTTATTCCTAAGCTGGTAATAGTACACAAGTAAGCTTCCACTTGACTATAGGAGCTCTTGTACTCATTTTCACATCGGCTATAACACCAACAATAACTCCCACCACCAAGAAGTTGTTCAATCATGATTGTTTATTGCCAAAGCGGTGTTGTGTCAAATTTAAACAAGATTTCTACATTTGAAGCAACTAAAGTAGAGCTACAAGCCATTATGTACTATAACAAAACAAATAATTAGAAATTTGCAATCCTACAACTTAAAAAAATTGTTAGTATAACCCCTAAATTATGTACAAAATATTAGAATGTTTAAAAAATATACAAAACACCATATTTTTTAGATTAAAAAAATTAAAGAAATAGAATTTCTTGAGAAGATCTTCAAATTTTGAAAAAAAAATTAGAAGATTCAATCAGCTTTGATAGATAAATCTTCCTCATGTAGATCTTTCTCTTTTGTTGGCAAAGGTCTCTCTCTTGTAGCCTTTGCCTTCAAAGAAAAATGCAACCTTCAAAAAGTGACAATGTCACCTTAGAGTCAAAAATATTGCTTTACTCGCGTTCTTGAAATGAAGACAAATGTGGTTAAGAGCCCTCAATTTAGGGATAACCTAGGTGTTGAGGGACCTTTTTGTATTTTATAATGTTTGGAAAAATGTTTCTTTTTTTTTTTTGAGTGAGTGGTTGTGGATACGTCTATCTTCGACTAGGTTTACCCAAGGTCCAACCTGCAAACTCAAGATGCTTGAGGTGAACAAAAGGATCCATAGGTACTCAAGGTGCTCAAGGTGGACAAAAGTACCCACAAGGAACATGGGGTGCACTAGGTAAACTAAAAGACCCACAAGGAACCTTGGGTACTTGGAGTAAACCCTGGATGAACTGCAAGTCATCCCAACCCATAAACAAACCCATAAAACCCCGAAACAAACCCATACAGTTACAAGAGAGGTTCCTAATGAATCCTAAAGTATTTGAAAGTAATTAGCATAATTAAATCTTTATTAATATCCTATTATTGAATTTTGGGTTTTGTTTCTCTTTCTACACACTCTATTTAGCATGAAATAACAATTAAATGTTTTCCTTGTTTGTATGAGTATTTAGCATTCTTTAGTTTGTCATTTTTTTCCCATCTTAACCTGTGATATCCCCTTCCAGAAGTAAATTTAGTATTCGATTATCAAGAAATTAATAAATATATAATATGTTAATTAATCAATATTGTTATTCAATATTAATTAATATTAAAATAATATTAATAATATTATTCAATTAATAACAGATCATTATGATTATGAGATTGTGTTAAGCAGACTATAATCATTGGAGGAAGTTATGCTTGAGAATTAAGACTCAACGAATGTCATGAGCTATGATTAATATATATACATAATTTAAAATAGATGCACATATGAATTACTTGAATCTCCTAAGTCAATAATGTTAATCAATATAATATTAATCGAGTTATATTAATCTATAATATAATATCAATCAATATAATTATTAATATTAATCTAATATTAATAATATTAATCATTAATATTAACTGTTCTTAATGCGTAATGTTATATTGATCTACAATACCAATATTAATCTACATCCCCGCAACGATAGTAAAGTCACGTTTTATGGAATGAAGCGATGTCTCCTTCCACGCAGACTAGATATAAAGAACGGGTTGGCAAGTTTAGGGGATATACGGGAGATAGAACAGAGAAGAATATGACAAAGAATTAGAACAATAAAATGAGAAATAAAGTCTAATACCAATCGCACCCTTGGTTCAATACCGCTGGGTATATATATACCAGTGTAGAATGGGGGGGAATTTAGTCAGGATATGTATGATATATTCAGTGCTACAATGGCAGCGAATAGATCACCAGATTTGAACAGGGAAGTACGATATGTACTTCATCACTAAAGAAAGTTTGAGTAATATTTTACAGTGGCATTATATTACTTTGAAGTATATATATAGAGAGAGAAGAATGATGACTGGGCAATAATCAGATATACATATATACAAGATTATAGATTTCTACGATTACATGGAGGACAGCATATAAAAACATATTTGGTATGGATTATAAGAGAAACAGAAGGAGAGTGTAAAATATTTTCGGTAGAAATAGAAGGAAATAATTATAATTAATTATATATAAGGATGGATAGATGGAAGATAGAAAACTATAAATAAACTGAGATTAGAATAGAAAGGTAAGCATATTTTAGTGCTGGCAGGCATTGTCTGACAGCATATTTACTATAATATAAATTACTTACAGATCAATACTGATCTAGAGAATATGATTGGAAATAAGAGACCTATATATATGTAGTATTTATATATATTGGTAATAGTGAAATCAAAGATATATATATAATAATGAATAAGAAATATATATGAACTAATATATACAACATTATATATAATAACAAAATCAGAATTCTATAGAGGTATATATTGATTACCAATCGAATGGAAGGTCTGAGTCTATATTATATATCTGGTAAGGAAGATATCAGAGTCATTTACATTGTAATATATATATATATATATATATATATATATATATATATATATATATATATATATATATATATATATATATATATGTGCTATTAAGGATTAGCATATCTGAATTAGATATGTATATATGCCATCACATGATCAAATTATTGAGTTCATTCAATATTGTATCAAGTAAATGTTGAAGTCTGAAACTATGATTAAATATACAAGGAAGTATTTATAATTATATATTGAGACCTTATTTAATCCTATATACTATTTGACTCAAGGAAGGAAGTTGTAATGTTACCAAGGAGGGGCTTGTGTAAATCCAAGTAACGGCTATCTGTCCCAAAATAAGGTGGGGGTCAGCATCCCAATAGTTTGGGCTTGGACCTGTAAACTTTGAGGGAGCCCATTATGGCTAGTCTCTAAGCACCTTGGATAACATCTACACTTCCCTTCATGAAGTAAAAATAGTAATAAGATTGGGTATGAGTGTTAAAGGTAACTAAATCTAATAAGATAAATGATTAATCCTATCATGGACATTACAATCCAAATCCTAAACAAGAAATTTAAGATAAAATAGGAAAGGTCCCAACAGGGGACATTACAAATCGTATCAGAGCAATGATCTTGCCATCCTGTAGGGTAAGAACAAATTAATGAATCATTCTTGTCAATAAAAGGGATGAAACTGTGATATATGCATCCTACTATATCAGGTAATGTTGAAGCCTGAAAACATAATTAAATAAGTGATATTGCCTTATTAATTAAGAAGGAAGGTTGAAGCAATTCAAGGAATGGCAGTCTAAATCCCAAAAGGATGGTTCCCAAGATAGGGTGGGGATCAACGACCCTCTAATCCTTGAGGGAAAAAGTCCCAAGGGAGGGCTTGGATCTGTAAACTTTGAGGGAATCTATCAAGTGGTATCTAAGCGTCTTGGATTGTATTCAAACCTCTCTCCTTAGAACAGAGTGATATCGATCAAACTTAGCAACAAGAAATATAGATAGCACATGAAATTAAATTACTTAATATGAAACATGTGTATACTTCGTGTCTTCCTGCATCAATGTGTTTACTTTGTGCCTTCCTACATCCATGTGTATACTTTGTGTTTTCATGCATTAATCTGTATACTTCATGTTTTCATGCATTAATGTGTATGCTTCGCATTTTCATTCATTCCGTATTTTCAAGTGCATATTACATGTGTTGTTCAAAGTGAGATGAATTTAAGAACTGGTTTTTGGAAAATTCAAGTAGACACACCATAAGATGATCTAAGATCGTCTCTCTAAGAAATGAGATAAAACTTGTCTCAAGTTAAATTACCAAATGACACTATCAAATAATGAGCAAATATCAAATTGCTTGAGGACAAGCAAATTTGGGAGGGTAGGACTCTGATATCCCCTTCTACAAGTAAATTTAGTATTCAATTATCAAAAAATTAATAAATATATAGTATGTTAATTAATCAATATTGCTATTCAATATTAATTAATATTAAAATAATATTAATAATATTATTCAATTAATAACAGATCATTATGATTATGAGATTGTGTTAAGCAGACTATAATCATTGGAGGAAGTTATGCTTGAGAATTAAGACTCAACGAATGTCATGAGCTATGATTAATATATATATATAATTTAAAATAGATGCACATATGAATTACTTGGATCTCCTAAGTCAATAATGTTAATCAATATAATATTAATCGAGTTATATTAATCTATAATATAATATCAATCAATATAATTATTAATATTAATCTAATATTAATAATATTAATCATTAATATTAACTGTTCTTAATGCGTAATATTATATTGATCTATAATACCAATATTAATCTACATCCCCGCAATGACAGTAAAGTCACGTTTTATGGAATGAAGTGATGTCTCCTTCCACGCAGACTAGATATAAAGAACGGGTTGGGAATTTTAGGGGATATACGGGAGATAGAACAGAGAAGAATATGACAAAGAATTAGAACAATAAAATGAGAAATAAAGTCTAATACCAATTGCACCCTTGGTTCAATACCGCTGGGTATATATATACCAGTGTAGAATGGGGGGGGGGAATTTAGTCAGGATATGTATGATATATTCAGTGCTACAATGGCAGCGAATAGATCACCAGATTTGAACAGGGAAGTACGATATGTACTTCATCACTAAAGAAAGTTTGAGTAATATTTTACAGTGGCATTATATTACTTTGAAGTAAATATAGAGAGAGAGAGAAGAATGATGACTGGGCAATAATCAGATATACATATATACAAGATTATAAATTTCTACAATTACATGGAGGACAGCATATAAAAACATATTTGGTATGGATTATAAGAGAAACAGAAGGATAGTGTAAAATATTTTCGGTAGAAATAGAAGGAAATAATTATAATTAATTATATGTAAGCATGGATAGATGGAAGATAGAAAACTATAAATAAACTGAGATTAGAATAGAAAGGTAAGCATATTTTAGTGCTGGCAGGCATTGTCTGACAGCATATTTACTATAATATAAATTACTTACAGATCAATACTGATCTAGAGAATATGATTGGAAATAAGGGACCTATATATATGTAGTATTTATATATATTGGTAATAGTGAAATCAAAGATATATATATAATAATGAATAAGAAATATATATGAACTAATATATACAACATTATATATAATAACAAAATCAGAATTCTATAGAGGTATTTATTGATTATCCTATCATGGACATTACAATCCAAACCCTAAACAAGAAATGTAAGATAAATTAGGAAAGGTCCCAACAGGGGACATTACATGCACTAGGTAAACTAAAAGACCCACGAGGAACCTTAGGTACTTGGAGTAAACCCTGGATGAACTGCAGGTCATCCCAACCCATAAACAAACCCATACAGTTACAAGAGAGGTTCCTAGTGAATCCTAAAGTATTTGAAAGTAATTAGCATAATTAAATCTTTATTTATATCCTATTATTGAATTTTGGGTTTTGTTTCTCTTTCTACACACTGTATTTAGCATGAAATAACAATTAAATATTTTCCTTGTTTGTATGAGTATTTAGCATTCTTTAGTTTGTCATTTTTTTCCCATCTTAACCTATGTTATTGAATTCCATATTACTTCTACTTTGTTATTCATTGCCATGTAAATATAATGCTACTACAATTGTCTACTAGAATTCTTGGCCTTGAACCCATGGAAAAGATCTCTTCACAGGCAATGTCAGTCAACTCCCAGACTTAATCAACTTTGAAGAAACCAACTTCAAGAAGAAGGTGATGGTACATTCCCATGCTTAAAGCGGTCTTGTAAGGGCCATTAACCATGCAGCAAATTATTCACTACCACATCACAATCACCTAAAAATAAACATAGAAGACTGCAACCTCAAGAAGAATATACTATCACAGTAATTTATTGCAATATTGATGCAAGGGCATTCTAGGGTACTCGGTAAAACTGCATGGTGGTGTTGTTGAATTGGTCCTGTGTTACTCAGTTGCAGCTTTAACCGATGGTCTCGGTTATTGAAGGAAGCTCGATCGCTGAAGGAACTCGGTGAAACCTCTGGCGCTCGGTGGAACTTGTACTCGGCAATCCCTGTGGTGCTCGGTCGACATGCTTGCTCGGTGATGCTTGGCGTGCTTGGTTGTTTCACTTGTGCTCAGTTGTTTCTCTGGTGCTCGGTAATTCTGGTTTACCGACTGGAGTTCTTGGAGATTTGGTTGGCCGACTTGGTGCATTTATTGTTGGTAGCTTTTGTTGTATTCTCCTATGTAGATCTAGAGGCCGACACGGAGAATTAATTGTTTGTAAGGCTATTTGAGAGTCGACTGTTGTTGCATTTAATATTTGTTTGTAATAGAAGCTGACTTGACTTGGGAGTTAATTATTTCTTCCAGCCGACTTGTGGTTGAGGAAATGTATTTAAGGGGTGCTTAGGCAGTTGTTTAGAGAGTTAGACAGATTTGGAGGAGGATAGATTTGGATCCTACGAGATCTTGAATATCAGATTGTTATCTGATAATTGTAATAGCAAAGCTAGTGGTTTGCATACTTGGAGACAAGGAGATTGCTTGGAGGCTTGCGAGCTCAAGTTTAGATCTTCCTTAGGGTTTCCATCAGTTGCTGATTTGTTTCAGAGCTAGACTAGCTGAGAGATTGCAGAAATACTTTGTGATTGTATTTGGCCCTAACCTGGAAGGCCTTACAGCCGGGCATGTTAATGAAAATTCTGTTGAAACATTGTCTTGTTGTTTTATTCCGCATTGTTGGTGTTTGGCTACAAGTTTTGACAGCCCTTAATTGGATCCTCCCGGCTTGTACTGCATCAAATATATAAGCAAGCAGTTGCGTTATGATTTTCATGACGCATGCAAGTTGGCTATGGAAAGGAAACATTGGCGGCAAAAGTTTTCATCTTCTTTGAACCTTCTTATTAAACCCAAATTTTTACTTTTAAGTTTCTTTAAATTAGAACCAGTGTAACTCCCTCATTAATAAATAAGCATGTGCTCTTAGAATTGTGCATACTGTAATTATAGTACACCTATTTATGTTAATATTGTTCCTCAATACAACCTTCAATTTTATCCCAAATATATGAATGGGTGGAGCTAGATCACGATGATGCTAATCTTCATATAAAATAGCTTTTGCCAATGCTAAATTTCTTTCTTATGTTTTATGAACGTATACATGTGCTAAGGAACACATCAAATAGATCAATGCAAGGGTAACTAGACAAATATAAAAAATAAATACAATCATGTAAGGCAAAAAAGGTTCCTTGAGAAGTTTTATGTTATGTGTTCCCAGTATTCTACACATATTTTTACGCTAATATTGTTCCATTAGCTTTTGAAATAGCATCAATATCAAGAATACAGACCTACAATTCCGGGTGCAACTTTTTATTTTATTTATGCCATAAATGCAACAAAATTGAGAATTGATGTTTATTAATGTGACATTCTTCTATGCTTTGTGATCCTCTATGGGGCATACACAAATAAACAAATGAACTGTAAAACATGATATCAATAAACATTTTGATTTAGCCTTAATAGGTAACTTGCAGTCCTTATCTTACAGACAAGAATACCTACGGGTCCGGAAGAGTAATAGGAACAAGAAACCACTTGTCAGCTTCATAAGTAGAAACATTTTCAAACTCGGCCATTTCCACAGAACTTTCAACTACTCTATCTATCCATGTTGAAATCAACTCAAACCCTGCGCCAACCAATAATTTGCAGTTTAAGTCCCAACTACAAATATTTGAAATGATAAGCTGTGCAGAATGCATAATCTAATTGTACTTCTACAAATGAGCATTTCAAGTTCAACAAAATAGAAAGCAATAGGAACATAGAGTTTAAGACGGCACATGGATCAATCAATATAGAAAACAATGGAATTCTAATAACTACAAAATTACAGGAAATTCCAGATAAACAATCAGAATCAATCTATGCCATGGCTTGAAGTGAACCTGGTAACCATATTACAAGCATCTGCACCTATCTTTCCAATATAATTCAAAAGTTATTAGAAAAAGCACTTAGGTTACATTAATAACTCCACCAAGATTTATCAAAAAGCTTGATGCGGCCTCACTTTTAAATAAATCATTCCCAGATAACAAAGCCTACCTAAAAGGTGGTAGAGAAACTTTAGTACAAGGGCCAACTCAAAAATGGTTAAAGATAGCAACAGAGAGAGAGAGAGTTTTGCCATGTAACACATGAAAAGATAATGAACAAAAACAAATGGCAGCAATTACATAAAGGAACGGCAAGAAAAAACAACACAAATTACACATATATTTGAAATAATCAAATTTCCTTGGTAGGTTTTAATTCTTCAAGTTGATTTGTTGCCTCTGTTGTTTTTGACTTTATATACATTTCCTTGCAGTCCCTTTATTTGATATTCATTACTAGTGGATGTTATGACAGTTATGTATTTAATTTAGTTGTCAGTTAGTGTAATTGCAAGATGCAACCTATAAGAATCTGACTGGGGTAAGGCATCCCAGGACCAAGCCAACAGATTCAACAATAGAGGAAGTATTGGGCGAAGTAACTGATAGCAATCATAAAGACAAACTAGCTTAGAAAATAAGTGTTATTTCTTTAGAACACACCAAAGTGATGTGGTTACAAAATCACACATTTTCTTTTAACAATACAGCGGCACTACTATCAAGAAATGACAAAAATGAAAGGGATTCTGCTGTGGCTTAAACAAGCAAAAAAAATTCCTAAATAAAATTTCTGAAGAATGATGGAACATGTAACAAAACTACAATGAGCAAATACTGCAAACGGTCATCTAATCAAACATGTCGTTTCTTGTTTTTTTCATGTCTACCTCAGTTTCCTATTTTTAGCATAGTTTTATTTGGACATAAATCTTTCTAAGTTTAATTACCTTGTAAAAATCTGGTTCCTGGAATGAGTCACTTCATTTCGTGCATGAAAATTAGAACTACAACTAAAAAGTGTGATTTCAAAAACTGTTAAAATAATCTCTGCTAATTAATAAACTGAAATATCCATACCCTTAATTGGGTCTTCAACAGAGTACCACTCAGACCATGGGAAGTCATCATCCCATTGTCTTTTGTTGAATAAGTCAGTTTCAGCAGTTGTACTAGTTTCTGTACTTTCGGACTGATTCAACCCATGCTGCTCGAATTCATATCCCGTCACAGGTGTCCTATATGTCAATCTCATTGTATAATGAACTTGGAAAAAAGGTGTGAAAAACTCTGTTGAAGCCACTGACTGTATGCAGCACAAACAAAGAACAATGACAAACATGTGACAATAGAGTTTAGAGATCAATCATCATACATATCATATGCCATGTTAAAAACTTCTGTGCTTTAATCATAATAGCCAATATCCATACAAGGGCAAGAAATGCCACCACAAGATTAAAAACAGCAACAAAATCTGAATCAGTGAATTCAAAATCCACGGCAGTTGTGCATTATATAAATATTCACCGTCATGAGGACGGTAGCACCAAGCCTAGAGATTCATTGCAGCAGACCTGTCATTATTAGTTTTGAATTAACAAATTCAGACAACTGTAAACAGCATATAGTTAGTGAATATGGAGTGGATCTAGCAGGAAAATGTACAGCATGTTAGATCTGCATGCGCAAGTGAGCACACTTCCATCATCTTCAAGCTGACCATGACCACCCTGTCTCTTGAGAGTTTTGGTTCTACAAGCCTATGTCAAGCAAAGTACATATGAACCGTTTTATATTACGTTACCCAATATTTAATATGACCAAAAAAGCAGACCTTTTAGCTCAGGATTTCAAAACAACTTTCAAAACCTTTTTTATGGATCTATAAGCTAGTAGCGTGATGACTGCATTAAGTATGATATATCTTAGAAATTAAACGACTGCCTTATTAATTTTTCAGATTTGCTTTTACTCTTTTATTGTCATTCAGACTTTTATTAATTTTTATTATGTCCTATTTTGTTAAGGTGATAGAATCTTTAGTTAGGGCTTTATGCTTGGTGAATAGGAAAAGAAACGCAATATAATATCTATATAAGGCCATTGAGAATGCCAAGAAAGGCATCCATCATTACTATGGGTCCAACAAAAATATATATATAAACCCATTTGGTGCATACACGTTTGGAGGTGAAACAAGCAACTTCACAAACACATTCAAGCAATGGCCTATTACTTGAATCTAAAGTTTTTCCTCTCTGATTTCTTTAAGGCTAAGAGGAGGTTATGAATGGCCTCAAGGCATGCATAGAGAGGATAATGCCTAACAAAGTTTCTAGTGACATAATTCTGGACAACTTATAGATTCACAATACTGCAGAGGAGAGGTTGTTTTGTTTAGCTCTTCTCATTGGAAGAAGAATGCCTTAGAAGCCACGTAAAATAGCAAATAAGTTGCAAAGTGTAACAAGTGCAGTCGTAGTTCACTAAGTTACATAGAAAACTATAAATTTTGTCTTTAAATGTGCTTGGAGGGAATGATATGATGCAGAAACATTCCATTCCCACCATAGATAACATTCCAAAAACATTAATAAGTTACATGCTTAGAACTAGTTGTACTGCCTTGCACAATTTGATTAATGCAAACTACTATTAGTCACATTTTTATCACCAACGAATCATACATGATGTCCATAAATAAAACTGATTGACATCGATTTGTTAGCATAGTTGTCCATACACCTCATCTACTTAACTAAAACAAAATGAATTCCTAACTAAACACATCATTTACTCAAACAAATTGAATTCCTAACTCAAAAATTATTCTACCATTAACTCAATAGCTGGGTGATAACACAACTGTTCTGACACTTGGAATATTCACAGCTATCCCAATTATTGCAATAACTCCTAATCAGAAATGTGATTGTCTATTTAGTTTTTACGTTCATTCTCTCCCTTCATTTTGGCAACTTCCGTCAGTTCTCTTAACCTCTGGAAATTTTCATTAGCTAACGACCTTGTGAAAAGGTTCGCCACTACAATGCACTACAACAAAAGCTCAATATCACCATTAGCAACTAGATCTTTAATTAAATGACAATGAATATCTATATGTTTGTTTCTAGCATGAATTACCAGATTCTTGATCATTGCAACAGTAGACTTGTTATCACAATAGATCAATGTAGTTGAAACTTGTTCCAAACCCAAATCAAACAATACTCATGTCTTAAATATAGTAGCCTTTGGTTTAGATTGTGTGTATTTTTAACATCAACATTGCGAATCACACTGTGATCCATCATTAAGATGTATGAAAACAAGAGATGCACAAAAGAAAGAAAAGAAAAGATGCAGACAGGGCCAAACTCAAGATATATAAGAAGGGATAGGGAGAGGGAGCACGCAGATCAAGAAAGATAAAGCAACCCCTAGGTTATAAAAAGGATAAAGAGAAAAAAGAAAGAATCATCAGGTCACTAAGGAAATCAAAAATAGTAAAAACAAAAATAAAAAGACAAAGAATAATAATAATAATAATAGTAATAATAATAATAATACAAAAATACATACAAGAGTAATAAAAATACATATAAATACAAGAATCAAAATGCATATACATAAAACACAAAAAGACCAAGAAAACTTGAAAAATAATAATAGTAGTAATAATAATGAGCAAAACCTATATATAGGAGGGTGCCTCATTGTAATTTTTTTCTTTTGGGAAGGCAATAAAACTCTATCGGTTTGTATATACACTCTAAGACTTGAGCTTAGATGTAAATTAGATTGCTTTCAATAAAAAAGGCAGGTTGTTTTGAGACTGTGTCAATCCAAATTGTCATGGGAGGACATTTTCTTGAGTTGATTGTGAGTTTTGTGCTTTTGAACTCAATCTTGCAGACTTTGAGCTGCATATTGCGTTCAAAGTTATAATTTGGTTTCAGGTTTGGTCTTGCAGACTTTGTGCTGCTTTGTTTTCTTTGTTTGTGCATGCAAGGTGGAATACATGTTGGAGAGTTTGAGCTACACGTGTTTCATTTTTGTTTTGATAATCTCATAAGGGTTCATTGAAAGTCTTTGAGCTTTTGTGAACTCCTACGTTACTAAAAGTTGTTCATACTCTGAAGGTTATTCTTACATATAATATTTTGTTTATCAGGATTATTGCTCCAACGAATACTTTGTAAGTGAAATACACCATTGATTAAAGATCGTATTGTAATGGAAACATCTATTTTGAAATAAGAGAATAGGATGAATGTCCCGCCCTGATTTAGCTTAGTGTAAATAGTAGTTAAGTGTTTTGTTGATTCTAGTAGCAATAAGAAAGGGGAGCCTTCCCTTATATTAGGAGAGATTGTGTCTCACACACTATAGCCGAAACTACTGTTTTGCAATTGCTCCTTAAAAACTGTCGGTTGCAAAATATCCACCCAACACAATGGGCTCTAAGCTACTATGATAGGAAAATGATAAGAACTTAAGATTCAAGAACAAAATATTATGCATTTTTGGATCTATAGTACAAGTTATTTATTAAATCTAGTTAAGTACAATGCTGCTTTTGAAGAAGATTTTCAAACTTCATTTATATCCTATAATTTCATTGCTGGAAACTAATTAATTTAAAATCTCATTTTGCAATTTTCAATTTCAACTACAGCTGATCTAGAAATTTCATTATGTAGGGAAAATTCATTATTCCAGAAAAAATGAGATTTCAGTTTACCAATTTTGAGACAAATAGCTCATAGAGCCCTTCCAAGTGCATCAATTTAACAGGTACGTGACTCCCAATACGGTCTGCTTCAAACCTCCTTATAAGAGTTGTCTTGATGTTCTGGATGCCTTTA
The DNA here is from genome assembly GCA_027943335.1 of Chamaecyparis obtusa. Classification (NCBI taxonomy): domain Eukaryota; kingdom Viridiplantae; phylum Streptophyta; class Pinopsida; order Cupressales; family Cupressaceae; genus Chamaecyparis; species Chamaecyparis obtusa. The sequence goes on along the minus strand of BSBK01002455.1, from coordinate 270,562 downwards.
TACGCTTTGCGAGTTGGATCATGAACTGGAACAAATGCTGGCCAAATACTGAAAGCATGGCATAAACATGTAAAGGCCACATTAAAGAACATAAAATTTCCTTGTATCAAACCAAAAATATGAGACTTTCACTAGTCATCAGCAGCAATACAATAAAAAGACTTCTGGGTAAAAATCAAACAATTGTTGATAAGACAAATCAAAATGATGAGAAAACATGGCTGCCAACCCCCAGCAAATTCTCTAGCCCCATCTTTATTAAAAAAAATATTCTAACTACATGGCCAGCAATAGCAAAGTCACATAATTGCCACAAAATACTCTCTCCTCTAAAGAATAGTCAATCCGACATTTCGTTTGGTCAGATGGTGAGCTCAAGAGGTAAAAGCATCACAGCCCTCAAAGAGAAAACAATATTCAAATCCCAGAACACAATGCACATGATAAAATGGTGAAATTAGGTAAAGTAGCACATCCAAATGACAGAATGTAATATACCCTAGCGGATGAGGCCTAGGGCAAGTCCAAGGGTGAATTTGATGGAAGACATATGGTATAGGAGCATTTAGGGGTGTGGGCCAATCCTGTATCATCCAAAAATATTGGTATTTTATTTTCTATTAAGGCTAGGTGAATATAAATAAATGCAAGCACTAAGAACATAGGAGTTGATATTATTTAATATTTGTGGCCTATGTCTAAAGACACTTGTACTTTTGTTGTGTGGGCACATATTGCTATCATTTATAATGCTAAAATCATGAAAGTCCCCATCTTGGCATGGATTTGAGGAAGGGGAAGACTCATGCAATAACATGTATTGTGTAATTACACAGAAAATTGAAAAGACGCCTCTTTAGGCGCCCACTTTGGAAAATTGAAGAGACCTCACCTTAGGAGCCCTCCTATAGAAATTTAAGAGTCATCTATTGGCAATGTGTTGCATTTCTTGATTGCCATGTGTTGTTCATCACAAGAGGGTGTGGGGTTTCCAAGAGGCACCAAAAGAGCTATAAAATGAGGCTTGGGCAAGTTGTTTCATCATCCGAAGGTGGAGTGGATCATTGGGAGTTGATCCAAGGTTGAGTGGTTCATCTAAAGTGGTGTGGATCATTCAAAGTTGAATGATCATTTGAAGTTGAGAAGAATTCACCTTCATTTGAGAGCTGAGTTGTAGTTTTTCTTGCAGTATTGGTAAGCCCATGAGGCTAAGCATTGTAATTTCTTAATATTTGTGTTTCAAAGTTTTAATGTAATAAGAAAATCAGGTGTTCCTATTCTTGCAATTTCTATGTAATTTTCTTTGTTATGCTATCCATGAATCTTGGGTGGAGTAACCCTCATTTAGTTCAAAAGAGCATTATGTATTTGGGTGAGTATGGAGAATCCCCTACATCAGTAGTATCAGAGCGGGAGTTCCTATGTGTGCAGACAAAACACTGAATGCAAAATAGTTTTCACCAAAATTTGTGGGTGGAGTGTGTGACCAATGTTCCAAATCGTGCAGACAAAGTAACAAATGTGAGGCAGTCTTGCGCCAGGATTTGGAGTATGAGTTGTTGTAGAGTAGAGGTCCTATGTGTGCAGAAAAAGCATTAAACATGAGGCAATTTTACACCAGGATCTGTTGTGGAGCAAGTTTCCCTAAGTGTTTAAACAGATTCCCAAATGTGAAGCAGTTTGCACTAGGATCTATTGTGTTGGGGATTTTAAAAGTTGACAATGGAAAAGAGGAAGAAAAAAATGGCATTTGTCATTGGATGGATTCTAAGGATTCTTGTGCTTAGAGAAGAGAGAGGAAATTAAGAGATAAGATAAACAAGGAGATGATAGAGATGCAGCAGCAATTTGATGCTATAAGCGCAGAGATTGGAAAGATACAAGAAAAGAGAAAAGTAAAGAAGAATAGAGGTGTGGATCAATTTTTTTCTAATGATGTTTTGATTGCTAAAAAGAAGGAAGATGTAGTAGAGTGTATTACATGTGGAGAAAAGAAGAGGCTGTAGTAGTGGACTTGGAAGGTCTGAAATTCAATGGAGATGAAGAATGTTAATGTATTGTGGCCTAGAGATAAAGATAATTACATTGCGAATATTTGTTTATATTATGTCTTGGCAAGAGATCGAATAACTAAGGATAAAATGCTGCTAAAGGCCAACTTGCATATTAAATTCTACGAGTGCCGACCTGTGGATTAGCGGCTTGTATTGAAGGATATGTTGTGAATGTCGACCTACACTTATTGAGGCGGTTGTATGAAATATAAACAAAGTGCCGACTTGCATATGCAAGTCGGCTGTCTTATGGCCATGTTATTACCCACCTTAAAGCATACTTATAGGGGGAATGAAGTGTGCGAACAAAACATCATAGAAGACACAACATGACTGCTAAATTCGCACTTCAGCAGAGATATACTTCAGTTTAACATTGCATAAATATCATAGCAGTACCTTAATGGTTAAGGAAGAAAGACAGCAGACCCGAATTCTGTAGCACACATTGGAGCAAACCTAGCAGACCTTAAAATTCACACTTGTAGCAGACTTAAGAGGCAATAGGAGCAGTATGTTAGCAGTAGATTGAAGGCTTCCTCCTACAATCATTCAAGCAATTTTCAAGCATCTAAACCGAGTATTATCTACTTCCTTTCCTTCTATATTTTGAAAGGGCCTATATCTTAGTTCTAAAAGTTCATCTATAGATTGCTATTTCATTTCAAAATCTGAAATATTAACATGGTATCAGAGCCTTGGTGAGTGAAAGATCAACTTTCAGATTAAAGAAAACAACTTAACACTTTTAAAATTAATAAATTCAATATGTCAAATGGAGTTAGACCAAAAGATAGACTTGAAGGAGCCATAAACTTTTTATCTTGGAAAATTAGAATACTACTTGCCTTCAGAGAACTAGAGCTAAATTCTATCATAGAAAATCTACCTAAAACTGAAATGAATGAAGATAAGACACGTGAATGGAAAAGGGGTGATAACAAAGCTATGAGAATTCTAATTGATAGCGTAAAAGACCACATTATACCCACTATCTCCTATCTAGAGTCAACCTATCTAATGTTCTCAACATTATCAGGGATGTTTGAAATTAATAATACAAGTAGAATTATGACTCTTAAAACTAAAATTTCACAAATCAAGATGAGACAAGGAGAATCTATCACATCATTCTTTATGAGAATTACTGAGTTAAGAAATCAATTAGCAACTATTGGGCACACCTACGATGAAAAGGAACTATCTATGATAGCACTTAATGGATTACATCTTTCATGGGACTCCTTTACTCAAGGAATCAGTGCACGTCCTAGAATGCCTAGATTTGATAAATTAAAGATGGTTTGTCTTCAAGAAGAATCAAGACTAATATCTAGAGGATCAAATTTTAAAGAAGACCTTCAAATTTATACTATCAATCAAGAAAGAAAGACGACTTCAAAAGAAAAACTCAAGACAAAGGAGAAAGAAACTTTAGGAACAAAAGAAAGATAGATTATCAAAACAAGCAAGAAGGGAACTCTAACAATTACGGATGGAGAGGGACAGACTATCAAAACAACAAATTTCAAAAGAAAGATTTGTCTAAGATACAATGCTATAGATGTGACAAATTTGGTCACAAGGCAGCAAATTGTCCTGAGCGAAACAACCTTCAAGCCTCTATTGTTGAAGTAAAAGAAATAGGATCTGAACGTCTTGTCCTTTAGTCTTCACCCTGAGAGAGAGTTCAGATATGGGCCTTCCCGAACATTAAAAGTCATGTTATAAACTCTTTCTAATTCCTTTTTAGATTTTAACATCACTTGTTGTAAATAATATTACTTTACATTGAGAATATGATTCTTCGTTATGTTAATTATTATGTGAGTATATTATTATACTAACATATTTGCAGGTTATTTGAGCATTGTGGCTCTTGCACCTTTGAGCGTTGAGGCTCTTTCACCTTTCAACGTTGAGGCTCGTGCATATTTGAGCGTTGAGGCTCTTGCACCTTTGAGCGTTGAGGCTCTTGCATATTTGAGCACTAAGGCTCTTACATATTTTTTGAGCATTGAGGCTCTTGGATAGAATCACCAATGGAGACTATATTTCTAGAAAACTTGTGGATATGACTTCCAAGAGCTGTGGATGGGATCTCATTAGGAGGAGATCTACACTTTGAGGTTAGTGTTTTATTTGAATTTACATCTTGTGAAGATGCTTCCATTATTAAAGTTTTGATGATGCTTCTTGTGATTATAAATTAAAGATCTATTGTTATGTTGATACCTCTTATGATTATTACATAGATTTGAGATCTATTGATTTATTTTCTTATTACATAGATTTGAGATCTATTATTGAAATGATACATAAAGTTGAGATCTATATGTGATTATTGTATACATCATGAGAATAATGTCAATGATGTTTTTATCTCTCATTACATGTGAACAATGTTTAAATAACCTTACATCTTGTAGTAGATGACATTATCAGGTTGGAACATCTTGAGGATGGTTAATCACAATGATTACATCAGGTATGAATACATTGTGAATACATTATGTTATAATGGTTCCGTATTCATTGAGAATGAAATCTAGTGTGATAGAGATCTAGTGATTATATTATGAAGTCAATGTTATTGATCTTTCCCTCTAGCCCAAAAGGGAGTGTTAATATATTGTGGCCTAGAGATAAAGATAATTACATGGCGAATATTTGTTTGTATTATGTCTTGGCAAAAGATCGAATAACTAAGGATAAAATGCTGCTAAAGGCCGACTTGCATATTAAATTCTCTAAGTACCAACCTATGGATTAGCGGCTTGTATTGAAGGATATGCTGTGAATGTCGAGCTACACTTATTGAGGCGGCTGTATGAAATATAAACAAAGTGCCGACTTGCATATGCAAATCGGCTGTCTTATGGCCATGTTATTACCCACCTTAAAGCATACTTATAGGGGGAATGAAGTGTGTGAACAAAGCATCATAGAAGACATAACATGACTGCTAAATTCGCTCACTTCAGCAAAGATATACTTCAGTTTATCATTGCATAAATACCATAGCAGTATCTTAATGGTTAAGGAAGAAAGATAGCAGACCCGAATTCTGTAGCAGACATTGGAGCAGACATAGCAGACCTTAAAATTCACACTTGTAGCAGACTTAAGAGGCAATAGGAGCAGTATGTTAGCAGTGGATTGAAGGTTTTCTCCTACAGTCATTCAAGAAATTTTCAAGGGTCCTTGATTTGATGAGTAGATCAAAAAAGATGAGGATGTCGTCTTAGAGTAGATTCAAAGAATCAATAGCTTCTTAAAAGTCAAACCTGAGAAAAAGGTGGAAGAGATTGTGGCACAGGCAAGTCTTTGCTAAGGCTTGAAAATATTGATAGCAGAAGAGGATTCAACTCCATTTTGTGAGACCAAGATCAAAAAAATTCTTATTCCAGGTGCCTGATGTGGGAGCACCTAGGGGTGTAGGGCAATCCTGCATCATCCAAAAATATTGGTATTTTAGTTCCCTATTAAGGCTAGGTGAATAAAAATAAATGCAAGCATATATAGGTCTCCATGTACCCTGGAATGTGTCCAAAGGGACATGGGAGTTGAAATTATTTAATATTTGGGGTCTATGTCTAAATACAATTGTAATTTTTCATGTGTGGGCACATACTTCAGTCATTTATAATGCTAAAATAATGAAAATTCCCATCTTGGCATGGATTTGAGGAAGGGGAAGAGTCATGCATTAACATGTATTTGGTAATTACATAGGAAATTGAAAAGACGCATCTTTAGGCGCCCATTTTGAAGAATTGAAGAGACGCCAACTTAAGAGCCCTCCTAGGGAAGTTGAAGAGTCGTCTATTGGCTAGGTGTTGCATTTCTTAATTGCCATGTGTTGTTCATCAAGAGGAGGTATGGAATTTCCAAGAGGCGCCAAACTTGCTATAAACTAAGGCTTGGGCTAGTTGTTTCATGATCTAAAGGTGAAGTGGATCATTGGGAGTTGATCCAAAGTTGAGAGGATCAGAGTGATGTGGATCATTCAAAGTGGAGTGATCATTTGAAATTGAGAAGTACTTTCCTTCATTTGGGAGTTGAGTTGCATTTTTGCTTGTAGAATTGGTAAGCCCCTAAGGCTAAGCATTATAATTTCTGAATATTTGTGTTTCAAAGTTTTTAGGTAATAAGAAAATCAGTTGTTTCTATTCTTGCAATTTCTATGTAATTTTCTTCATTACGCTATGCATGAATCTTGGGTGGAGTAACCCTCATTTAGTGTAAAAGCGCACATGTGTTTGGGTGTGTATGGGAAGTTCCCTACATCAACATGCCACATGATTGTGGCAACAAGGCTAAAGGTTTCCCAGTATTTGAAATTTACCAAATCAAAAGAAATGTGCCCCTTAGTTTAGAAGATTTTTTTGTTGGTTATGACTTACTGATGGAGACAATTCATTACAACATTGTTTACAGTTTGTGAATGCATCTCATCAAATAAATCATGAAGCTCATTGACATTCCAATGAATCTTGTACCTAAATTAAATACTGTATGCTTCTAATATTTGTAAAAGCAAAATATGTGGGTGGAATACATTATTACAATGAAATTAGACATGTCTGTACATGAAAAGTTGTAGACATTTTGTGCAAGCCTGCAAGGCAGTCTTCTGAATTCAAAACTGAGGTAGATGAAAAGATGATGATATACTAGATCCAAAGGGTATACTGTTATTTCGTCTATATAAATATCAGTTTCCAAAATACTCCCATCAACTTCCTCATTGTTCAATGTTCACATAGTGTTCACTTCTTACGGAAAGAAACAGGCACAAAGTAAAAATTAAAGAGTAAATAAAGAAGAGTCCAGATGTTCACTTGCCAAGAATATATATTTACATACATATGTTAAAAGATCTGAAGAAATATAGCAGTGGCTAACCTGCCACAGTTTGATAAAGCGATTGCAACAGCACTGAGAAGCTTTGTGGCCTCAGGTGCATCAAGAACTACTCTGCTCATACTTTGTGGAGAAATTATCTGATTGACACAGTGAAAAACATAACAGGTGATATGTGTGATACAATTTTAAGGGTCGGTAAACTCCCAAAACATTTAAAAGAATATAAATTAAGAAGTCAATCTAAACCAATTCCTTGAAAGTCAAGTACAGAACCTGCCAAATGTAGATGTAATCAGGAATAAACCAAGAATATTCCATTTAAGGACAGGAAATTAGAAACTGATTTTGAAGATACATTGTTGAATCTTTGTGTGTTCAGAAATACTTCATTAACATGGTTTATATAATCCATACAGAAAGGGAACATCTTTAATAAGTTGCAAAACAACTCAAAAGAGCTACAAGAATCATGGGATATCTTAACTATCTTTAAGAAAACAACCATAAGCAGAAAGATTAGATTCAATAGACATGTCATACTCCAATTTTTTTTCTAAATTCTATGACAAAGTAATTCAAAAGAGTATTTTCTTGCCAGTGTGACAGTTAAAGGAGCAAATCGACACTGCAATACAAAGCTTATGAGAAAAAAAATGGAATCTCAATGATTAAACTTAAAAGGACTGCATACTATAGTTGCACTCCATAAACATGGCATTGAACTACTAAACTGAAGCTGTAAATGGAATTCAACTACTCAGATTTTAAACAGGAAAAAGCTAGCAAATTAGAAAACAATTCAATATTTGTAAAGATAAAAAAGAAAACAATTTTATATCAATTCATGTCAAATAGAGCGTGTAGAAAAAGAAACAAACGTGATGTAAAAATAGAATATGTTCAGTTGCCAACTACTCTCAAACTCTAAATCAAGTCCTCTTAAAAATTGATGTACCAAAAAAAAATTGAAACTACAATAAAAGTGTTGGCCTATCAAACCACCAAATGCAAAAAAGATGCTATTGTATCCTAGTTCTCTGTAATGTCCCCTCTCCAGCCAATTATGACATGATTTGTCGTTAGCCCGTTTCATCATGGTCCTGAGGGCTAACCAGGACTTTAGAGGGATCCTGAGATTATTTGGCCTAATCAAACTCAGTTTCGGACCAAATGGAGTTCATTTGATGGAGTTATGAAGGACCTTACTATTTTTAGTAAGTCAGCAGGGGCTCAGCATTTTCACATTTTCAATGATGGGACTTGGATCGTCTTGTCAGGCTCTTTCCAACGAGCTATTATACATGTGGTTCCGAGTTCAATTGCTTTTTTATTTTAATGCCTGAAGATTTAAATAGTTTATTTAATAAAGTGACAAATATATTAAAGTACATTTTATTAAAAAGTCACTTTATTATTTAAATATATACTTTATTCATCTAGTGCGATATGATATTTTATTGGGAGAAGTGTTTTATCCCACATTGGAAAGTGAAAGGAAAAAGCAAATGGAAAAGTGTTTAAAAAGAGGAGATGGCTCTCTTTTTCAGCATGCTTGGATTATTTGTTAAATTGGTGAAATTGTGGAGACTATCTCTAGGGCTTTGGAGGACGAAACCCTCTATGCTAGCATTCTTCTCGCAGTTGCAAGATGCCATCAGGAGGATTTATAAGAGCTTTAAGGAAACCCATTGGGCTTACAAAATCTCATAGAGAAGGGCAGATTTGGAGATCATTAGGGCAGATTTGAAGATAAAAGTGGTAGCAGAAAAATAAAGAGAAAAGCAGAGATTCAAGAGTTGCTACAATGCCATCGATACAATACTATGCTACAGTACCGTGCTACAGTAATCTATACAAGCTGTTCACTCTCAGAAGGAATTCTACAGCTCACATCTAAGACAAGGAAGAGCGCATTCATCTCTTGTATGTAACCTGAAATTACCAGGTCTGCAATATTAATTTTGTATGCACTGTTTTGAGAAGAAAATAATAAAATCAAAATGAAGTTTGTTATCAGCAATTAGCTTCTCAAAGTTTTATAGAAGTATCTTTATTTGCAAGTATTGGTGTGTTATTTCTTGTGCATGGAAATTTGCTAGGTTGCATGGGTACTAGTACCCACACCCCTGGGACACGTACCGGGTACTGGTACACGTACCCACATACCGGGTACTCGGTGGGTACTCGGTGGGTACTTGGCGGAGAGCATCATAGCTAACGAACTTGATTAAGATTTCTGATTTTTGTTTTCCTATCAGCTTATCAGCTTGCTGTTTATCAAGCTTAATTCAATATGTAATCAGTTTGAAACTTTGATGCAATACTAATTAATAGTGAACCTTGTCACTATTCAAATCAGAAGTTTATCATTTGCAATATGTTATTTTTATATGATTTATGATCTTCTTGATCATGTTTAAAGTTTGTTTTCTCTGTTATGCGTCTAAACATTTAACATATATATTATTACAAACATATTGCAAATCTGAAACTGAAAACAATACATTACATCTGCAAACTTTATCACTGTTCTGGGTTTGAAAACTCAATGTCATGACCTCATATTTTCAGACTTTCTATAAAATATTAAATTATATTAATTTAAAAAATTGATGTACCCAAGTACCCCCGTCCCCGTGCAACCTTGGAAATTTGTTATACTTAGCAAGCAACCTCAAACACAAAATACATCTGCATATTGAAAAAACAAACCAACACTCCCAGCACCCAGGTTGCATGCAAACTCTTTGACAAAATTCTGCAAGTTGTAACGGTGGAAATTTTTAGAGATAAGGGAGTGTCTTTACATTCTCCTTCCTCCTGCTGTCACATCATCAAATGTCTCAGGCAAGATGGCCAAGTCCTCATCATCCATTGACAGTCCCTCATTGGCAGTGATCCATCATTTTTCAAGATAAACGTCATCAAGGTCAATTGATTGAACATCTTTGAAACTATCAAATATTATTAAGGCTCAAGTTCATGACCTCTAAGTGTGTATACAAGAAATTCAAATTAATCAAATTTGAATGTCAAAAGGAATGTAGAGAATTAAAACCATCAAAGACTAAGGGGTGCCCTAATTTTTTAATGACAAAAATTCTTCAAAACACCCTGATCCATAGTCTCTACTATTCACTTAAACTATAAAGGAATTGATTCTAGAGCTCTCTTGCTAGGTTCTTAAATCATGATACGTCACCAAGTTTGCCCAAGGTATCATTTGTGCCCAAGAAATACCTCGGGTGCACCTAAAGCATACCTAGGAGGATCCTTGCATACTCACAGCCACTAGGCAAAAACTAGCAACATTTTTTAAAATCTTTAGTTCCTCCCAATGCGTTCATTTGCCCTAAAGTGAGGTATTTTTTGTTTGTAACTCATTTGACAAACACAAAACACCAAGAAGAGCATTTCTTTCCAACAAGCGGCCATTGTTGGGGTTTGGAGGTTGCTTCATTCTTTTTCGAAACTGACAACTATGTAGGAGTAAGACCTACACCAAAAGGTTAGGAAATTCTGCATAAGGAAGATTTAGCCATCACAAATGAGTAAATCTTTCGTTTTTTTTCTTATGTTGCCCACAGATGCGTCCCTGGGCCTAAAAATCCCATCCCCATTTCAGGTCATAGCCTAGTCATTGAAAATTTGCCAAATTCTGCACGAAATGTTCTTGAAATCTAGGGGCATCAAGGCCTGATGCCAGGGATGTCCAGCCATCCCAAGGATGGCAGGGGACGTCTAGGATGTCTGGCTGGACGTCCCCAGCATCGAGCATGCATTTTTCAAGAGAAAACACTTGAAGTTTTAATAGAAGGCATCTTTTTGTTGTTACTTGGTTTATGCGCACACTGTTTCCTACCGCTAGAATTGACCTTAATCTGTAGGAAGACTATGTAAGTGGCTGTCTCCGTAGATTTTGTTGTTCTCAGCAAGTTTCTCTCACTATATATGTCTTCAAACTGCCAATCGTATTTTGCTAGAAATGTCTAAAGCAGGTAGAGTGCATATTTTTTGGACTGTGGAATAGGACACTAAAATAAAAATTCCTTTTATTTTACTAGCTACAAGAGATGCCTAGGGGACGTCCCTATAAATTCTGCATATTGACAATGAGTTGTATAAGCAAATTGACTTTGACTCTCAATTTAACACGAATTTGGCGTAAGAATTCTGCTAGTTCTTATATGGTAAGGTTCTATAATGTATATGTGCATGATTTATCCATGTTTGCATATGAATATTTAAGATTTCTTTAATTTTTAACTTTTCCTATTTTTATATAGATTTGCCGTACCCTAGTTGTCCCCAAAATTGACTTAAAGAATTGGCATCCCGGAAATGTGTCTATTTTGTATCCCATTTCTATTTTGTATCAATACTAGCTTTTGGCCCTTAGAAGTAACCAACAGCTAGAGGTTGAAAGACAGATCAGTCACTGTTGGCTTGTCAGTTTTAGCAGTACTTTTCTGGATCGCTTATCACTGAATGTCTTAGTCTTTTAATTTGTGTTTCCATGTTGCCACTCTCAAACTCATTAAAGTGAATACAATGAAGTTTGACTTATTCTTCTATTCCTTTGTTTCGTTGCATAGCCCAGTAAAAACCTCGTTTACTTATCAGGAAAAAAAAAATTGCAACGAAGAACAAGATGAGCATAGTCTCAAAAATTAATAGGACCAAAGCCGTTATGGACTGCAGCACTCAACAAGAAACATACTATTGTACTGCTGCATGATTGAGGAACATACCAAAAAGTCTTCTACGCCAAACCACATCTGTAAGAAGTGCAATCCATTACTCCACTGGTCACTTTCAGCTGCAGTTGCATTGTTTTCAAATTTAAAGACTGAGAAAGCTATCTATTCTTTCGATATGGACACAGTAAAGAAAAGCAGAAAACAATCTTGTGAGTTTAACTTTATTCCTCTTTATGATATACTTTATATTTGGCATGAATCCAAGAGCCAGATTAGCAAAGGTACCATGACTTTTATCATCTTTAAAAAAGTAATCCAAGGCATATGTCTTTATCCCAAATGTAAAGTCAGCCTTAACATGATAAAGATTCCTCAAAGCCTTTACACGCTCTGCACCTTTTTCCTGAATGAATAAATGATGACAAAATTAAAACAGATATTATAAGTGATCAAAACACTACCAAATAATAGTCAGCCAGACAGTCACATTTCAACCCACCCAATAAAGCATCCAACAAGCTAATGACCATATAATTAGAAACAAGACAAAGTCACAAAAGCATACTGTAACGGGAGGTATGGATCTGAACATATAAGGTATTGTCTACACATGAGAGATAAACTTGAAAATAGTAATTAAAGATGGCCAATTAAAACTTGCCTAACAAAGAAAAACATGAAAACTTAAAAGAGGTCAAGATAAGATGGATTTGATATCATTTGATGCATGATAATTTCAATAATTCAATTACTATTCAAGAAACTTGGGAACAAACATATAAAGATATTAACCCTTACGCAAATTCTCTCTAACAGAAAAGCAACTATAGATACTAACTCGGAAAATAGAGAGAGGAAGGCTTTGAGACGATGCTCATTATTGCATAGTACATACAAAAGGGATAGAGCAGTGAGGCAATGCTCATCATTGCATGTCACCACAAGGCACATTGGCCTTCTTACACTCATTCTACGCCTTGTAGATCTATTTCAGTTTGGCATCAAAAGCCTTCTAATCCACTAGCCTACAGTCAAGATTCCCAATGGCTGGTACACATTATCAGTTTCTTCTCTTCCATTGAGTGTTCCTTGATGCTTGGAGAGGTTCTAATGGCAATACCTTCCTTCCCCTTAGGATTGTCTAACCACACCCCATACTGATGGCCATCCTATGATGGTAATTTCTCTTTGGTCGAAAATGATGTTGACCATTCTTCTTGCTAAAATGGTGCTGTAGATGTTTGACAACATTGTTTTTATCCTCATTTGCCTGTTTTGACCTTCCCCAGCTCCATGATTCTTTGCTTCATTGGGGAATCTTTCCTCAATCAACTCACTACATTTAGACCGTGTTGCCAGTTTCAGTTTAGATCTCAGTCCTGATTCGCAGATTCAGTTTGTGGATAACACAAAAAAAATTGGCGGTTGGGTTCGTTTTGGGTTTCTACACAAAAACAGGAATATTAGAAACAAAATACATATCTCTTAGTATTTTTAATATACAGAGATACTTATAGACATTACAAAATATGAAGAAAATTATCATAAATTATAATAATGAAATTAATTTAATAAATATTTATTTAATAATACATAAATAGTAAATTATAATATATATTAATGGGAGAATTCAATACCTGGGGGAGCTTGTGAAGTCCTAACCTGCACCACTATAACCTCAATCAACATGAGCTGCCCCAGCCCATGCAGGATTAAATCCAAGGGAATCGAACCTGCAACCATCATCCATGTTTTCCAACAGCTTGACCATCCAGTCAGCGCCTAAGGAGTAAGACTATAATAATAATTATAATAATAATAATATTATGATATATTTGTAATATATTATAATTCATTAGAATATATTTCTATAAATATTATGTTATAATATTAGAATAAATATTACTAATATTTTAATATAAATATATAGATATTAAATTATATTATTATAAATATTAATACTATAAATATAATAATATATAAATATTTACTATTTATATTGGTAGCTCCTGCTGCATCAGATTGGATCCCAAATCCAGTTAAAACTAGACTTGTATCTGGCTGCATAAGCCAACAATAAGGTACAGAGAATTTAAATGTGATTTTTTAAAGGTTTTCATCATTTCCAGCTTCTCTCTCTTTTTTTTTTCTTTCCTTTTACTTCTTTTTTATTTAATTAATTTCATCGCAGAGGAGCTTCTTACCCTGAATATTCTCTATCATAATTACTAATTGGTTATACTTTCAAGTTTCATTGATCTGAATTGACATTACAGAAATTATTATAATTTATCTTTCTTTCTATGGAGCTTCTGAATGTATTTCCATAAATTTATAAAATAGTCACCAATGAATGAAATCAAACAAAATGGAATTGCAAAACAGTACATACAACAGTTTTTTGCAAAAAAATATGCATTTCGACAGGAGGATTATAGAGCCTTTGGGCGGTTTTCCCGAACCTCTCTCCTAAGATCATGTGATTGATGATAAGAAAAAAGCAATTTTGCTTTCTGAATTTGCTGAGCTGGATTATCTGAGCTAGCTTTATGGGTTTTCTTTTAAGGCTGTTGCAGTTTTCTCCCTGTTGAAACTTGCAGAGATGTTAGAAAGGACTGAGAATCACAATGCACACTATAAATACTATCCTATGGTTTTTCCAACAGGGTCTCTCTTCTTTCTTTGTTGTAGCTGTTGGTGGCTAGTTTAAGATAGTTTTAAAATCCTGAGTAATAGGATTTCCCATTTAGTTGTGTTGTTCATAATTTTTGTTGCGCCCGAAAATTGCTCCCTATGTAAGGCATTTCCTTTTCTATATGAGCTCTGATGTTTTGTCACTTTTATCTCCTAAGTAAGAAAGGCATTAATGAACAAAGTACTCCTCAGTCTTCACTGCCAAGATTTATAAAAGCTTTTGAATCAGAAACTGAAGCTGATCTAGACTTCTATTATAAACTTTCTGAAAGGTGACTCCTCTGTTGGTTTTTATCCCTAGACAAACTTGAACAGTAGATCCAAAACCTCTGATAGAAGCTTTCCTTCAAGCTGTGATGCATCATTCCCCAGGAGAGATCAGATCTGTGTCCACCTAAATAGTGACATTTTCTGGAATTTATTGGCAACACTGGAATACCCATTACCCATCAGACCTGCAATGGTGCATAGTGGTCCTCTCCTTTAGCTTTCAGGATTTTGCATCACAAGCTTTTCTCTCTTATTAAGACCCATCAGAGTCCTGTGAAAGCCCTCTCCAGTCACAATCTACTTTTGGGTTGTTGCCTTGAATGTGAGGAGTACTGATCAAATGTGTCAATATTCCAGATATACGTGGCTTCAAATTTATAAGAACCCACCTCTTTGATGCATCTTCCTTGCAGTTTGTTGCTTCCGAGAAACACTGGGGATGCCAATGCTGCATTAATGTCAAGAAAAATATATTGTTTGTGAGCCCAAGATTAAGCCTCTCTTTGTGTCCCATGGGCTGAGGAGCCAATAAACCATACTTCACCAATCAAAATAATGCCTCTTCCATTGTCATTTCCATGCATTGTAGACAATGGATGGGGTTTTGATTACACCATAAGACATCTATTTTAACAAAACATGTGTGATAAGTATCTGCAATCCTATCATTACTACCATCACAAGATTTTATGAGATAGTTGCTTAACAATTTTGCACTTCCCTTTGTTTCTTTGGCCTTGTTAATGTTGTTAACTAAATAAAGTAAGAGTAACCCCTCTCAGAATTTTTTTTATATTTGTATAAGATGAATTTGATGACAACCTCTAACAGTGTATACAGAAGACATAGTGTCTTAAATCATGTTAAGGTTGCTATAATACTTTTTATTGATTATGTTTTCCTCGACTCCCCCTCACTCTCTTTGTGCAAGGTTTTTCTGGACAACTTGTTATACTTAAAGGTTTTTCGAGTCTTCAAATAGAAACTAAGCCTCGTGGTCATAGAAAAATTCTAGGGATAATCTTTCCAAGCTCTAAGAATTTCATAAATGACGGTTGTGGAGATCACAACTTTTAAATCCAATTTTGGATTTTCTTCAAAGTCTGAATCTTGCCTCTGTGTCACATCCATGCAAGGATATGCCTCACTTTCTATCTTCGCACACTAGCATTTTCAGGTGCATTTCTGGGAAAAGCTCAGAAAATACAATACATGCTCAAACTAAATGTGAAGATAAATTTAGAAGACAGACTGACACAGCAACTGAAATTGGATTGGTCGATTTGGTAGACAAGTCTGACTGGGTAAGACCTATGATTGTGCAACCTAAACGGCAATGAAAATTCCATCTTTATACCCAGATAGTCCACTTTATAAATGAAATGCTTGCGATAGTTGAAAGTCACAAGGTGCATTCATTAATGAATGAGTTTAGTGGCAATCACCAGTGTCAATTTCAGCCCACGGGCAATCTACAACTACATTTACTAAGAAGGGGCCTCATTTGCATGAAAGGTAATAACATTCGGACACAAAGATCTCTTGCTGTATATCTAGATTTGCAACAACTATAAAAAGAATTTTATCCTTGATTTTATTGAATTGTATTTGGAATCTGGATGATCGGGTCACCTTTATATAGTAGAAGCCCTAATCCTCTCCAGGTTGTGATTGATGTTGATGCGATGCTTGTTCTTTACACCGTTTGGAGTATTGTTGATCTATGTCATATGCAGTTAAGGAATTATAATCTTAGCAATGGTAGCAGTAATGCTTGAACTGAACCCCCCTGTGAATTATAAAATATGAAGGCTTTCTTAGATCTATAAGTTATTGAAGAAGTTTGTTGAAGGATATCTTGAAATCATAACACTAATGGAGAAAATGCGGCATAAATATCATAAATTTGTATAAAGTACCAAGCGCCAAGAAGCATTTGAAACACTGAAGCAAAAATTAAAAACGGGACCAACCATTGTTTTCACCTTCCCTAATGGACAAATATCTTTCATACGCATGTCAATGTGTCATGTCCCCTTTTTCAAATTAAAATTATTAATAATGTTTTTTAAGTTGGACATGAAAATATTTTATTTGAGTGGCAACATATATACTATTATTAAAATAGAAAAAAAAAGTGTTTTTAAACACACATTAAAATAAAAGGACTTCTAAATGCTAATTGTTTAATCGAGGACCCAAATTAGAAAAGTATAAAAGGAGGGTGCCTAGCCTCATTTGATATCAAAGTTTCATTTGGCATCTTCATTGCGAGCTTTGGCATTTGTGTTTGGCATCCAAGGACAGAAACACTGGGCCGTTTGAGAGTGTGGACAAACGAAAACCCTCTTGGACTTCATTGTCAGAATCAGGGACGAAAACACTAATTTCCTTCTAAGGCATCCATGCAAAGAGGTTGCATGGAGTTAATTTTGTAGTGTTCATGACAAGGTTCCAGCTACAAAAATTGTTTGCACGTAAATACCAAGGAAACCACTGCTTATCTCAGAATTAGGGGCACCATTGATCATTCCCAGCCCTCAATATCATTCACAGGAGTAACCACAGCTGTTATAGGAAATATTCTAGGATGATTGTAGATCAGTAAGGAAGGGAATTTGATAATTCCATGGGCATGGCTGCTAGAGGAGATTCAACAGGTTATAAATTGATGATCCTAACTGTCTGCCACTGTTCTACACCCTCATGCGCTGCCATACAGGAGTGGATTGGGGTCTGAATCACTGCACATAGTGATAATTACCAATGCCACATAATACCAAGGTTTCAAGAACTGTCACCAGGTTTCTGGGAAGACTGCAGAGTGCAGACAACTGTGAAGACTGATCACAGCAGAAACCTGTTAGGGTATAGTCAACTCAATTAAGGGTCATTTAGATAACAGGATCTTCGATAAAGGTCTAATTGAGGTAGATTTATCCTCGATAGATCCACTTAAGGTTATAGTTCATTGTGTACAATTTCTAAATGATTAACACAAGAGTATCAATAGTAAATATAAGGACTAAGTTAACTTGTCGCATATCAATGACGAATGGTGTTATGAACTATCAAATTGTTGGTATTAAATTAGGAGAATGATTAATACTCTAGGTACTGTGAGTACACCTTGAACTTATGTCCTCATGGGATACTATATAATCCAGGGCTCCGCCTTTGAACCCGACTCTTACCACTTTAGTTATAAGCTTGATCCTAGATTACTTCTGACTTAACTGATGTCAACTCTTATTTAACCGTTGAACGACATTACTTTTCACTTAAAAAAAAATTGTTACGTTTTTGGTTGTTTATTTTTGGGCATGACATTTGTTCATTTCCAGGTCTGAAGACAGGGTTTGGAAAAATCAGACAATTCATGACTATCGGAGGCTCATTGCAGATCTCCCAGCATCAGAAAATTGAGGCTAAAGTCTACTCCAAAGAGCCGCCATTGGACTGCAGCAGGTCTGGACACTACCATCAGTCGTTCCTTATTTCAGGAGTCACTCCATACATCACAACACCCCTCCAGGGTCAAGGTCTGATCTGCAGTCAATACTCAAAAGAGTTTGATATTTATAACATATAATTCTGAGATTTGTTTGTTTCAGTGCTTAGGATTTGCAATCAACCCTTATCTGATGTAGTGCAATTCAAATCTAATGGAGGATTTTTTTTCAGTAAAGCTGACTGAGGATCCTGGAGTAACTATATTCATTTCTCCATTATTGTTCTATTTACTTGTTTAAAAATATCAGAAAACTGTACAAAATTCAAAAAAATATTAGAGGCATATCAATGTGTCATATGCTACAACTAGTTTAATTATTGATCAACTTGGAGAAGCAGATATTGACCATCAAGCTATTTTGCAAGAAAATAGATTATCACCACCAAAACTATAGCATGACAAAGAAAGAAGCCTTAGTCATGGTACATCAAATTCAGGCATTATTTTCTTGTGAACCCGTTTGGATTATACATAGATCACCATAGTTTGCAAACTCTCCGAGTACTCCCCGAGTTGCCAAGTACTCTCTATTTTTTTTGTTGGGCAAGTACTCACAAGTTTAACTCTTGCGTTTTTATAGACACAAAAAACCATGGCTAAAACTGTTAGTCCTAAGATCAGATTACTGAGAGGGGGTGAATCAGTAATCTACCAATTATGCAACTTTTTAACCTCTTAAACTTTACAACAGCATTCACAAGATTAACTTAGTAGCAGCAAATGAAAATCATAACCATAAGCACATCCACATAACAATGAAACATTTAACACAAAGATTTATCTCATGGAAACCCAAATCGGGAGAAAACCACAATGGGAATTAGTACCCACTAAATGATGTACTCTTGTAAAGTATGCCCTATGAGGAGCTTGACTCAGTTAGGAGTTTACAACAACACTGTTAGGTGCTACCCGGTTAAGGAATTTACTTTAGGCCTGTTAAGACATTTACCCTATTAGGAGTAGCCTTGTTAGAGGACTTTAGACACAAGCTAATGTGCCACCCTGTTGAAGGATTTACAATAAGGACCTGCTAGGATCCACCCGGTTAAGGGATTTTGACTGCTGCAACTATTAGGGAACAATAGAAAGAATGACCTATAGAATAGCACTACCTCTGCTTGATCAAATCCATTGAAGCACACAATCTCTTCTTACTACACTTAACTCTGCCCTGGGTTGATCGCAACTCCCACTTTACAACCGCACTTTCCCAACACACAATCTACACACTTAACTTTCAACTTCATCCATTATATATTGAACTTTAAGTCCGCCTTAATCAAGCCCTAAATTTGAAATAGATTTGAATTTCAAATATCCCGCTCAGATCCAATGCGCCACAAAATAAAATTAAATGTGCAAAACAAATTTCCAAGACCACGTCGGCCAATACAATGATTTACATAGAATTTTGTGTGAAGGGGTCAAACACGTTTTGACCAAAGACATGCTTCCTCTAAAATCTTCTCCACATGCTAGCATCGAACAATGTGATGCCAAATCATCACCTCCAATCATGAAGACACATCACCAAAACATGACTGACTCAACCGATTCCACCACAACCTCAACACCGATCACTGATCAAAGATTTATCAACTGTTGCTCAAGAACACAAACACTTTAACCGGTTAACAACTCTGTCTCTGCTCACCGATCACCTATCCTTCACACCGGTCACTCAAATTAGTTGCAGTCGCAACCATAGCTTCTACACACTATCAACAACCTTCTCTTGTGACCACGACACAATACTCATCATAGATTTGACAAACCAATCAAATCACCTATCACCTGTTACTAACTGTTCTAGCAGTTGCATTGTTAACCTTCATCCGATCATACCTCGCTTACTGAAACTCACCGCAACACCTTGATCATCATACTTATGCTTAGCAACATACTAGGAACACTAGGTCAATGCTTGACATCAATGACAACATTGTTGGTCCCAACTGAAGCTGAGAGGGGAGGGGTGAATCAGCACCCACTAATACTTGAAAACAATATGATATAAGCTAACTATTACTACATGTAGAACAAATCTTATTAAAGAAATAACTAACACAAGATCATAACAGTAGAGAACACCAGATGTATCACATGGAAAGCCAAAGCAGGAGAAAACCAAGGTGCAAGTAAAACTCACAAATTTTGCACTCTTCTGAAGTGTGCCCTATTAAAATCCTTCCCTATTAAAGGATTACAAACACACTGTTAGATGTGACCCGATTAAGGGATTTAAGAAATAAGGCCAGTTAAAGCCTGTCTTGTTAGAGGACTTTAGAACATCTACTAGATGTCACCCGGTTAAGGGATTTGATACAAGGGACCTGTTAATGTCCACCCAAATACTGAGATTTTACTATTGCAATTGTCAGAGAGCAATAAAGTTTGATCTTTTAAGATGGCTTTGTTGAGCCTGATAAGATAGTTGTTTCATCTACTGAGAGTTATCACCAGGCACCACAAATATGCTCTCTTCAGGTTGTTGCGCTTCCTTGCACACTCTTCTCTTCTTCTTCTTTTCTTCTCCTTTTCTTCTCCTTTTCCCTTACCGTAGCTTTGCTCAGCGTACAAGTTCACTCTTTCTCTTTGGTAGAATGAAGGCAAATGATATTCTTCGTTGGTTGAATAATAAATAGACTTCCTTTGCCTTTCACGTTTTTTGCATGTTGTAGTATCTACGAAGATCTCCTTTGGATCCATCATCCATTCGAGTCTCTTTTATGTGAGGAAACATCAGATGCATGACATAGGCTTTTCCTCAACAAGAGATCCACCATGCAGTTGTGTTTCTGTTTTGTAAAGGAAACATCAGATGCGTGTCACATACTTTCCTTTACATGGGATTCCGCCATGTTTCCGTGTTTTAATGCCTTAAATTTCGACATTAAAACCTTCAACTATGTCTTGCACCAATCTGTTCCGTAACGCAAAATCTTGCGTGATTTGTGCAACAAAACTCAATAAAAGAGTCACTTAAGTGTTTGTCAACTATGACTTTTACCAGTTCACCAGTCTTAATGATATATCACCGATCAGAGATGATTGGTTTACTCCCTTCCTTATGCAGTGTACAGGTCTGTCTTTACCTGTCACTTTTCTTTTCTCTGTCTATATCAGTTATGTTCTGGTCATATACTTACCGGTCACTGCTCCGGTTAGTGACTTCACCGCTACAGTACTTCACTACATAGGTCGCTACTCCAAGCAACAAGTGTACTCTTCTCAATATGAGTCACCGGTTTCCTAAACAATTTTCTCTTGTCAACTGCAACTGTTTACTATTAGTGTCACATGTTCCCTATTTGAACAATGTTAGCTAATGACATCAATGACAACACCACTTTACCATTTACCGGTTGCATCCTTACCAATTAATGCCAACAAACACAATAACTGATCATCATGCAATCAAATGTATATCATGACAACACCAGAAATCACTTACCATCATTGCATTAGTTATAGCTGATTGAAGGCCTTTCCATTTGATTTCAATTTCATTTCTTCTTCAAAAAAAGTCCAATTTCCTCCTTCAAACTTCATTGACCTTGCGTTTAGTCTTCATTTTTTGAGAATTTTCATTCAAATGTCTTTATGCTTGGGTGGGATTTCAGAGTTGTCAAGATTTTGCAAGGAAAGCAAGGCAGAATTTTGAGATTCTCAAGATTAGGAATCCTGAGAGGTGCTCGAACTCCAACCACCTCTCAGGATTATCTTTTCATCCACTTAAACTTGCATATCTCCTATACTTCATCGATTCCACTTGAACTTCTACTTTTCACCCTTTATTTTGATAATATCCCCTCATTTTGATCTAATTTTTATTAGATTTTTGGCATAAATCTCCATTTATAAGATTATCATTTTACCTTGATTCATTGTCTTACCCCACTCCATCATCTTTTCATCGATTTGCATTTGGATTTTGCCCCCTCCCCCCCTCCCTTTGTGTAACATCCCTCTAAAGAAACTTTTATGAAACAGTGGTTTCTGGTTTCTTGTGCCCTAAATGGTTTCTAAAATAGTGGTTTCTAGTTTATTGTGCCCTAAATGGTTTTTGATTTTTGAAACAGTGGTTTCTAGTTTCTTGTGCCCTAAATGGTTTCTAAAACAGTGGTTTTTGGTTTCTTGTGCCCTAAATGGTTTTTGGTTTCTGAAATAGTGGTTTCTGGTTTTCTATGCCTAAATGGTTTCCAATTTCTGAAATAGTAATTTCGCTAATAATGAAAATGTCAATTTCTACTTTTGTTAGTTAAGCATCAAATTGAATGAAATATTTGAATGTCATGTGTCATAATGATTTACCTGAATCTAGATTAGATGCATTATATTTTATATTATGGAAACAAGAAAATTAATGCTCGGACTAACTACTTCCGTGTGGAAGTGGATGCAGGAGCGGAAGGGACTCCAAGAAAGGGGGAAAAGATAACACCAGAACAGAAGGAAAGAATAGAGAAAGAACAGATGAGGAACTGGGCTTCTGAGAAATGGTAAGGGACTCTGGAGTATCCAATTGACCATACCCTAGTAGGAGTTGCTAGACAAATTTGTCATGCCATGAGTTAACCGGCAATAACCTTTGAATCAGTAAATGTTGTTGCTAAGCAACGACTACGTTTAGATTAAGATAAATCGAACTCCTTGATTAGTTCCTCGGGTCAATGTTATTTGTCCTCAAATTAAGACCATTCTAGTGTCAAATATTGGAAGTGCGATCACACTATCGCAAAGATATCCTTGCACTTGCATAGATATATATTGTGGGCCATTACCGTATTTATTGCGTGGAATTACTTAGCATAACTATGATTTAATGAGAATCCTTATTATAACCTTAACCATGTCATAATAATAATATTGGAGTTATATATTATCTAATCTGACTAAAAGTTGTTTGCCTTGTCACTTGTTGGCAAATATCTTCAAATGTATTTTTCTTTTTCTTTTTTTTAAATAAAAACATCATTTCCTATCTATCCGCGCTTTTGAAACATGAAGGTCAAATTATATTAAATAACCGGATATTTATATGTGCCTATTTTGGTTATGATTGGCTAGATTTAGGTAGGATCGATGATGTATAGAATTTGAATCCTGTTAGAGCTTGTCTTATCCTGCCGACCATGCTCTTTACGCGACCAACATAGTCGCCACCCGGGATTGTTAACGTGGACTCTTTAATTTTAATGGGAGCCACTTTTATTTTTTTAAATTATGTTTTGTTTTGTATTGTTTTAGTCAGGGAAAAGAATGTAACCAGGGACTATAGTGGAGATGAATTATTTTCGCTGCTGTTGGGAAGCTTATCTTTCAACCACAATGAAGGATGGCGAAAATATAGAGCCACTTCGTCACTTAGGAGTATGTGAGCAGTCAGGTATGAGGGAGGTTCTTTTCTTAAAGGGATCATTATCTTCTTGAAAAGTATACACGGAAGAGGCAGCTGTAGGGTGTGCATACATGAGTAACTGCGAACTCTGAGACAGGCATGGGTCTTTCTTCTATTCTGCTTTGTTTTTGAATATGATATGACTGGTACGCCTAGGAATGACTGGTTATATACTCAGTTAATGCTGTCAACTATTTCGAATAGCTATTCCATGCTCATTTCTTTGTCTAATCTGGTCTTATGCCGTATGACTGTTGGGAAACAATAACCAATAAAGAATCGAGGGATGTCAAATGTCAGCCTTACATTATTTGTATTTGCTAGCCGTTTCTTTCTTTACTGATAAATTAAGCCAAGTGGTAACGGAGGGTTCTTAGGTAGAGACTAGAATACCAGTCAATCCGTAATTATGTCAACTATGCGAGACTCGTAGCTTGTTAACTATAGACACAATAAGACAATTACTTCTTCTCTATTCGCACGTTATTGAAGATTCATAAAGATACGACAAGCTTTATATTAATGTGCAATGTGCTGGTTTTTGTTTTCTTTCTTACTGTCACCAACTGAATGACCGATTGTGAGCCATCTTGTTTGGAGATTGACAGAAAGAAAGGTTAAAGGCTACTGTCAGTTACGTTAAGCTGGAAGCTATTCTTACATTTTCCTTGCCATGTAAAAGCTTGATTAAACATTTGATTTCTTGTTTTTTGTTCTAGCATAATATTCAGCAATGTCTCCTGTTTTCCTACTGTCGCCAACCCAGAATGGCTGCATGTGTCAAACAGTCTTCAGAATTAGTATTTGTTGGTAGGGACGACCGTATTTTCTTCAGCTACAGAAAATGCATGAAGATAATGTTTCAAACCTTTTTTTTTGGCACGATAATTATCCTCAACCTTACCGTTTCCAGATTTCTACCCCAGTAGGGATAATTTTGCCAGCAGCAGTCAGCATGTGGTGAATAATTCTTTCATATAATAAGAACCCTGAGAAACAGTAAACTAAATTAGTTTCATGCAAAACAGAGACGTAGTAGCAGAGATAGCCAGTTAGAAGTCTTACAACTGTGACAAATAAACAACTGAAGAAATGGTTGGTTGGTTCCAGATCTTTATATCACTGACCCTCTCATTGTGGGAACAAGTCGGATAGGGTGGGAAATTGGATCATTACTCAGTTGAGTAGAGAACTCCTTGGCCAAGGGTTCACCAGTAGCTGGTGTTTATCAATTTCTTAGTAACCCGGATACTCCCTTACCCAAGCGTTATACCAAGGTAGCAGACGCTACAGGGTTTAACCATCTAAGGATGTAGGGTTCCACCAGTTCCAGATGACTTGCCTGTCTTGATCTATTCTTTCCTTTGCGGAGGGCCGGGTCCATCTCAGTAAGAGATGGGCAAGGGTGGATCATAATTTGATTCCTTGGTTGGGTGGTTAAACGCCCTAGTGTTATCTTTTCCCCATAAAGACTTTTCATGAACACTTCTGCCTGAATGAAACAGATGATACTGTGAGTAATTTCCTACTCTTCTAATATTACGTTCGAGTAACTGAATTGTATTTTGAAGTTATTAAGAATGACGAAATTTTATATGATGCTGTAAACAAAAAAAAAATATAGTTCTTTACTTTCCTTGTATTTAAAATAATATGGAAAGATTATTTTGTATTGAATTGAAATGAATTTTACAAAGAGTTAGAAGCTCATATATACACTACGAAGGTTACAAAAATAGCAACTATCTAAATACAACAAGATACAACACGATAGAGCATTAAAGAAGCTCTCAAATATTAGAAACATTCTAATACCCTCCCATAATGCTCAATCTGTCAATAACACCAATAGCCTCCCTAAATTTTACAAATTTATCAGAACTGAGAGACTTGGTGAAGATATCAGTGGATTGCTCTAGGGTAGAGACATACAGCAGCTGAATAGATTTATCTTCAACCAGTTGACGAATGTAAATTGAGGAGTGTAGGGTGTGGTGAATTGGCATTTGATGCCATGTTCAGCACAAAAATCGGAGAATGCATGAGAACAAAATTCCCCCCCATTATAAGTTCTAAGAGAAATGATGCTACAGCCAGA
Organism: Chamaecyparis obtusa; assembly: GCA_027943335.1. NCBI lineage: Eukaryota > Viridiplantae > Streptophyta > Pinopsida > Cupressales > Cupressaceae > Chamaecyparis > Chamaecyparis obtusa. The sequence continues at coordinate 244,959 of BSBK01002455.1, read as the reverse complement.
CTTGTTTTCAACCAACGACTTTAAATTCTGAACTGTACTAAGTGCATCTGATTTTTGTTTAAGAAAGTACACCCACATCTTTCTACTAAAATCATCAACAATAAGCAAAAAATATTTGCAACCAGTTACTGACGATGTATTCATAGGACCACAAATATCAGCATGAAGTAATTGAAGTACCTGAGATGCACGCCAAGAATCGCCATCTTTGAAGGGAGTTTGATGTTGTTTGCCAGCTTGACAAGTGTCACATACTCCAAGATGTTGCGTCTAAATCAGAGGTAGACCAGAGACAAGTTCCTCCCGGGACAGCTGAGAGAGATATTGGATGTTGAGATGTCCATATCGCTGATGCCACAAAGTACTGAGAGATAAATCACGGGCTGCCATAGCTATTTCAGGAGAATCACCAGTGTCAGTAAGCCGATATAGGCCATGATCCTCTAGACCAGAAGCAACAGTAAGACGAGTCGTGCGATCAATAATGGAACATTTGTGGGCACTGAACACCACATCCAACTGAGGGGAATTTCTCATGATCTGACTCACAGAGAGCAAATTGAGTGCCATACCAGGAACGTAGCATACATTGAGAAAGATGAGCTGACACCCACCAGACTGTATCTGAACATTTCCTCTGCCAATAATTTTGAGCTCCTCTCCTCCACCAAACACAACTGAATCACTGTAGGGATAGAAATCCGTAAACCAGTCACGCCGATGAGAAAAATGAAGTGAAGCACCAGAGTCGATATGCCAAGCAGACGACCGGGCTAAATCAGAGGGGCTTTTAGCCATAAAAGCATAGAAAGCAAACTCCTTTTTCTCAAAATGTTCAGCAACATTTGCCTGTTGATTTGACCCTCCCAGCTTCTTTTGTTCGAAAGCGAGCCGCTGATGGCAATCCTTCTTCATGTGGCCGTACTTATGACAGTAATGACACTGAACACTCTTCTGCTGAGAATTGCCTGAGAATTGATGTGAACTGCCCTGTTGTGATGACTGAGAAGACTGAAATTTTGCTACAAAGGCTTGTTCTGACGAGGATGAGGAAGTACAGTTACCAAATTGTTGTTTCCAGCGATCCTGTTGTAGAAGTTTGGTGTACAACTCTGGAAATTTCAGATCAACATTAGTTGAGGTAATGTTGAGAGTCTCTACGAAATGCTCATAAGATGTTGGTAGACTTTTCAGGGTAATAACTACCATATCTTCTTCCTCCATCTTCCGACCAATGGCTTCAAGCTGATCACGAATGTCCTTAATCTTCGTTGGATGTTCCTGTAAAGACATACGTTCATCCATCATAATGGAGAACAACTGATTCTTCAGAAAGAACGCGCAACTCTTGTCGAATGTCTCATGCAACTCCTTCAAACATTTCCAGATGTCTGCAGCAGACTTTCCAGAGGGAATCTGAGGCAACTGATCATCTATGACAGAGAGCTTGAGAAGCATAACAGCTTCGCGATTCCGATCATCGAATTTATCCTGATCTGCTTGAACGGAGGTCGGACGGGTCTCTGTGCCTAGAACAAGTGCATCCAGACGACGGTACTCAAAGATGGTCAACATTGGCTGCTTCCAGGTGTTGTAATTGCTGTCATTAAACCGTTGACTGTTTTCTAGCATTAGGTTGGTCAAAGACGCCATTAGATGCAGACTTCAAGAAGAGAGTTTAATAGGCACGGATTCCAAGACAAATTTTTGGCTGACCCAAAAAAAAATGACAAGTACCCAGAAGAGTAGACAAAAAACCCAGAAAGAATCTGTAGTCAAAATGCAAATCCGCTAGCCCGAAAATTGAGGCACGGAAATGAGGTACCCAGAAAATTCTGACGAAGACCCAGATAAGGTCTCAAAAAACCCACCACAAATATGAAATCCAAAACAAATTCCGAGTTCAAAAATTAGGGTTTTCAAAGAAAACCCTAATCAGCAGCTATTATAAAGCAAAAAAAAAGATTTTTTTTTCGGTTGCAGTAGTGTCGAAGCAGAAGAAATGCATGTGAATGTAGTCGAGTCTGGTCACAGTTGAAGGTTGGATGCAGTCGAAAAAGAGGCGCGATACCAGAACGAACCAACTAGAGGAAGAGAAAGAGGCGCGATTTCCAGTCACGAATACCAGAGGAAGAGGCACGATTTCCAAAGGATGAGTCCCGTCAGTCGCGAATACGGGAAAGACCAGGAGCAAATGCTAATCCCGTGAATACCAATCGCGATGCGAACAGAAAACGGGGCGCGGTTTTTTTGCACGAAAATAAGACAGACAACTCTTATTACGAGTTGCAGATGAAACAGAAATATATTTCGAAAAGAATTGGAGACTGATAATTTCGTGAGAAATTATAAAGCTTTTCGAAAGAATTTGATCCTTAGCTCTGATACCATAAAATAATATGGAAAGATTATTTTGTATTGAATTGAAATGAATTTTACAAAGAGCTAGAAGCTCATATATACACTACGAAGGTTACAAAAATAGCAACTATCTAAATACAACAAGATACAACACAATAGAGCATTAAAGAAGCTCTCGAATATTAGAAACATTCTAATAGTATTTAGATGTTTGTTTTTTATACATATTTCAGATATTTTGACTTCCATATTAGTTACTTGTTATTTTGTAAATTTAGAATTTTTCTTTTGTTTCCAGTTTTGTTGGCTGTTACACTTTGGCTACTTAGAATCTGCCTAGACAAGGGCGGAAATTTGGGGTATGTAAAGATTTTGAATCCTGACAAGAGGTTGGAATCCGACCTAGTGTCAGGATTACCCCCTCCTTCACATGGTTTCAACTTGTCAATTCATGCTTTCAATTCACATTTCAAGGCTCATTTTCATGGTTTTTAATCTGATTTACATCCTCAATTGACTGAAACTTCGTCAATATCTGATTCTCATCCTTATTGATCTTCAATTTTTGATCAATTACCCTCCAAGATTTCGATTGGTTTCATTTCTCATCTTCAATTTTCATCATCTTTATCAATGTAGAGTTAAAATTCTGCCTTGAATCCCTCCTAGATTTGGGTGGAAATTGTTAAAGTTCGGTAGCTGCAGAAGCTATCTTAGTTACCTGTGATGATTATTCGTTTACCTGCGATGGTTGTTCGATCTGGAACTGTAATCTTCATCAGCGTTGATGCTTCATTTGGTTGCTGGCTTGAAGTCTTCATTCATTGCAGTCTGTCATTTAATAAAGACTTTGCATATTTGAGAGACTCTCAGTATGAACGAAGAGTCATTGGAAAGCCAGGTGTGTGTGTGACTATTGATCTCATATTGTGTGGGTTTTGGTAAGCCAAGAGTTTTCCTATTCGACCAGTCATCTACATGGAGAGTTTTCAAACAAAAGGTCATATACAGCTGGGCATCGAAGAGTCTTCTTGCATGGCCTTTGTGTCACCGACTTGCATTGCCATGGCCGCTGAAGACTATGAGGCATCATCGCCTTGTTATAAGGTATCTTCCTGTTTTGGTCATGTTTTTTTGGTTCTCAGCGATTGGTTATTCTGGAGTTACATTTTGGTAGTGTGGTTTGTTTTTCCTCTATGCTGTTGCAGAGTATTGGGATTTGAAGATTGTATTCATTCATTTTTGTAGTTGGAGATTATTGTATAGCATTTGTAAGGTGTTGTGATTAGCGGGCATTTTTAGCAGAAGTATTGAATAGTTCTATGTGTTCTTTATTCAGTATATGGTCACTTTCTGTAGATCATTATTGATTCAGTTATCAGCATTCTTGATGCAAGGGCAGGGTCTCAGGGGCCAAATGATGGCGCACCCTACAAATCCAACCCTGCTCAAAAACTCGTGGAAGCAACAACAACACAATGAGAGAGAGAAAGCAGGATCATTCATATATTTACTTCATTCAAATTGATTCATACATGTCGGGCTGTAAGGCCTTCCCGGTTAGGGCCAGATATTACAATGAATTATAGAAGTCCTCAAACATGCGAGGATCTGCCAACAATCTTGATTCTCCTATCTTCTGTCTACTATCCAAACTGACTCCCTAAATTCTAACCAAACAACTATACTTATACAGCCTACCAAACTGAGTCGGCCTTCAGATCCACAATTAAAGGAAGGAATAGTCAGATCTAAGACCATACGCTTCCCAATGATGGATACCAACATTAAATCTGCGACCCATAATCAATGCAAAAGTCAGCCTCAACAAAAACTCAAAATAAACTACTCGGTAAACAAGGATGACCAAGCAACAAACAAGCATCGTCGAGCGCCATGAAACAACCAACCGCCCAGGAGGTAACCGAGCATACTCGGTAACCAAAGGAAACCAACCAACTACCGACCAACTCAGTCAAAGCAAGAACCGAGCAACACAGACAAACTTCAAAATCTTTTTGGTGACACAGGATTGCCATGGACCCGAGATGCTCCTGCATCAGACACCTGGGGTTATTTAGAAATGATTCTCTGAATCATTCAGCAGGTCTGGTCCGAGCTGCATCCAACTCAGACTGTTAAATCCATGAACTATCTTCAATCGGTCTATTCTTCCACTTTACCAGATATTCCATATACTGTTTACCTCTTGTACTCTTGCCAAGTTCCAAAATCTATTCAACTTCTTCATTCTGCTTCTTAGGATATTCCATCGATACTGTCATGTCTTCATCAGGTTCATGATACTCATACAAATCAGCAATGTTGAAAATAGGTGATATGTCCATGTCATCAGGTAACTCAATCTCATATGCATTTCCACTGTCAAATTTCTTCAAAATCTTGTAAGGTCCAAACTTCTTCATCTTCAGCTTCCCATATGTTCCAACAGGAAATCGACCTTTCTTCAAATGAACCATCACTTCATCACCAACATCAAAAGTTTTATGTCTCCTTGATCTATCAGCTCTATCTTTGTATTTCTAATTACTCTCTTCCAGTTTGATTTTCACATCTTCATGCAATGTCTTCATGTACTCAGCAAATTTCACTCCTTCGGCACTCCTCTTACTTTCATTAGCAATGTCTCTCAAATCAAATATACCTCTCGGCTGTATGTCATTCACAATCTCAAATGGTGTTTTCCCAATACTCATATTCATTGAATTATTGTATGCAAACTCTGCTTGTGCCAACACAGAATCCCAATTACTAGGTGTGTCTCCAACTAAACATCTCAAAAGATTTCCCAAACTTCTGTTTACAACCTCTGTCTGTCCATCAGTTTGTGGGTGAAATGTAGAACTATATTTCAACTTAGTGCCAAACTTCCTCCAAAGAGTCTTCCAAAAGTATCCAACAAATTTATTGTCTCGGTCAGACATAATACTCCTTAGTAATCCATGCAATCTTACAATTTCCTTAAAGAAAAGATCTGCTACATGTATTGCATCTGATGTCTTTTTACAAGGTATAAAATGTGTCATCTTTGAAAATCTATCTACCACAACAAATATAGAATCATTACCTCTTACTGTCTTCGGTAAGCTAAGAACAAAATCCATACTGATGTCAGTCCAAGGTTTCTCAGGTACAACAATCGGTGTATACAATCCAGTATTTTGACTTACTCCTTTTGCAACTTGACAAATTCCACAACTTTTCACAAATTTCTAAAGATTTGTATACAACTATGGCCAAAAGTATTTCTCCTTAAGCAAATTCAGAGTTTTATCAATGCCAAAATGTCCAGCCAAACCACTACTATGTTTCTCCTTCATCAAATTAGTTCTCATTTGTCCTCTCAGTATACATAACTGAATACCTTTGAACAACATACCTTCTTGAATGAAATATTCTTCCCATTTTGTACTCAGTTGATCTTGAATAGGTGCTTTGCACTTTCTCCACGGCTCAAACAGATCAGGATCAGTTTCATACAAATCTCTCATCTCATCAAATCCAAGAACTTCAATTTTCATCTCGGTCATCAAAGATCTTCTACTCAATGCATCAACAACTCGGTTAGTGACTCCACTTTTATGTTTTATCACAAATGTATAACTCTACAAGTATTCAACCCATTTCATATGTCTCTAATTCAACTTATTCTGACTACCCAAATATTGTAAAGCCTTATGCTCAGTATACAACACAAATTCACTCGATATCAAATAATGTCTCCATTTCTTCAGTGCTTGAACAATAGCATAGAATTCTTGATCATACACAGAATATTTCCTTCTAGCATCATTCAACTTTTCACTAAAGAAAGCAACAGGTTTATCTTCTTGGCTCAACACAGCTCCAATAGCACTACCACTCACATCACATTCCACTTGAAATGCCTTATTGAAATCAGGCAATGCCAAAACAGGCAATTTAGCAACCTTCTGCTTCAAGGTCTCAAAACTTTTATCAGCTCCATGTGTCCATTTGAATTCTCTTTTATCTCCTCTCATAGTCTCAGTCATAGCATTACAAATAGAACTGAAATTCCTTATGAATTTTCGGTAAAAACTTGCCAAACCATGAAATGATCTTACCTCGCTAGCATTCACAAGTGTAGGCCAATTCAGAATAGCTTCAACCTTTTCAAGATCCATCTTCAAACCATCAGCTGAAATTACAAATCCCAAATACACAATCTCCTCTTTCATGAATGAACACTTTTTCAGATTTATCAGCAACTTTTCTTCTTTCAGTCTCTGCAAAACTTGTCTAACATGCAACAAATGTTCTTCTCTAGTCTTACTGAATATCAGAATATCATCAAGATATACAATCACAAACTTACCCAAGAATTTCTTCAAAACTTCATTCATCAACCTCATAAAAGTACTCGGTGCATTAGTTAAACCAAAAGGCATAACCAACCACTCATACAAACCTTCTTTTGTCTTGAAAGCGGTCTTCCACTCATCACCTTCTCTGATTCTGATCTGATGATACCCACTTTTCAAATCAATCTTTGTGAAATACTTTGCTCCAGTCAAGCTGTCCATTATATCATCCATTCTCGGTATAGGAAACCTATACTTCACTGTTATCTTATTGATTGCTCTGGAATCAGTATACATTCGCCATTCTCCATTCTTTTTAGGTGTCAACCGATGAGATGCCTTGTTCGGTAAACTAGCTCCAAGGATTAGATCCATGCAATGATCAATACTTCTCTTCAGTAGCAAACCATCAAGTACATTATCAGAAATGATATCACTATACTCGGTGAGTAACTTATCAATCTCCTCAGGGACATTATCCTCTGTTTTCTTACTCGGTTTGTTAGGAATCAAAGCAAAACATACATCATTCTTCTTCAAATCCTTAACAAACTTTCTTCCTTCCATCAAACAAACTTTCACAAATGTGCAAACATTACTAACAGGTTCTTCCATCAAAGGTAACAAGATTTGTTTTCTTCCATCAACCACAATAGTATACTTATGCAATCTCCAATCATATATAGCATGTCTATCATATTGCCAAGGTCTACCCAACAAAATATGACAACAATCCATAGGCATGATATCACACAACACTTTATCATAGTACTTTCCAATCTTCAAATTCACATAACATTGTTCACTTACCAAGAGTGTATGCTCATCTTTGATCCATGAAATCTGATAGGGCTTCGGATGTTCCAACCTTTCCAACTGCAACTTTGTGACCATCTCTTCAGATGCCAGATTCTCTAAGCTACCACTGTCAATGATTACCTTCCAAACTTTGTTAGAAACTCTACATCTGGTCTTGAACAAACTTTTCCTTACCGGATCTTCCTTTTTACTTTCATTCCACAGTGCTCTCCTTACCATCAAGTTATTTTCCTTCTCAAGTTCATTCAGTGACTCTTCTTGCACCAAAGCATTTCTACTGCTACCAGCCTTCTTACTAGCATGTGTACATTCAAAAGATCTATGTCCTTCTCCACAATTGTAACAAGTTCCTCGGAAATTACCTCTACTATAACCACCTCAGTAGTTACTGCCTTTGCCTCTAGATGAACTTTCACCTTTCCACTCGGTCTTGCCTTTGTCCAGATTTGTCTTTTCAAGTTCAAATCTACTATTTTCACCGTAGGATCTACCTCTTCCTCTAAGGAATCTACCACCTCGACCTCTTTCTCTCTGTTCATGTCTCTTGTTCAATTTCTCCTCGGCCTTCAATGCAAATTGATAAGCCTCTTCAATGTTCTCCAGTTTGACCAAACTGATTTCCTCTTGGATGGAAATTCTCAAACCATTCAGGTATCTAGCAATTCTTTCCACGTCATCTTCATCATGTCCAGATCTAATATCCAATCTATAGAATTCCTCAGTATACTCTTTTACCGAGCTATCTTTCTACTTTAGACTTTGCATTCGCCTAACTAGGTTAATCTGATAATCACAAGGTAAGAACTTTCCTTTCAATTTATTCACCATTTTATTCCATACCTTGATTTTGTCTTTGCCTTTCTTCTTCCGATCCAATTGCAGATGCTCCCACAACAAGGATGCATGACCTTTCAACTTTGTGCCTGCAATCTTCACCTTCTTTTCCTTAGATACATTCTCATATTCAAAATATTTTTCCATTTCGGTGATCCAGTCTATCAATTCATCAGAATCCAATTTCCCACTATATTCAGGAGGATGGAAATGTGGTGTTGACTTCAAGCTTGTCAATGCCTTCAAAAATCTTTCCTCACCCTGATCCATCACAGATGCAGGTTCTGCATTTGCTTGTTCTTCTTCAACTTCGTCATCACTAACATCTTCAAGATGTCTGCCTCTTCTCTGGACTGTTTCAACAGCTACTAATCTAGCAACATGTTGTCTTAACATGCCTACCAATCCTGGATCCGCTTCTCACCTCCCACGAACCATCTTGGAACCCTCTACAACTGCAGGTCAGATCGCAATCTGCCACCCCACAAAAATTCAACTAGGGCTTCGCAAGAAGGAACCTACAAACCTAGATCCGCAGACCTAGATCCAGATCTCACCTCGCTCTGATACCACTTGACACAAGGGCAGGGTCTCAGGGGCCAAATGATGGCGCACCCTACAAATCCAACCCTTCTCAACAACTCGCGGAAGCAACAACAACACAGTGAGAGAGAGGAAGCAGGATCATTCATATATTTACTTCATTCAAATTGATTCATACATGTCGGGCTGTAAGGCCTTCCCAGTTAGGGCCAGATATTACAATGAATTACAGAAGTCCTCAAACATGCGACGATCTGCCAACAATCTTGATTCTCCTATCTTCTATCTTCTATCCAAACTGACTCCCTAAATTCTAACTAAACAACTATACTTATATAAGAGGCTACCTAACTGAGTCGGCCTTCAGATCCACAATCAACGGAAGGAACAGTCAAATCTAGGACCACACGCTTCCCAATGATGGATACCAACATTAAATCCGCGACCCATAATCAATGCAAAAGTCAGCCTCAACAAAAACTCAAAATAAACTACTTGGTAAGCAAGGATGACCGAGCAACAGACAAGCATCGCCGAGCACTAGTGAAACAACCAACCGCCCAGGAGGTAACCGACCATACTCGGTAACCAAAGGAAACCGACCAACTCGGTCAAAGCAAGAACCGAGCAACACAGACAAACTTCAAAATCTTTTTGGTGACACAAGATTGCCAAGGACCCGAGATGCTCCTGCATCAATTCTTCAAGTATATAGTTCCTCTATAACAGAGACTTATTATTATTGTTAAGTGAGTTCTGGTCATTATTTTTAGAGTGTGGAGTCTCAAGTATTGGTGAGCATTGTATCTAGACTTTGTTATTATTCAATAAAGGACTCTTCTCATGTGGCTGGGTTTTTCACCCTCAAGTGGAGGGTTTTCCCAAGGTAAATCCTTGTGTCTATCTGATTTTGCATTTGTTTTCAGTTATCTGCTCTCTGCTTATGTTATTCTGGTCCAAAATTTAACAGAATTTTGATAGCTGTCCAGATCTTCATAAGGAAAGGAGGCAGAATTTTGATGGTTTTCAGGATTAGGAATCCTGAGACCAGGTTGGATTCCGACCTGTTCTCAGGATTATCTCAAATGGAAACGTTTTGAGTTAAGCATACTTCCTACCCCTTCAACAAAACCCTCCACTTGCTTGGCCATTTCATATGGAAAATAGCCCTTGGTTATCATCCTTACCTCTGAGTTTTAGTGAAATACATCTCTGATCTGAATGTTGGAATTCACATTTTCCCACTTTCATACTCAGATTTTGTCCATTCTCACCTCAATTTCCATGCCATGTTCACAATCCCTTGAACTTCATACTTGCTCCTTTCCTTCATATGTTCTTATCTTGACTCCAAAGCAGATTTGAACCTCTTGGATATCTTCATCTAAGATTTGTTCTTCACTCTCCATAACAATGTCATTTGGATTTGTTCCTCATCACAACTTTCATGGCCATAACCATTGATGGTGCTTCTCATTTTTCCACTTCATCATCTTTCTACCAACTCATCGAGGTGAGATCCTTGGTTTCTAGGCTAGACTCTTGACTCCTAAATGGGCAAAGTTGCCCAAACTCACCTATCTGACTTGGACACTTGAAAATTGTTACCAACTAAGACCACTACTCCTACTGGCGAAGTGAAAAGAGGGGGTTCCCATTTTCAATGGGGCAACGGTGTGAAAACAAGACAACAGTACCTCCATGGGCAAGACTATTTGTTCCTCCAACCTCTTGCAATCAAGATTCTATCACAAGTATTTTTTATTTTAATTTTTTTAACATTTGTATTGTAGACTTTAGTACTTACTATTCTTTAATTTATTTTGCATTTTAAATTTTTAAGTTGTGTTGGTTTTCTCTCCAATCTCATAAGGTTGCAAAGTCTTCTTCTGTTGAACAGAATTGGAGTAAATACTCCTGTAAACAAGTTGCAAGTTCTTCAGCTGAATGGAATTAGAATACATACTCCTTTATCCACTCAATTAAGCATAGCCAGTTGGCTGCAAGAAAGAAGAAGACTTGTTTTATGTCCATTCAAACTTGCATCTTCTATCGAATGAGCAAGATCACTAGAAGTAAGGGGCAACAAAGCATTGGAACATAGCACTAGTGTGTACCAACTTGGATGCATCTATTGCAGAGCTTGCTAAAGTCAATATAGACAATGATGATGAGACTCTTACACGTGATGCACCTTGTGGGAGTGGCACTGCATTTACTTGTGGGTCAAATGATGTTGAAGCAAATGAATACCTCGATCTAGATCCTTCAAATGATTGATGAAGATTGACAATAATTTATTTATTTTTATCGTATATATTTGAATCTTCAAGTTTTGTAGTTGTATGATTTTCAATTAAATCATCCAAGACATATAATACCTAGCATAATATTGAATTTTGAATTATCAATTGACATTTATCTTTATCACTACCACTGATCAATGACGAATTACCATACTATCAAATTCATTTACGATTCTGGATATATATATATGCAGCCATACCCAAGTGTACCCAAGAAAAAGATAATGTCATAGCCACATACCCATACCCGATCCCATACAAAAACCAGCAACTTAGCCTAACCCTAACCAGATTTTTTTACTCCTATCGCTTAATTCATGGTGGCAAAAAAAAATTGTTAAAAATAAAATGTCAACCTAAATGATTACAAAAATTGGGATCTACTTAGGGAAAAATCAGGTTTGGCTTTGGGGAAAAATCAGTTTTGGGTTATGATTGAGGAAAATCAGAAATGTTGTTGCAGAAATTAAAGAAAGGCCCATAGATTTTTTTGGGAGAGAAATTGCAATTTATCATGATTGTTCAACCAAAATAATGTGAAAAAATGGTCAATGGCAGTCAAACCCTATAAAATTCAAAAAATCATGATTAAAAAATTCAGCACAAAGGACGAGCATTGGTAAATCACAACTTCTCACGACCTTTTGCCAAATTTGGAAACTATGATTTGACCCATTGTTCTTTAAAGATAACGGCCTCTAGATTCCAGTGGGCATCAACTTGGTCAGTATCTTGAGATCAGTTCCTTTCTTTGATCTATTTGCATCTCTATTTACCAGCATAATTAATTCAAATACTTCCCAACTTTGCCTCCTTTCCACTTCCCTACAAGATTGTCGATGAGATTGTTAGAGGAGACATAAACTTCAATCACTTTTAAGTCTTCTCCATAGTCACTCAAGCCCTGGTTGGCATTCTATACTGAGAATTTCTGACATTTTAGATGGAGTCGTCATTGAACCAAACTACCTCAAGCATCATTGATGAAGTGGCCAATGGATAAGGCTACTTGAGGATAAGCTCCACCAAATTTTGAAACTGATTGCAACAAGCATTGGAAGCAATAAGCACCTATTGGATGCCTAAGTTGCCGATTCAGGTTCCGGTTCGAGTACGATTACAAGGTTCAGGCACGGCAATTTTTCCCCTTGGGCATGGGTTCAATTTCGTTCATGCATATGTGTGTGTGTGTGTGTGTGTTCAAACATCAAAGTTATAAAGATAAAAAGAAGAGTGATACTAATAAATGATAGATCCATAATTGGCAATAAAATTATATATAAAATACCTTGTATATCATATTCATAATTTGCAAAAATGAAAATACTCAAGTCTCAAAATGTCATTACACAATGAAAATTCAAATTACAATTGACATTTAATATTCAGATTTTCTTCATCATAAGCATCATACACAGTCTTGGGTACTTCATATTTTGATTCTAAATATTTAAAGGCTTAATACTGATATTCACTCGGTATAGTCATACAAAGATTTGATGAGAGAATTTAAAAGTAATGCATATTTTATTTCATATGCATGCACATATTTTGACATGTACTTGCTTGGGTGTTGGCCTTGGGTACTTCTTGAGTGTTCAGCTTCACTGTGAGTCCTTCATAGGAGGGCCCACATAGAACACAAGCACCTAAGAAGAACCAGTACCCAAACTATAACAGTACCAAAAAACCAGGCCTAAATAGCTGAACCCAACAACTTAGTTGGATGCAATAATCCACAAATATATGGGAATGAATCAGCACATTCTTTTTGGTTTATTTTTACCAGAGCTTCCCAAAGAAGTAGATCCTTTGCATTTCATTATTGAGGTGCTTCCATTTCTCTTTATTCAACTTGAACTTTGTTAATCCTTCCAAGGCAATACTTAACTTCCTCCTAGATTTTCTACCTTGACTCCCTCAATCCTAAACATTCTCCTATGAACAAAATTCAATCCCACATTGGTCCTTTTGCACTAATAGATGCTAACACAACTAGATAATTGTCCCCCACTTTTATTAGAATATTGTAATGTTTCTTTAATGGTCATCTTAGTTAGTCTTTAGTTTTTTAGTTAGTTTCTATTTTCGGTCTTAGTTACTGATTGTTTCGTTTAGAAACTTCGTCTTTGTAAATCTATATATATCAAACTATTAAGTTTTATAACATGGTATCAGAGTGGGTCGATGAGGTTCTTTTAGAATTTGGCAATTTTTTTTTTAAAAATGCGGCCTCTTGCTTTTGGACAATTTTTTATAAAAAATTGTGGGGACTTGTTTTCTGATTTTCATGGGTTGATTTTCTTTGAAAAATCGTGTCAAGAGCAAAACTTTTTAATGGTTTCTCACGACGTGTTTGCAGCTCCCGCATCGATTCAAGGACATTTTTCTCTTCAAAGGGCGTCGTTTCTATGTTTTATGCCCACGTTTTTTGCATTTCTCTATATGTGCAAGGTCAAGGCATCAGTTTTTGGTGAAGCCTCCACGTGTCATTTCTTCTATTCATCATTTTAGGACACGTGACGACTCTTCAACTAGGGGCAGGGTTATTCACTATTTTTATCAGCCCTGTATTCGTTTCTTAGCCGAAATTGCATTTTTCATAGCCGCGTTTTCTCCCACATACATTGTGTTTCTCTTCTAAGCATCATTCTTCAAGTTCAACAGCTTTGATTCACTTTGTGCGCAATGGCTTTGAGCCGCATTTTTTGTGTGCTTCCTTTGTGTTTGTGGTCTTTGTTGATGACGACCAATGGTTTTTTGTTTTTGCATGAATTTTGTCTCTTTTACCACCACGCACGATGTCTCAAAGATCACAACAACTAGGGTTCTGTAAGAACCCCGACAAGTTCTAACTTTCAACTTGGAAGTTTAACATTTTGTCAAACACTTGCATGCAAACTAATAAGTTGGTTTCACCAATATCTGATTTCCAATGAGATAAACTTGCAACCATGTAATATCATTCAAATTTGCTCAATATTCAACATGGCATTTTGTCAAATACTTGGCAATTATATCATTCTGAAAATACACCAAACTACTCAAAGACATTTCGTCATACAATTTGCATACAAACTAACTGCTGCAAACTATTCACAGGAAATCTTCTCTATACAATTTATGAAAAGATTTATATACAATAAACAACTAATGCCTTGAGGAATAGATTTATTTGCAAATTAAAAACCTCGAATTAAATTGTAGCTTGTAAATATTGGTTCTAATGGATCACAGGTGGAATCTCAAAGCTATTTGGAATCCTTGGCATCAAAGTATGATGAATCAATGTAGCACAAACCCCAAACATGTCTCTTCCAGCTCTAACGTCACCTTTTGGTGGCTCACATTGCTGCTAAAATCCCTGCAGCTGCCTTTAATGCTTTCAAACGCTGCTACAATGGACCGTGATCTGCTTCATTTATTGTCCTTCTAATCTCTGCAACCAACTGATTGTAATTCAATGCTATCAAACCCTTAAGTGGCTACCAAACAATTGAAATTCTCTGAACAATTAGGCAAAAATGATAACTCTACATGAGTCACCCAATTAGCAAATATTAGTGTCTTTCAACACCTCAAATGCTTGTAAAACTCTGAAGAATTCACATTTCTCCAAGCCTGAAATTATGAAACCCTTGTCACCACTTCTCTTCACAAAATTCAATAAACACAAACGCATAGCATGGTTCGATTTCTTTCTTCATTGGCTTTTATATTTCCTAAGTAGAAATTGACCAGAAGTCTTCATCCATACACTTCTCATAACTTAAACATTGCTTCGCTTTTGAAACATTTGCTTTTGTTTTAAATTCATTAAATGCATTTCCTTTATTTCCATTTGCTCGCATTGACTTAGGAAAACATTTAAATAATTGGCCTCCCTTAATAAATGTTATTTAAAAGCCATAACTTAAAGTCATTAGGCCTCACTTTATTATAAAGTCAGTTTATAACTTTATAATATAACCTAAATAATTAAACATCATTAAAAGCCATTATTTTGATGAGTCGTCTAAACCAAGGAGTCATCCATTGCATCCACTACACATCCATATACCTTACTAAAAAAATTAAGGTCCTTCTCTAACATCCATAGACTTACTATAAGTAGTAAGTACCTCAAAATGGAACAGGAAACCTCTGAATATGAATGCCTCAAAACCGATTAAGGATCTGGTGAAATAAATCAACGGTCACCAAAAGAGCTCCAAAACTCCCAAACTGGACCCTCTAATCCACCATACTAGCCTACCAGGGTCAATAAATAGGCTAATCCCTCAAACTTTGATGCTCACAAAATTGGGGACATTAAAGGATTTCGCCCTACGATTTTCTTTTGCCCACACTAGCATTTTGTGGACGTCATCTTTGCTACGAGCTCCATTTTTTTGTTGTGTTTATAATTTTCTCCCATAAAATTATTGGCTGAGATTTTAATAATTTTTTTCTTCAAAAAAAAAATTGTTGGGATTTAAATTTTTTTTTTCCTTTTAAAAAATAATTTTGGTGTTTTAACTAATTTTTTCCTTAAAAATTTCAGGAGGTTTTATAATTTTTTTGTCCATCAAAAGTTATTCTTGATTTTTTCGATTTTGTTCTTAAAAATCATTTCTGGGTTCTGTAATTTGTGAAGTTGCTTCTCCACGTGGGATTTTATGTCAGGTGTTCTTGTTTTAAGGCTTTTACCCTTTTTTCAGAAAAAATGATGATTTGTCATTTTGGGTTTGGCAATTTTTTCCTCGAAAATTGCTTTTTGGAGTCTGATCTATATCTTTATCATCTCCATGTTTCATTGAGGGATTCTCTCACAAAACCATTTGTACTTGTACTTATCTCTTATATTTATTGGCTAGCCAATTTAGATTTACCCCTCCAACCATGTCCACATTTCTTTGGTGCTTAGTGTTTAGTTCAGATGCCTTTCATTACCCAATATCTTTTTATCCTAGTAATTATCTATTATTAGTTAATTTACTTTTTAGCTCATTCACTTACTTTTAATTTTATTTCTTGCCCTTAAATTGATGTAATTGAGTTAGCTATATTTGAAAATCCTTCACCATATTATTATTAATAATAACTTTTTCGTTTGACAATTGATTACAAAATATGCCAAAAGGAAGGTATGTTGGATTCTCTTGAGAACAAAATAGAAACTTGTGCTCGGAGTAGAAGTTGAGGACACTGGGAAATGCTGAAAATGTGCATAACTTGATTTCAGGTGCAGATGCTACTGCAGGGAGCTATCAACGTCGAGTCATCTACTGGAATGTTCTGATCTTATTCAAATCTAATGACCAATTGAAATGCACATATGCATTATTCTTAATATCTACCCTCCCATGCTACATATGTTTTATCATCGTGCCATTGGAAGTCTTGAATTTTAGCAATCCTTTCATTATAACCAGCATATTTAGCATCTAAGATTGTTCTTGCTTCTTTTCCATAGTTGTCATCCAAAATAAAATTCAATAGCCATGTATTTAAAGCACCGTCAATACAAACAGAAGATAAGTAATGTCCCCATTCTGAAGTAATATTTAATAATAATTATTAATAATAAAATTAAAATATAAAATAAATAAATAGATATTAATAATTTACTATGATAAAAGATTCAAGTTCGAGTTCGAGTTCAGCAACAATAAAATTCAGATGAAATTCGGCAAAAAAAAAAATTGCATTAAATTCGTCTTATATAAATTTAATATTTAAATATAAATAATAAATCTTAAAAAAATAAAATAATATTATTTCATTTAAATATATTATAGAAAAATTTAAGTATATAATATAAATAAGTTTAACTTTTAATTTGAATAGTATTACAAAATAAATAATTAATATATTAAACAAACAACTTTAATATATATTGGAATAACTACATTATAGGAAGACATATCTTAACATATGTTATACATTTTATATGCTTCAAATTTATACACTTCAAAGGACAAATGCAAAATCTTGCAAAATACGCTTCAACGCACAAAAACTCCTCTGTTCATCTCAACCCCCCATGACACTACCTATGCACAAACTTGAATATGAGAACTGCTAGCTAGAAATAATTTGTTCAAGTCAACCCTCCTGCATGCCAAAGGTATTTCTATGTCCACGCCTCAAACTGTTGGAACGAGGAAAACGCTAAATTGGATTGGGAAAAATAAATTGTTTTTAATACATTCTATTCAAAAAAATCATGCCCTAAACCTGTTCAAATTTAAGGCAAAATTCAACGAATCTTACGTCATATTTTGAAGTTCGCCGGATTTTGAACTTCATGGTTGATATTCGGTGAACTCTGTGACTTAGATAAATTATAATGTAATATAATTACAAGATAGCTAAGATTAATATGTGATGTCCCCATCCTTTTAGAGAAAACATAGTTTTAAAGGAACCTAATCATGACTACTCAGTGAATTGTAAACTCTTGATAAAACATATGGTGCCCGTTGTCTTAGATAAACATCAAGACATAATGTGCACACATTTGATATGATAGTTTCTATAATCGATACTACCACATATCCATAAGTCAATGGATTGTAAACCCAATGCAAAGGAAATAAGAAAGACCATTGGTTAAATGGCACGAGAGCTTTAATAAAGCAATTAACATTTCTGGTGGAAATCACAATGTCAATTCAGATGTTCGTAAGTCATCAAGTATCATGACTGAATATCATATGATACAAAGGCTGATATAATTCTCAAGAACGTTCTTCAAAGGTAATACTCAAGAATCTTTCTAATAAAACGTTCTTCAAAGGTAACAAAATCATCACTCTCACGAATTTTGATCCCATATATATGTCTACCATTGGACAAGAAGAATTTCACCCTTATCATCTTTCATTCTCACTTGAAGTTTGTCATTCCAAAGACCTCTTCCTACAAACAAAAACATGGGGCAAGGCAAAGAGTACCACTTGAATTCAAATTTCTCTTCATTGGTCATGATAGTCTCCAGCTGCTTATGCATCTTCTCCGGTAACAAAGTAGCAAAATCAAATTATGCATTAACCACGTGGTTCTGAATGCCTGATGCCATATACATTAGACAGATAGGCATTATGGCTTTTGCATCATGGCCCAATACCTGGCAGAGAGTATAATAAGTTTTGACAAAGTAGTCTTCAAAGGCATCAATTCTGAATGGTTCCTTGAAATTCAAAGTGCCTTCTTACCACCTTTTACTTTGTGCTTAGGGGTTGTCATTGTTCTATAGACATATTGATGCCTGTCACATTCATCTTTGAAGCTGTTAAAATTGACAGCTAGATGCTGCCATATTTAAATTAAAAACCTGAGACTGAGAAATTGCAAATTTGGTGATAGTGACCCTTTCTACTCCTGCATTTGACAACACACTTCTTTTTGCACATCTTACCTCCAAGCAACTACTCTGATGAAATCTGGATCATCAAAGATGTTGGGCACTGGCAACTTGCCATGCATTCCTCAAATGAAAATGAGCCTCTCCCTTTTTGTACCAGCATTCAAACAAAGACCATCTTGACTCTGGTAGAATTGCATCTCTGACACCAACTAGATCATCAATGAGCTTATCGACTGGACCACCAAGACCACAAACATTGAGCGGCTTCCTTCCAGATCCCTTCAATTGTCTCACAATGTCACTATCATATCCTCTCTTAGAAGCAAGAGACCATGCAACTGATTTACTCATTTTACACCTTGAATAGAACTACGGTATTTACTACAATCAGGGTTTTACTTTTTCAAACAACACTTGAATACACAGGTAAGCCTCAGTACAATTGCAATTCTAAGCTCTGTGATAGGAAAATTATCAAATTTGGACAATTTCAAGCTCAGAACATGCACGCACTTGAAATTCAATACAAAACCGTAGTCTTGACTGGAACCTTTGCAGAGCTCAAACCAACAAAAAGTTCTAGTTGCAATCAAAAGTGGTTGTTGAGTTGGTGCAGATGGTGTACTTAATTTGATCAAACAGCCAAAAATCTGACAGAAATCAACTACTTTGCCATTACTACAATTCGTTTTAGAACAAAGCACCAGATATTAGTCGTTCCTTCCATTTGCATGAGAGTCATTGATTTTGGAAGATCACAACGGCTGAGATTCAAAAAATCTGACGTTATAGAGCCTTTGCATGTTTTGGAAGAATCAGACCAATCAGAAGAGACCGTGTCAAATTTTCTTTTGCAATGAGTTGGCAGCACGTGGCAGCATTCTGCGCTCTCGCAGGAGGGAATGAGCCACAGACTTCTGACACTGCAGGGATGCAGAATCATTTTTCCTTTGCTTGTTTGGCTTGAGGCTCCAGACCTGTGTCATTATCCTGCAACAGCACTGAGCTGATTGAGCTCTGACATCTCTGACGCCATGGGGTTGCACTCCAATGAGATAAATCTGAGTTGGACATATGTGCTGATAATATCCTTCCTTTACAAATTGCAGTCCACTGGACACATGGTAGCATACCACAGCAATGCACATCCTAATAGATCCTGACAATTCTAACACTGCAGGGCCATGCTCCAATCAAGTGAAGCTAAGCTAGACTTCAGGAGTAGTGCCTTTCTAAAGACAACAGGCCCCATCGAAGTGGCAAGATCTCGCAGCTCTGATAAGACTGACAAATCTGGAGCCTATAGCCCAATGTGAACCATTGATCTTGGCTTACATTACAGGCTAAGGTGAAACTAAGAACTTAGGAAAAACTAAGCTCACGACTTAAAAATGTTTAGGCAATTAGAACAATCAGTTACTAGGAGACAGGATTGGTACTAGAGTGATTATTAACCCTTCAAGGTTGTGAGTTAAAACTGGGCAACCGGGAATAACAAGTCAACTTGAAAAATGAAAGCAAGCGTTTAGGATTTTAAGGATAAGCATTAAGGCTTAGGATCTTAGACTTAGACAAATTTGGGCTAGGGATTTCTCAAGACGTAAAGCCAGAAAATTTTACAGAATTTCTACAACTTTCTTCTGGTATTGGTCTTCACAAATGGGGCAATGTTTCCCACAAGAATGGCGATTTGTTTTCTATCAAAGCTTGGCATGCAAGTTCTAACACAGCTTCTGCTAGCTACTTGAATTTCAAAGCGGCTCTATGTGGTGGCTGCAGGGAGTGCGCCTTGCTTGTTGTGCTCCCTACCTATGGCTGAAACTCTGCTCTTGTCGTCTTTGCATGGATGGCAAGAGTTGTGATGAGTTCGATGCTCACTGTTTTGGGAAGAATCCTCTCTATGACAGGGGCCGGCAGCCCCTCTCACCCGCTTCCTCACAGAATGTGTCTCCTAACGGTGCATCAGTTCCAAGTAAGTTTGGAGCAAATCACAATGTCTCATTTTGGCTTGGCTTGGAGCCCTACCCCCTATCTTTCCACCTTTCTACTCATACCCCAAAAGTCTATGTTGAGGGCTTCATCCATGATAGGGTAGCATTTTTGCAAGATCATACCCTAATCTGCAGACTTAAAAATGTGGCCAAAATTGTGTGATCTTCATGCTCGGATCACTGCATATTAGAAAGATGGAATGGAAGATAAGATTAGCATCTACTCATGTGCCATGGGTTTTTTATCATGTAGTTTGAGTCCCTTGATGATAAAGAAAAGGTGCTTAAAAATGGTCCATGGGCTTTCGAACTGGATATCCTCTATATGAATCTATCATATCTATGCTTCAATCCCTATTCAGAAATTTTCACTTCTACATTCATTTGGGTTCGTTTAGTCTACCTCCCTATTCACTTCTTGGAGCTGGAGCATTTGCAGCCTATTGGTAATGCGCTTAGCAAGTTCTATTGAGCTTTAGAGGAAGCAACAAATTATGCAAGTTCTACCTATGCACGATTTTTGAGAAGATGAATCTTTTCAAGGGCCCTCCTACCAAGATCCTCTTGAAAGTGGGTAACAAAAAATGGAGGCAACAAGTTGACTATTAAAGATCAAGATGGAGAAAATCAGACCCCGAGAGGTACACCCACTTGGTGGTTTGGGGTCAAGTCTTACCATTATGTTATTCCACCTAATTCTCAAATAAGGTTGAAAGCTTCCATGGTTTCCTTGCCTATTTGCTTAAATCAGAATTCCCCCTCTTAAAAATCTAGGCACAATTTGAGGGGCTCCAAAGAGGACTTCAGATAATTCTTCACAGATTTCCATATTTCCATTGAAGAAATCAGATACCATGGCTTCAAATAATTTAACTACTGCTTCAATTTCAGGCGAGCTCTGTAACAAGGACTAATACACAAAAGGAAAAGTCAAACATGGCACTAAGATTCTATTTAGAAATCTCCCTCTTCAAAACCCCCACATCAATTGACATTGAGATCTTCAAAGAAAGATGAAATACCCCAAAATGTGTAAAAATTCTCTTCCAAATAAGGTTGTGTCCTTTGATTAAAGCACTTTCGGCCCATATTTGTAGTTTGGGTGGAAAGATCCATGCTAACAATATCATCATTTTGATGGTAAGAACAAAAAGTTATTATTATGCACCCCTATTTTGGGGGCATGCACTCTTTCATTTATTTTATGGTTTTTATTGGGAGCGACTCCCTTATGCCTAACTATATTAAGTCACTAAAGTTACTTTATTACAAAAGTCAGTCTTAATAATCTCTAATACCCCCTATTTAAGGCTTACTGCACTATAACAAAACAAACTAACATAAAGCATATCAAACTAAAAATACTCTAAACCATTAATTCACCAATCTTCAAAAGCTTTACAAACCATACACCAGATATAACTCCATCAAGTTACCTCAAACCCTCGTAAAGGTGTAGCTCCCAAGCTGAAACTCCCCAAACTCCCAACTCATTGATCTCCCGAACCATTACACAACAATCACTCACAATCTCATAACCCTCATAAGGGTATGACTACCAAGTTAATTGTGAGACCATCCATTATAAGCTCTGAAAGCAACTGCTTCGCCATTGTCAGCATCTGAAGGATCTTCAACAATGGCTGCATTACTTCCCTCATCTTTCCCTTGAGAACATTATTTACATGATTTCTACAGTTTCAAGCTATGTGACCCATTTTGTTGCAATAATACCATTCTATTCCTCTTTTGCCCTTATCAAATCTTCTAAGATTTGAGTAAAATGCTATCTTAGTTTGAAGATCTTCAGTATCTTCTGCAATAATTCTCTTTTCTTCAGCTAGGAGAGCTGAAATCATATCTTTTAGACTTTGAGAAGAAACTTGCCTAAGTAAAGATTGACTTCTGCTAGTTGTTGAAGAAAATATCTCAGATTGTTCACATGGTTTGACATGGTGACTTTGTCAATCATCTTGAACTTAAAAAGCTGACCTTTAAAAAATATTTGCATTAACCGCTGCAGCTCCAAATATCATAAAAAAATTCTCCCAAATTTCCTTAGATGGTTTTTCCAGATATATATGATGTAACTCAAAATCGAAGAGGGCAAGACCAATAATGGCTTTGGCAGCTTGGCTATATCATCCCTACTTTGCCATTCCAATACTTTACTCACATCTGTAGTTAGTTTTTCATTTCCATTTACTATTCCCCACAAGTTCTTGTGCATCAATTGCATCTAGACTTCTACTTTCCAAGTGTGGAAGTTGAAGCTGAAATGTTTATCCATTTTCAAAAATTATACAAACCCAAAACTAAAAACCCTAGCACCCCCTTGCATAATAAAATATTTGTTGTTCCATCTCTTTCTCTCATCTGAAGGCCAAACTGTACAGTCATTACGGGTTACTTGTTATATTTATCATTATTCTACGGTCATAACTATGTGTGGAAATTTTTATAAAAAAACTTGCAAAGGCCAGTGCCAAGTGCCTATACAAGACAAAAAGGCCCCTAAAAATATAAAGGTGAAGCAAGTTTTGAGGTTACAGGACCAACTGACATGCATCATTTGTGCATGTGAGCCCCTTTTTCTTAAGAAATAAATACACTTTACAATATAAATATATGCAATTTAAATTTGTACTTCTTTAGGTTTTGACCCTTTGGGAAAACTTGTGGTTAAGTGAAACTTACCAATCTATCTAAGCCAGGCATACTACAAACTATTTGTTTGCCCCAGGTTACTTGTGCTTCCATCCTACGTCATTTTGAGACCTACAAGCTTAGTTTGGTACGATGAACTATATATGCTACCAAAATTCAATTTTCCACTATATCAGAAGATCAATAATTTATCAGCAAACCTCTGGTACTAACTTCAAGTTCCAGAACATAAAGAAACATACCAGAAGATTTTTTGCACCATCAGCATGCCACATTCGACAAACTGCTTCTATCTCTGATATTAATCTGCCAGCGTCAACAAACTTGCCTCACAAATTTATAACCACAAATGCTTACAAGTTAAATTGAATTGAAATCCTTCACTGGCACAAGAGCTGTATCCAAAGGGATCAAATAACATCTTGGAAGAAAACTTAGAAATTACACAAACATGCATACCTTTCCCATGAAGATGCGAGAGTGAAGTCATCAAAACCTTCTAGCTGCAATAAAATATATATTACAGCACATCAGTTAGCACTCTTTGGCATTTTTATATGCTATGATTGGCAATTATTGAGTAACAAAACACACAGATATACAACCATCAAGAGCTCTACAAAAGCACTAATGAAGACAATGTTACTAAGTTAACTGTAAAACTCATGAATGAATAAATCAGAAAATATGGAGAAAGGAATCTTGAACAAAAAATCATAAATGAATAAATCAGAAAATGTAATGTCCCTGAATAATGTCTTTGAAGACATTAGGAAATAAGAAATATTAATTATTTATTATTAGTTTCAATTATAAACTAATAATCAATAATTAATAATATTAATATTTTATTTGATGTGAATAAAGGTGACAAGGTTGTCTTTTTGTTTGAAAAATAAATTATTTTGTTTTAAAATAAATATACAACAGCCGAAAGCAGTTTTATTACGGGAATTGGATCTGTCCATAAAGGGAGCAATTCTGCGATGGAAAAGATGGACTGGATTGTGAAGCGGAAGACAAGTAAGATATTTGGATCTCAGTTTGAGATGACCAGTTCGTCAGAGAATACTCTGGCCTAGGGGTCGATAAGGATGTTCGTGCATTGCTGAGTGGAAGCGATTGCTTTACCCGAAATTATCTCAAGCTTTCCTCTTGGTCTCTGTCGGATGTGATGAACACATAATAATCATAACACTCATTAATCGCAGTGGAGAGAAGAATGGAAGATTATCATTAGGTATTAACGTCTAGTCTCAGTGTTGAAAAAGAGAGTGAGCGGATCAAAGGAAGGAGCGGAAACGTATCAGAACAGAGGTTCGTAAGCAGAAGGTGGCAGATGGAGGTTTGTAACAGAAGGTAAAGGAGTCAATCCACTTCTATTAGTAACATATTGCAGAGGAATATATATATATATATATATCTCACACGAAGTTGAGAAGCAGACACAGAGTTCAAACTCGAACCATCTATTATCCTCAGCGGTATATATGTTGGATGTGGTCAACAAATATATATTAAGATTGCCGTGTTGGTCTGCACAAGTGTTGTGTCATGCATTTCCAGAGCGTGCAGCAATCTTCCTATCACACAGAAATTGCATCCACAGGCAGTGGCTTTCAATGCTGTTTCCAGTGTCCACGAGGTTCCACTTCAGCCAGAACTCTTCTATTAATAACTCACGTGCACTGTACAATCTCTTGAGAACTTTAAAGTTGGCTATATTCTGTAATAAACTTGTACAAACGATGGGATATGCAATTATTTGATTCTGCCATCCATGTATTAGATGCTGTCAATATAGTTGGAATTCGGTCTGTATAAATACAATTGGGAAATTACATTGTAAAAACTTCAATGATGATTGAATAGAATCTGGGATTTAAATTGGAATTGGCACAAATTCTAGTGGGGATTTTATAGAAAAAGTGGAGAAAAGCAATAATGTGTTCCAAGGGAAGAAACAACCAACAGAAACATTTCAAGAAAAGCGCAGAGACATGTAAAGTGTTGGCATTAACCGGTAAGGATGTAACTCGTATATGGCAAAGTGGGGGTTGTCATTGATGTCTAAGGTTAACATTGTTCAAACAGAAACCGAGTGACAATAATAGTAAATAGGTGTAGTTTACAAGAGGGACTGGTTATGAAATCAGTGACACGTATTGAACAAGAAGAAGTTTTGTGACCGAGTATTGTGAGGTGAAGTCACTAACCGATAACTGGAGCAACCGAAGCAGTGACCGGTAAAGTATATAGTCGGAACCAAGGAACCAAACCTGTATAGACAGAGAAAGGATGATGATGATGACAAGACCTGTACACTACCTAAGGATGGAAACAAAGAGATAGCGTCAAGATTGATGAACCGGTAAAAGTCACAATTGACAAACACTTATGTGACTCTTCGACCAAGATTTGTTGCACAAAACCCGGAAGACTTTGTGTTATAAAAAAGATCGGTGCAAGGCACAATTGAAGGTTTTAATGCCGAAGATTAAGGCATTAAAACATGGAGAAATCTCAAGCAAAGGAAAGTCGGTGGCATGCATCTGTCATTTCCTTTATAAAACAAAAAAGCAATGGCATGCATTTGTTGTTTTCCTCTATGATCTGAGACTCAACTGGATGATGGAACCAAAGGAGATCTTTGCGGATGCCTCGCATGCAAAAAAGCGGGAAGAGCAAGAAGACTATTTATTCTTCGGCCTGTGAAAAATATCTTTTGCCTTCATTCTACCAAGAAGAAAAAGAGTGAACCTGTACTCTAAGAGAAGCTGCGAAAAAGGTGAAAAGAAGAAGAGAAGAGTGTGCAGGAAGCACAACAATCTATGGAGAGCATACCTATGGTGCCTGGTAATGACTCTCAGTTGATAAACGCAGCGAACTTATCAGGCTCAGTAAAGTCATCTCAAGAAGATCAAACCCTCTATTGCTCTCTAACAATTGCAATAGCAAAATCCCAGTATTTGGGTGGAATTAACAGGTCCCTTGTATTAAATCCCTTAACCGGGTGACATCTGTGTAGATGTTTTAAGTCCTCTAACAAGGCAGGCTTTAACAGGCCTTATTTCGTAAATCCCTTAACTAGGTCGCATCTAACAATGCGTTTGTAATTCTTTAGCAAGGAAGGCTCCTAATAGGGCGCACTTCAGAAGAGTGCAAAATTTGTGAGGTCTACTCACACCGTGGTTTTCTCCTGCTTTGGGTTTCCACATGATATATCTGGTGTTCTCTGTTGCTTTGATCTTGTGATTGATATTTATGTGTTAGAATCTGTTCTGCATGCAGTTTTAGTTAAATTATATCAGATTGGTTTTTCAAATTTTAGCCAGTGCTGATTCACCCCTCCCCTCTCAGCAACGGTTGGGACCAACATAAAGAAGAGATAAAGAGAAGTTGCATGAATTCTCTGTGGAAAACTTCAATGGAACTTGCAAAGCCAATGTCCAACCATGTGTGAAAGCAAACTTCCCTTGCAAAGAAAATAAATGGTAATGGCCCAGTTATGGACTGGACCTCACCAATGTAAGAGCAAACTTGAGAGTTGTCAAATGCTATGAGAAGATTATATGAGCTATAAATGCATTCAAAGAATGATAGCGCATACAAGTTAGCCACAAATATACAATCTGTACACTCTTTATTCATATCAAAAAAAATATTTATACTGGGGTCCAAGAATGAAAAAGGAACCAAATAAAATGTATGGCATGTATGCATGACTGAAGCTAGAAGGTTACCAAACAAGTCTAGCTTTTATAAATCCGGATATCCTATCGTTGATCAGCTAGGAAGGTAGTTAAACTAGATCTTATCTTTAATAAGCTAGAAAGGTTGTTAAACTAGATCTTGTATTTAATCACCTAGGAAGGCAGTTAATCTAGATCTTATCTTTAATGAACTAGGAAGGTTGTTAAACAAAGCCTAGCTTGGGTGTAAGCTGGTAACATAACTCCACTTTAACTATGAGATCTACCATCTCCACCCTTCTGCAGTGAAAAAGACCCCAATTTTTGCTGAAATGAGAAATGTTCTGCATAAAAGTGGATTGAGCTGGCCACTCTCAATCCACTTAAGTGTTCCTTTTTGTCAAAAAAATGTCATAGTGATCTTATGTCTAATATTCCTCGTCTTGGATATTGAGCAATGTGCAGTCAATCCAAACAAGGTTGCAAATATAGAATGGTGTCCGTGGAATGACTAACTGTAAGCTCCTCTTTAAGATGTGATGGCTCATTTAACATAAGCTGATTAGCATCATACAAACATGCTGGGCATGTATTTCCCAGCATTAAATGTGAGCCAACACCTTGCAATCTGGATAATATTATACAGCCATTGCAAGTGGACTTGAATTTAAGATGTTGCATCTTTTAAAAGCATCAGTTGTCACAAATAAGTTGCACCTGATTTCCTCCCTAGAAATGACCAGGTACTTAATATCAGGCATGAAATGTTTAGGCTTGCATTTAAAACTGAATGTCTTGAACCTTTATCAGGATTTTGGCCAGACAACAAACGAAATTATCTGCTTTATCTTTGGTGTTATTAAGATTCCCAAATTTTAAAATTTGGGTCCACCTCACAATTTAGGCAAGATCATGGCCTTCTAGAGAGTCATTATTCTCTAATGGAAAAGTATTTTTATGCTTAAATGTTCAATGTGCCTCTATGCACTTGATTTGAATTTGTTTTCCTAAGTATTTAACCATTTTTTAGAGGGATGCAAGCATCAAATTTATTTATATTTTAAATAGCTTTATAATATCGACGCAATGTTTAATTGTTTTAATCTTTAATTTTGATCATCACTGCCTGTACATTAGTGTGATGATCACAAATATCGCCCATCTTGCAGGTTAGTGTGATGGTCACAAGCATTCACTTTCTCATTGTATGGATGCAAGATGGCACCAAAAGTCACCATCATAATTCTCCTATTTGGGTGTCCTTTTGTGACCCTTCACGACTAAAAAAGGTGGAACCAAGTGGCATCATCAAACTCTCACTTCCTGACTCATTTTCCTTTTACATGGTGTTACGAGTATCATGCAAACACACTTGATGGTGAAAGTATCACCAACACCTCTACTAGCACTTTTTGCGAGAGTGAAAAAGGAAAATCACCTAATTAATTATTAATAGGTCCTATTCAGAGTCACATTAACATGATTAAGCTTACTTAGGGCATGTGCTTTTCTGTGTCTATAGTCATAGGATTAAGACAAATATCACGATCTAATTATATCCTTGTCTATGGTTTCATCCTTGTGCTTATAACAAGGGTTTCATTGTATATCATAATTTGTAATAATGTTTTCGCATCTAATGAAATCTCAAGCTTCATAGCTAATTAATTGTATGTGGTACTTGGGGTGTTGGGAGTTCAAAACTCCAACATGGTATCAAAGATCTAGACCCATAACTCCCTATCCAATTTTCAAGGGATTTGGCCTTTGAGAATTCAAACAATGCATCTTAGAACAAAACACATCACAATTGCATCAAACCCTAAGATCACCTATTAAAACACCAAAATTAAAGTCTAGATGAATCACAGCAAAAAAAAATTGGGTCTTGAAAATTGGCTCGCAAAACTCCATACAATTGTATTGTACCATGATTTCTTTGTTGACGATTCGGCCTGTAGTGATCCAACAGTCAAACGTAAAAAACTACAACCATTAAAAAAAATAGATGACATTTGGAAGCTTGCAACAAGTTTTTAAGGTTGCCAATGATTTAAAGAACATCAGCAAAAAAATTTAAAGAAATCTATGATATATATTAAACTCTAGTTTTTTATTTATATATGATGGAAATCAATAATATGTTCTACAAATTTCATAATATGTGTTTTTAATAATGTTTTTAAAAACTTGTTTCTTAAAATGTTCAATAAAATTCCAGAGTAATTGCCCAGTTCCGAGTTTTTGAAATTTGTGGGCTTGCTGAATTTTGCCAAGTCCAAGTTTTACAACTATGCAAAATTGTATTCCTTCTTTGTTGTGTTTTACTAACTTTCAAGGCTTCAGCAGAATGTAATTTTAATTGCTTTCAGTGAGTTTTTTATTCATGTGTGCGTGTACAATCTTGCCAGCCTATGGATGCAATTGTTGATTGCATGCAACTGAGCCAAAGAGATTTGAGGGCTTTCAAAAGGGAGAGAAAAAAGTTGGAGGCTGCACAAAAATAAATCAGTATTGGAATAAGAGGTAGAGGTAAGAAAAGATGGTAGATCTAGGAGACAAACTCGATGCCTTCATCCAAAAGTAGGAGGAGACAAAACAGTTGCTCATCCAGATGATACAACAAATGAATGCCACTTTAAATACCAGAATAGAAACTCACAAATGAAGCAAGTAACTCAAATGGCCCAACCAATCAACAGGGCTTCAACTAGATCAACATCTAGACCTTTTCAACACACCTTTTTATTCAAAGAAGAGGCACAAGTAGAAGAGCAAAATCTGACAATGTATGACATCAATGCCTACAAGGATGTGTACATGGGTCTTGATCCGAATATTATAAATCAAATTACATTTGCAAACTATTGCAATTAAGATCTAGGTGCGGACCAACAGTGGATAGCAGACCTACACAACAACCCATAGAGATTCATAGTAGAGATTGAGCAGGTTGACTCTTCTCCCTTTGATGGATTAGGAAAAAGTATTGCGAGAGCTTGGGTCCAACAGTTAAATACACATCTTTCACTCAGCCCTATGTTGGAAGAGGAAGCCATCAAATTTGCAATTCTTCATTTGGAGGGTATAGCCCACAAGTGGTAGCATCACAAGACGATCACCCAACAACATAGTCACATTGTCACCTACACTAATTTTACACAAACTAACGGATAGATTTGACAGGAAGGACCTCAAGATACATTTCAAAAAATTGGCCTAGTCAAGACAACATGGCATAACAGATGATCATGTAGAAGGATTCTAATGAGTATTAGTGATGGTTCCAAATGTGACAGAGAGGAGGTCCATTTTCTTATTTGTAAAAGGACTAGCTGAGCCACTCAAGGGTTTGGTCAAAGCTTTTGACCCAGTAACTCTACAAGATGTCATCAAGGGAGCGTTAAATTTGGAGGATTCAATGACTAAGAACATGTTCTACTCCAAGACTGCACCATCAGGTCAACATAAGAAACCTTTTCATAAGGTTTTTCCCTCAACTGAAAACACTATCTCCTAGCCTAAGCAAGGAAGGGTCCAAAAATGAGTTTTGAAGGAAAAAAAATATGTTTTTCTTGTAGATTGGGAGCTAGGAAATACATGCTTGAGAAAGGGAAAGGTGATTTTCGATGAGGATTCAGAGGTAGAAGAGCAGATTGTACTTAAGCGGGAGCATAAGGGCAAGGGAGGAGAAGAGTAATCAGAGGCACATTGGCTACACTTTTGGGAGCGCCTAGGTATCATCCTTTTCAAATCAAAGGAATCTTTCAAGGACACAAAGTGATAGTCTTGATTGATTGTGGGTACCCACAACTTCATGAGGATTTGGTGGCTAGGATAGCATTGAGAATAGATGATTTTGAGGGATTCAATATTACAATGGCTGATGGGTTTACTATCATGTACAACAAACAGATTCAACATGTTGATATGACCCTAGGGAGACAAAGTGCAAGATGATTTTTATGTGGTTGGCATTTGTGAGATAGATGTCGATTTGGGTGTGTAATGGATGCAGTCACCTGGTGCATTTACCCACAACTATCAACCTATGGACTTGCAATTTAAATCTAAAGGGAAGGAGGTGGTTCTTTGGGGCCTATCCAATGGGGCTCCTAGGATTGTGTCCACTAAAAGGACAGAGAGGGTTTTTTATAGAGACCAAGTGACTTGGGCAGCACGATGTTTGATTACAAGCACGAGCTCATCCAAGGATGAGAGATCTTACCATGTTGATATCCAACCCGTTTTGGACAAGCATAGAAAGGTGTTCAATGGTATCCCTTCAAGGTTGCCATGGGATAGAGGTTTTCAACATGTGATTGAGTTGGAGGGAGGAAAACCAGGCATCACTACATCTTATCATCCTAGGAGGTATAAGAGATTGAAAAAGCGAGTAACAATTTGTTGGAAATGAGACACATACAATTGAGTTGTAACCCATTTGCTTCTTTTGTGGTAATGGTCAAGAAGAAGAATGGTACTATGAGGATGTGCATTGATTATTGCCATAAACAACAAGACAATCAAGAATCGCTACCCCATTCCCGAGATTGACGAGTTGATAGATGAACTTCATGGTGTGGTGTACTTCTCCAAAATTGATCTATGATCAAGGCATTATCAAATAAAGGTAAGGGATGAAGATGTGCAGAAAACAACTTTCATGTGTCATTATGGGCATTATGAGTTCTTGGTCATGCCATTTGGGTTGACTAATGCACTGACCACATTTTAGTCTTGCACAAATTAGGTATTTATTAAGCAGCTAAGGAACTATCTTGATTTATAGTAAGACGTGGGAGGATCATTTGAGACACATAGATGAGGTACTTAGTATTCTAGAGCAGCAGTCATTCTTTGCCAAACAATCAAAATGTGAGTTTGGGTCATAGTGCCTCAGAGTTTCCTGATGGGGGGCTGGGTATAAGAATTGCAAATGAAACTTTGACATACTATGCAAAGTTTAAACTAATTTTCATTAAAAACATGACAATGATTGCTGAAATTTGAAAATTAATGATGGTTAGCAAAGTTTTGAAATTTTGGAAGCAAACCAAGAATAAGTATGAGAAGTACAAATGAAACTTTGGCATACTAAGTGAAGTTTAAACTAATAAACATAAAAGATATGGCACTAACTGCATTAACAATAATGATGGTGGGTGGAGGTTTGCGGTCAAGGGGCAATGCCTCTTGTGGGGATTTAAGGAAGAGCTCTCAATGGGTTCAAGGGGCAACACCCCTTGTGGGGGGAATTGGGGACAAAGCCCCTAGTAGAGTCATGGAGCAGTGCCCTTCCAAGGATCTAGGGGTAGAGTCCCTAGTAGGGCAAAGTAGCACCCCTCATGCAAGGTTAAGGGATAGAGCCCTTGCCAACAAGCACAAATAAGGCCTGCAAAACCTCGCAAACCTTCATTACGAATGTCTTTTCACAATTTTATGACCTTTTTATGTTTTTAGTAAGAGTTTATAAGTGGGAGCCACGGGAGACTCCAAGGCATTCCTAGGACAAACAAGGGACTACTAAGAATCCTCGAGATGTCTCAAGGCCATCCAAACAAAGGTGGTGGTGCAGCAAGGGGATATTTCCTCGAAGTCCCCGCATCCCCAAAAAGTCCCCATCTCCAAAAACAGGGATTTTGGGGGTGGACGTATCCTAGTAGTTCACTAGAGTAAACCTTTTAATTAGAGTTTTATAAATGTTATTTAGGAGGACTTTTTTATTGATTATGTGACTCTGTGAGGCCACACCCATTAAAATAAATGTGGGAAAAAAGACTAACCCGCACCAAGGGAGGCCACAAGTTGAGGACCTCCTCCCTACACCACAAACCCTTTTTCCAACCAAAATATCATATCCCATGAACAGGATACCAACAAACTGCAAATTTAAGATTTCGCTCCACCTTTAGAATCAGAGCACAGGTGCATGTCAAACATTACCTCATTTTCTTCCTTTTTCTTTGCACCATTGTCCAGTTTTCGACTATCACTCGACCACTCTCAGCAAAACTGTCTTAAGGTTTTCATTATCTCTAGAAGACACAATTTTTGAGCTCCTTGTCTAATCTACCCTCTCCTCACTTGACTTGTGCTCCTTCACTTCCTTGGCAATATCCTTCCCTGCTACAGGAGAGAAACTGCCTCAAAAGAAGCTACTGATGTTTCTAATGAACCTTCAATAGACTCAGCCCTATAGGGAGTCTTAGTAACTAGGGTTATCAACATCTTTGCCTAGATCATCTTTCTCCACAAAGTGATGGTGGGTGAGGGCATCGTTCCACCAAGTAGCGTGATAGTCCTTTCGTCTAGAGCATTGGGCAGCTAGGTGTCCAGTATTGAAGCATCTATGACAATGGAATTGAACACCATCATAGTCTAAGGACTGAATCCAACACCCATCTACAGATTAAAAGAAATATCCACATGGAGGTCTTTGGCGATGTTGATCTCCAACTAAATCTAAGCATAGGTGGAGATGTAATGTCGACTTTCTAGGCTATAGGAGGTGAGCGGAGGGTTGACCTATCACACGAATTCCCATAGGTCAACAAGATGGTTAGGGGACTCATTATGTGGGTTGAATAGGTTTGCAGGGGCTCTATGAGCCATTTTGATCCTTCTAACAAAAGTTCCTACTTTTTAGAGAGGTCTCCTATCTTTTAGGGAGAACTAGCAGTTGACTAGATGACTTCCCAAGGGAGCATAGAGCAGTACAGGAACCACTTGAGCAGTTTCTAGTGTTTAGGGTGAGGTTCCTAAATTTTAGGGCGAGTTCCTATTTTCTAGGAGGAACTATCAGTTAGCCTGTAGGGTTCAGTCATCATCAGCGATCATGGTACTTTGGATGGAATTCAAATTTGAGCCCGGATTCGCATTTTATGGATTAATAAGGAAATATTTAATATGTCCTAAGTTAACGGATTAAATAAATTAATATTATAAAGTGATATTATAATCATTTTATAATAGAATAAATTATAATAAAGTGGCCCTTTTCCCTAGGCGCCTAGTCATGGAATGTTTTAAATAAAACATGGGGAACTTTAAAAATAATAATAAAACATTTCACCTAGGAGTTTGAACTTTATGGAGGATTGAAGTTTTTAATAAAGTTAATGAAATTAAATAAAGTGCCAAACCCTAACTAGGATTTGACCAGCATTGAGGAGAAAAAAGTAATGTTTTGGGGGCATTTTGAGATCATCTAGGTTATTGTTTTCATCTCAGAATTCATGGCAGAGCTCTGTACAGCAGGGTTGCAGCAGTGAAGTCTTCAAGAACGAAACCTCTCGAAGAGAATAGGTTGGACATTCCCCCAACTTATTCACAGATTGAGCATTAGTTGATTTATCAGCTTGGAGAGCCACTTGTTATTCAGAATTGTGGAGGATTTGCAGATTGAGAATGAGGAATCAGGGATTTTGTTGCAGATCAAGAAAGAGCAGTCAGTAATTAACATCAGTACCATTCCCAGTTGAGCCGAACATGCATATACAACTGAGGTCACCTTATAAGGAGTGGTTTTCTTGGATAATTTTGCAGTGAGATGGTGTCAGTAGCTGCTGCAGTACAGATCGATCACACCTGGAGCAGCTTTATAGCAAGTCTCAGATTTATTTAACTCCCTCAAGGACTGTACAGCTCCCAGCTGTAGCTCACGTCAGCCAGGATAGCAATCTGTAGCAGGTTTCTTTCATTTGGTGCTGGTAATTGTTCAATTTCAGAACGCAGGAGGATTTAGAGTCTTGGAATAATCAGTCATATTCACTCCTGTATTCAAATTACCTGGTATGATGGTTTCCACGTGCATTTGATTGAAGGAAATAATTTAATCAGTTATTTTCAGTAGTGATTTGAATTTCCTTGTGCCATTATATTTTCAGTCATTTGTAGTTGTTATTTTCTATTTTGCAAATTATTGGCAAAAATCCAAAAAAATTGAAAAACCACAAAAAAAATCAGAATATAGAACAAAAACCAAAACAAATTTTCACTGGCCAAAGAGAAATTTCCAAACAAACATCAGCATTCTCGTCATAGATTCCAGTTGGCATCTTTCAGGAGAGTATTTAATTCACAGAACCTTCATCCACACCCAAAAGTTTCCCAAGGGCATTGCCATTCAAATCAGAACTGTAGAGAAAGATTAGGGAGTCTTAGCCAAATTGGGAACCTTGAGAAAGATTTCTGTGTAGGGTGAAAAGAGAGGTGCCAAGGTTTCATTCTGAGCAACTGCTGCTCGAAAACCCACTGGTAGTCGCAAACGGCGGCGTCGTGATGCCTAATGTTGTCAAAAACCACCACAAAATCTCCCCTTGCACAGGGGTAAATCAGAACATCATCCTCCAATATGGGCTGCCACGATCCTGAGACCCACTTGTGTAGTTCCAGGGGGCTCGGCCAGAACCCTCTAAACTTAGCAATTTGCACATGCTTAGCAAGAAATCTGTGTTTTCAGCCACCTCCTACTGAATTTGCTTCTCAAACACCACTACCGAAGAGACTATGGCATACTTGAGAGATTGTGTTCTAGGATTAACCCCTCCTCCTATGTGTTGTCAAAGCTTCCCCACTCCATTCATTCAGCAGCATGTCATCGTGCTCAAAACCTACCCCTCTTTGTACCCCGCCAGCCCACCTGGTCCTGTGGATTCCAAACTCCATCACCCCAACTCTCATTCTCCTTTCCCTGCAGCGTCCTCCCATTACAAACCCTCTCCATCTGCATTGCAACAATCTTTGCCCAAGGTGCCGCAACCCCAGACATTGAAAGGCACTAGAACAAGATTAGGGAGAAGCACTCAGAACAAAGCCCTTGTTCACCCCCAAACCCACTTGTAGCACACCAATCTGCAGCCGTATTTCGAGGTAGCTTGCACGCACCAAAACCCATCTCTGAGCGCCAAAGCCCAACACATCCTTTCAAAGCCCTAGCCACAGAAACTTGCATCAGCTGCACTTCGACAACAACCCATCCCCAAATAAATATTATGCTCTAACAAAAGCCTTGTCAATCATTATCACCACAAAAAGGGCCTATGCTCACAATTGAATATTGAGGGTTAAAGAAGCCAAATTGGATGATCCTAAGCAGATATTCTCCCTAATATCTTTCGCATCCATGGCCAATAAAATTTTGGTGGCATAGAAAAAAATAGTAACATATGTTGGTTAGAAGTTACAACAAACGAGACTGTAACTAAAGGGAAGCAAAGCTAAAATGAAGTAAATACTCTCAAACCAGAATGTAACTAAGAAGATTCGGATGCTTTGGAAGTAACACACAGAGAAATGTCATCTAACTTATCTATCCTAATCTCAAGTAAAATTTAGTAGGAGCTTGATTAAGATAAAAGTGGCCTTTAGAACTCAACCGCAACAATGTATGAGAATACTCTAGGCAGCAAAAAATTAGAACCATAGAGGGAAATATATGTAAGGCACAAAATCATCATTACGGATGATGATGAGCTTACAAAGCAATAATTTCTCGTTAATTTTCAGACAAAGTAAATTTATTCCTAAAACTAGGCAGCTTAAACTACACTATCATCAATCTAAACAATAGTCTTTGACAATGATAATCATCAAACACATATGCTGAAAATACGAACAGCAAATACACAGTATTTAACTCTCAAGTCTACAAATGTGACTTGGTAGAATTCCATCAAGCTGCCTTATAACCCTCATAAAGGTATAGCTCCCGTGCTGAATTCTTGAGTTCCTGGATTACCACCTACATAAACTCTCAAAATCATAGATCTCCCAAATCATTGAACAGCAATTTATGCCAAGCAAAGATTGTTGCAATAGTTCTCATTACAATCATAGGGTAAATTTCCAATATCACAAACTCTCAAACTATCTGGATAACAATCTATATTGACTTTACACCATATCCCTTCTTGTCTTTAAGAATAAATTTCACAATATATGAATCCTTCAATTTTATCAATATCAAAAAAGAAAACAAAACACATCCTTCAATTTTCAGTTTGGAATAAAGGGAACCAGACAGGCAAAGGGCATGGTGGGGTCACGGTGCTTATACATGAGAAGTGGTACGGCATTGTAAAATTTGAAAAAGAAGACCCAAATAAACAGTATATTTGGCTGCGAATTACAGTGACTGAGATAACTTTTAGGGTGGCTGCATGTTACTTTGCCCCGCAAAACTCTATGTTCTATAAGAGACGGAATTTAGATAGGGAAGATCCGTATACATCATTGAAAAGCGATATTTTTGTATTCAGCACCATTGGTGAAATAATGTTAGTCGGAGAATTCAATGCTAGGATAGCAAATAATCAATCTTTGCAGCTGATTGATAGTGAAAAAGGAGAAGACAACCCTCTATGGTTGGTAGAGGGTAGCAGTCAATCTTGGAAAAGAATCTCAGAAGACAGTAAGGGAAGTGTCTCACATTTTGGATCAGAATTATTGGAGTTGTGTAGTTTGTTTGGTTTGGTTATTTGCAACGGGATGAGAGGTTGGCCAAATTCAGGGGCTATCACGTGCAAAACATACAATGGGCAAAGTGTGGTTGAGACTATGTAATTTGTCCACAAAACCTTACAGCTAGAGTTCTTGAGTTCGAAATTGGTGATTGCCCTATAGAGATGATATCTGATCACATGCCTTTATTTGTTAAGTTGGACTTCGCTTCAAACAGTCCGCACAATAAACAAGATTTCCACGTGCAAAAGAAAGCAGCGAACAAAGGCAAGATCCTCTTAAATCGAGAGAACAAGAACATCTTCAATGCGGGGCTTGAGCAGCAATTTCACCAAATGAACAACCTCTCGGTGGGTGACAAGTTTAATAAGTTTAATGAGGAATGTGAGTATGTTAATAGTAGCTTGCTGATTTCTATAATCCACAAGGCTTTAAATGCATGTAAAAGATCATGTGGTAGAAAGAGGGCCACTAATACTTTTCCGGCAAACCCGTGGTACAATGAGGAATGCAAAGAAGCAAAGAGATCCATAAAAGGGAAGGACGTAAGCAAAGAACTCGAGAAGTGGTACAAAAAACTGATTAAGGCAAAAAAAAAGAGTATGTTAAGGCTAGAAGGAAAAAGTTAATTTTCCTTGGAAAGCACGACCCCAAAAAGTTTTGGAAAGGGCTGCAGCAAGAGAGAAAACAAACTGAGAACACTATGACGGATGCTCAATGGCTTGAGAATGCAAAGTTGCTCTATGAACGGCCTCATGAGAAGAATGTTCCTCCCATAGTGAATACATCTAAGGAACTCTTCACAGTTGAAGATATCAAGATAGGGATAAAGAAACTGGCAAGTGGTAAAGATAGTGATATTGATGGGCTGCAATCTAAATTTTTAAAATGGGGAGCGGAAATCCTTGCGCCTCACATAAAAGGAATCTTCAACCGTGTCATCTACGAAGGTTTCCCGGCAGACTGGGTAACGAGTGTGGTTATCCCCCTCTTTAAAAGTGGTGACATCAATAATCCATCTAACTACCGCACTATTATGACCCCCTTTTTGGCAAACTTTTTGGGAGCATGATAGGTAGAATTAGCAGTTGGGTTGAAGGTAAAGGGAAAAGGGCAAGAGGGCAAGCTAGTTTCAAACCTAGGCATTCCACCATTGACCATGGCATCACTCTTCAACATTTAATAGAGAAAATATGGGATAATCAGGGACAAGAATCTTACTGTTGTTTTGTAGACTTTAGGAAAGCCTTTGATACGGTACCTAGGGACAAGCTATGGAACAGAATGTTAGAATTGAGTATCCCTGACGAATACAGAGCAGCAATGCACAGATTATATGACAAAGTTAGAGCCAAAATCAGAACTAATGAGGGAATGTCCGAATGTTTTGGTAGAAAAATTGGTGTTAAGCAGGGATGTCCTTTATCCCCAACCTTGTTTGGGTTATACATTGATAAATTAGAAACCTAGTTAAACAAAACGGATGGGGAAGGTGTGCATTTGGCAAGGTATGCGGTGAAGCTTCTTTTGTAAGCTGATGATCTTATTTTAATATCAAAAACTGCTCAAGGGTTAAGAGATCATTTAAGGGCCTTAGAGTGCTTCTATCAGGAGGTTGGGATGCGGGTGAACGTTACCAAAACCAAAATCATGATTTTCTCTTTAAGGAGAAAAGAAAAGCATATTACGTTCCTTTTTGAAGACAGCACGCTGGAAATTGTGAAAGAATACAAGTATCTTGGGATTGACTTTCATTATAAACTCAGTTGGGAGACATGTAGAGCAAAAAGGTTACAGGGGGGCTGGAAAGCCTTGTATTTACTCCACAACAAATGCAGAACGATTTAACTCTGGGATTGGAAAACTAGGAAGACTCTTTTCGGTTTGTTGGTCACGCCGGTGGTTCTCCATGGCTGCAAGGTTTGGGGTGGCAGCCTGTCAAACTGTGGTTGGAGGCAGCTAGAGAGAATTCAGAAGCACCTAATTACAAGCAATCTCAAAGTTAAGACCTTCATACCTTATAATATCCTTTTAGCGGAAGCTGGGACTTTTCCGCTGGAGGCTTCAACGATAACTCAGTTACTTAGCTACTTAAAGAAGGTTGAAAACATGCAAGACCAGCGATGGCCCAAAATTGTGAAGGATGAGACTCTTATCCGTAGAAAGAAAACATGGATGAAGCAAAATATTAAGTGGCTGGATAAATAGAATATTAAGCTTCATGAGTATCCTAATACAAATGCAGACATAAAAAAGTTCATCATAGAAAAGTTTCAGAGTGCCATGTGGACTAATAACATTGGTCGTAAAAAGGCTTATTATATGCAAGTGTTCAACCCAATCGGGGACCATGGGGAGAAAACATACTTAGGGGCTTCTATTAAAGGGAAAGCAAGATTGTTAATGACACAATTGAGGACAGGATCACATCATCTCAAGTGTGAGACAGGCAGATGGAAGAACCCCAAAGAGGCTTGGGAGGAGAGAACTTGAATGTTTTGTAGGACGGGCACAATTGAAACCGAATGGCACTTTCTCACTGAATGCGCAGCCTATGACAATATTCGAGCTAAATATGAAACCATCTTGGAAGTGGACAACATGCGCAGTTTATTTGAAGAGGATAAGGTCAACCACACTGCCGGTTTGTTGATCAAGATCCATAAAAGAAGAACAGAGCTGGAAAGGAATATGGAAATTGTTTAAGGCTGAGAGTTTCTTTGGTCCCTTAGACTGATTGGTCTCGTGGACATCATTAAAATCATTCATTCATACAAGGCACCATCTTTAAGGGAAAGCTGGCTCAAAATGATGAATATATTCTAGCCTCCAATGCCTTCAACCTCCAAAATGACACCTTTATCCTTTATCTACTGAATGCAGCCTAAGTGTCTTCGGAAGTACTATCAAGTGTAACATGGATGATCCCAAAAATTCAATCACTGTCCATATTCAAATGCTAAAAATAACAAATACCAATTTCAATCCATAATACACCCATTCCTTAATATCTCCTTACAATCATATCTTAGAAAAAACTTTTATTACACCTTATCACTTCAAATATAACATTTGTCAAATGAAGAATTATAAACCCTATAACTTCAAAACACACTTATCTCTCCGAGTGCATAGTGCAAAGAAACTATTTAATATAAAATCTTACTCGACTTTAGAATATATGAAGCCCTTTTTGAACTTTCAAAAATCTCAACTATCTTTTTAAACTTCCAAATACACCTAAACTGTATTCCCAAAAAAACAATGTGATGTCAAATGCTTTTATTTACTATTGCAAACTATCACAATGCTCACATGCATATCGCAAATCACAACCCTAGCTACAGCATATTTTACTGGAAAATTTTGCCACCGGCAAGCATTTTAAACAGTTCAAATATGTAAAAAGGACTTCAAACCTGAACAAATATCTGATGCAGCCAAACAAAGATTACAATACTTTCTGCAAACTTCTGCCACTTATAAAGATCTTTTTGAAAAATTTTAGATCCTCGCTCACAGTTCACATCCAAACTGGCAAAAATGTCTTCCAGTCTTCAGAACAATAAACAAAATAATGCCTCAATTGTTCTAAGTAAAGTATTTGTTCAAACCACCTAACTTCCCCAAACAACCTACAAGAAGCTAACTCCCAACTAGATAAATATTTTAATACTAACATAAGTGACCAAGGTGACTTTATTGCAAATGCAAACCCTATAATTTTCCAACAGCCACCTACAATCTATAAGATGTTGGGTCCAAAAAACCAAGTTGAGGTTGAGAATCTGGGAAGGAAGCATCCAAGTAACCTAAATGTACTCTAATTATCTGCATCCCAATTTGAACGTGCATCAATTGTATCAATTGACTATTAAAGCCCCTAATGGGAGTTCGCATCTGTGTGTTTGTAGTTACCTGTGGTTAGCCTCAATTCATATCTAGGGAAAACAAGATAAATGATAATGACATCTACAATCCACAAGGAATATTGTATGTGTCTCTCTCTGACATGCATGTTGATCAGCTCCTTCAAAGGAATGATATAAAGGTCATCTTAGGAATACTTGAATATAGGAAGTTGATCAACAAAGACATCAAGAGATTGAAGGAGCAAGCTAGTATAAAAATATGTTTGTGCATAACTCTCTAACAAGCTTTCGATGAGCTCCTTCGGAGAAAGAATGCTAGGATAGCCATCTGAGATTCTGAGTAGTTGAAAAGAGGAAGTTGATTAACAAAGACATCAATAGATTGAAGGAGCAAGCTGGTCAAAAAATGCCAACATAACGTCGTGTGTGTTGATGCCTATGTATGCATGTGCTGGCATTTGTGTGCATGTCCAGGTGTGTGTCCCTCTCTAACCAGTCATTTGATGAGGTCCTTCAAAGGAAGAAGGCAAAGAAGGGCCATCTAAGAAGAGTCATTAAAGATAAAAATACGGGAAGCTTTGCATCCTGAATTTCAACCTCGTGAACAATATATTCCTATAAAAATAGAGGAAGTTTTAGATTGACCAAAACCTACAAGCATTACTAGTAAATACAACCTTTTTTCTTCAAAGGGCCCTTTCCCTCCTCCCCCTCTGTTCCGAATTGTCCTCTTCCCCTGTTCAAGTGGCTGAATACTCTGCCACTAGATGTGAGAAAATTCTTAATTTTTCAAATGTAATGATTTCCCAACCATTCTATAATGATTAAATCAGTTAAAACATATCCATCCAACACCCAATAGAGTCAAACAAATGCTTGTTGGATCAAATTTTTCAGTTTCGTTACATAAAGTTTAATTTGCACAATTGATGTCAAAAAAAATTTACAGATATTTTCAGATGTATACCGTCCCATTTACATGCACAGCGGAAACATCATGTTTACTAATAATCAGCTTTTCCACTTTGTTTCACTAACAGCATCTGAAAAGCAATGACGTGACAGAAAGTAAAGGAGCAAAGCCTGGAACGGGAAAATTTATCATCTCATCCAATGGGAATCTAATAAGGATACAAACTATCAAGGTTCGCTTCGCATTTTGTACGGATCATTGCTAGTTTTACTCAGAAGACGCGAAACATCGAAGCAAAATCCAATTGGCAACCATCATGGGGTATAAAATTTCCGTATTCTTATCTCGTGCAAAATCAAGTTCAGCGGATCTGCGTCAATTAAGACTTGTACAGTTTCTGCAATCTTTTTGCACGGGCTAATGAAAATTTAAGAATTTATGTGCCACTAATT
Organism: Chamaecyparis obtusa; assembly: GCA_027943335.1. NCBI lineage: Eukaryota > Viridiplantae > Streptophyta > Pinopsida > Cupressales > Cupressaceae > Chamaecyparis > Chamaecyparis obtusa. Next base: position 202,351 of record BSBK01002455.1, on the reverse strand, counting down.
AAGCAATTTCCTCAGATTTACATGTGGCAAGCAACTAGAGCTAAAATGAAGCAGATAGAACCAAATTAGGGGAAAATGCATACCTCATCGGCTTCTGCAATCTCCCCGTCAGAATCCATCAGAAAAGGAGGCTACGCCAAAATAGCGAGAGCCTAAGCTTCAAATTTAGTAATTAGTGAGAGTTAGAAGCGATTGAGAGTCTGCATCGTGTGGCAGCATCAAATATCCTCAGTTCGACGAAAAAATTCCGCGCTCTCAGTGTTAGGTGCAATCGGCGAGCCGATGGGAAAGAATGAAATAGAATAGAACAGCTTTTTACTAACTTCATGGAGTTAATGTTAAAGTAGTATTTAAAGTATTGTAATAGTCAAAATTGGATATATATATGTGGTTTTTTCTGTTTGTTTTTTTTGTATTTAGTAGAAATTGGATATTTAAGTTTTTTTTAAATATATTTTTGATGAAATTCTTAATCAATTATATTAATTTAAAATAGAAAGGGTACTATTCACAAAAAAAAATTATGTGAGTATTGTATTTTTTGTGAATATGTACTTTATATTATATAAATTAATAGAAAGGATATTATTCATAAAAAAAAAAATTATGCGTGTTTTGTAAATGTCTAAATTTGGGGAGGTCTTCTTAAATTATAATTCTAGAGTTTGGATTGTGGATCACAATTAATAATGTTTAGATTTAATTTTAGTGAATGACTAGTGCCAGTTTCAAAGAATGTGGATATTTGTAATTAAGGCAATTACAAAACACGCATAAAAAAATTATGAATAGTATCCTTTATATTAATCTATAATAGAAAGTACATATTAATTGTTTTTTTTAATATATATTTTTAAAAGAGAATGAAGATGGGTGGTCCCTTCCAGACCCGACCCCTAGCCCTAACACTTGGGCAGAAAAGATGATCAGGATCCTCCCCCTTCGGTCAACACTGCTTTGGCCGCCTGAGGTGGCTTTATCTGGGTTGTACCCATGTTTTCTTTTATGAATAGTTGATGATATTTGTAACTATTTTTGGCTTGGTCGTTTGAACTCTCGTGGGGTGATCTTGTATTCCCCGACCTTTTTCTTGTGAATATGTACTTTACATTATAGAAAGGGCATTATTCATCAAAAAATAGAACGTACACTTTAATCAAAAAATAAGTGGGAGGAATAGTCAGTCCCCATAAGTCATATGGGCAAAGCCTAGAATCCATAAAACAAGGGCCAAGCCCTGAAACATAGTCAACAGAAAACGTATAAAACAAAATGGGCTAAGCCCAGGAAGAAAACACCCTCATGTTGCCGAAGTCGCAGTTAAAGGAGGTGAAGGGTCTAGTTCATCCTTCTTTCTCCATCTCGGCTCAGTTTCTGGTTCAGGGTCTGGTAAAATCCAACTATCTGCATTATTTTCTTCAGCTTCCTTATCTTCTCAGCGAGGGAAGATTAACAAAGCCAACCTGGGGTAGGTCTTTGAAGAGGAAGGCCATCCTGAGTCACCACCTAGATTTGGCCAACCAAAGTGTGGTGAAGAAACATGTGTTGTAGGAGGCCATGCAGACGAAGACCGATGATGTCATGGTGGGATAGTCAAACTATGTCGTGAAAGTCGACAGCGAGGGGGATGGAATCGAGGAGGTTGAGAACAAGAAGTGTTTGTATGTTGGCGAGACGAACTCTGACCCTATCGGCGGCTAGGGGGAGTGGAACACCCACCAAAAAAGAAGCTTCTAGGGGAACTTTGGCAACCATACAAGGTGCATTTCCCCAATGCTGCAATAATTCTTGTGTGTCACCTCAAGGGCCACCTTATCTGCTTGAACCCGTAATCACCTAAAATTGGTCTAGTAGAACTTGAGCCCCTAATTTGATAAAATTGCCTCAAATAAAATCCTAAATCTCAAAGACATATTTTTTAGACATAATTGTGTAGAGTAACCCTTAAAAAATACCCTTTGCATAATTAAATAAAAAATCTTATATCAAGCTTATACTATGGTCTAATTTCTAGAGCTTGCATATTTATTTAATTGTTATAATATTACATTAATATGAAGTTTCTACACTTTTATTAAAAGAACATATTCACATGTGTGCACATACTTAATCTTGATTAATTAGCAATTAAAAAGGATTTGTGCTTTCAAAATTATTATTTTATCTTATTCTATCTAACATTTTTATTTTGCCTCTTAATCCTCATCACTCATTTCTACCTAACCTTGCATATGTTTCACTCTCCTTTTGCCTCTTCATCTCAACCACTAATTATTTTGCCTCTTAATATCCACCCTTCATTTTTGAGGCAATTCCTTTAAAAGGAGGCTCTCCCTTGGCTCAAACGTTCCATCTTGATTTTTGTTAAAGTCTTGATCTTAGTTTCTTGCATTTTACCTTTCTTATATTCTTAGAGTACTTTTGCTTATTTGAATGTTTAATTGCTCATAGTTTACTTCATTTCTAGCATAATTTTACATTGTTAATCTAATTTTGTTTCTTGCATTGCTTCAATAGCATAGCTCTTGCACTTTCATTCAATAATATTGGTTGTTTGCATTCATTCTAGCTTGTTAATCTTGCATTTTAGCTTCATTTCTAGCTTTGAATCTTTCATTTTGGAGTAGTCGAGTCACTAATCCTCTATGCCAATTTGACAAGCATCATGAGAAGGATTAAACTCGCTTCAACTAGGAAGTTATAAGTCACTTCTTGAGATATCCTTCTTCATGGATTCTCTCAAGTGTAATGGTTTATAGAAGTGTGTCCCATTTTGATCACACATTTTTTGTGCCCACCGTGGGGCTAGACGTTTGCATTTAGCTTCATTCCTTGCATTTTCTTGCATTTTTTATTTTCTCTTGTCGCAGGTTCGTAACTTTATTTTGCAGACCAAAAAATCGTATGGCATTCCATAGTGTACCGGGATGATACTTCATCATACTGCCAGACGAACTTTCTCCTTTTCTAGAATATCGTCTCACTGTTATGGGGTATATCATCTTCCTTCTGGCAGAATATCGTCCTGCTTTTTTATAGTCTATCATACCATTCTAGAATATTGTCTAGCTTCTATAGGTCTATCATATGATTTTTCTGGCAAACTGTGAAGTGTCACCCAGATCAGATATCTTGCACAGTCTGAGTTTTTAGCCTACTTTACTTGTATTTTCTTGCATTTCGAGTTTTCTAGTTTCCTAACAACACCTAACAAGTGGTTTTGCAGGGTTATTACTTTCATTTTGCATAATTTTTGTCTCCTAACTTGTGGTTTTATAGAATTTGCTTTCCAAAGATATCAACACTTTCATGACTACTAATGCTTTGTGATGTAGGACGCTTGTCAAAGACTTGATCTTCAAACTACTAATGCTATTTTTTTGCAGGTTGCCTTGGAGATACAAATCAACATTGTGCTTTCTTTTTTTAGGCACCTACCTTAATTAGGAGGCTTCTTTTCTTGTGGTTAGCTGAGTAGTAGGAGAGTATGCTCTTTCCTCCTTAAGGGGAAATCAAAAATCTTGACCTACTTATTTGATCACTTGCAAAGAGTCTTGGGTAAATGAACATGTGCTTGATGTGTTTGGGAGACACTATGGAGTAGGGGAGTATGCTTTTTTCCTTTTGGAAAATCAAAAATCTAGACCTCCACTAGCTATCTATTTGCTTTCTTGCATTTACCTTTAGAGGGTCTGCCAAGAGATCAATCTTTTGGGAACAACCCAAGTGGGGAAAAAGTGAACCCGACTCACTTCATCCCACTATAATCAAAAGCTTCTTTCAATTTAAAGAGAGGGAAGACTTGGCTATTTTCTACTTCTAATGCTTCTTCATGTGTAAGGCCTAGTTGCCTCAATCTTGCTAAGCAAGGCTACACTTGACTAGGTGCTTGTAGGGTCTTCTTGGTCTCAATCTTGTTTACAAGACTACAAGGGGAGTACATTCAACTTGTTTAGGGACAAGAGGTCTCAATCTTGCTTACGAGACTATACATTTTGAGTGCTTGTAGGGCTATAGGCCTCAATTTTGCTTGTGAAACTACAAGGGATAGTCGTGAATAGAGATCCTTACTAAACACCTTAGGACTTAGAAGCTAACCTTTTGGTCATGTGGCTTCCTTTGTGCAAGGATTGATCCAAGTGGACTTACCCATATCACCCCAATATACTCACCATATGTGTTCCCTTCGATACAAAGCTTGAATATGGCAATGTGGAAAGACATGTAATGTGAGCATTGTTCTCTTTCAATTGATCTATAACTTGCATAGTCATAGGAAAGGTCATTCAACCACTTAATTGTGGGGTTAAGAACATCAAGTTATGGGCAAAGGTTGAAACACTTCCCTCTTGACCTTAGGTAGTTTTTCTTAATGTGCTTTAATGTGCTAAGACCCATGGTAATCTTTGTGAACATACACTTGACACTCTTGGAATATTGCAAAAAAACTCTAGACCTCACAATTGCTTGTATTCACAAGGTTGATTTGTCCCTTGTTGGATTGTTTGAATACTATTTCTTGATCACATTACTTACTTTCAACATAAACAATCAAACTTGGTCTAAACTATTCTCTAAACTTGTCAGTCAATCGCAATCCTTTTGAGTCAAACTTTCAAACTAAGCTCAAACGTTGTCAACATTGCTTCTCCATTATTATCCTTAGCTCATCATGTTATTTGGTACATTCCAATGAGTTAGGAATTGCCTTTAGCTGAAAAATATTACTTTGATCTCTTGACTACACTCTAGGTTAGTAGAATGCTCACTTGTCCATCCTTTTCTTGATCACGTCTCTTGGATGCTTTATCTTATCTTTGCTTGTTCACAAGTATCGTACACAGTGACCTACCCGCAGCTTGGACATCTTGTGGCAAGTTATCTTTTTTCTCTCTCTTTACACTTTTTCACTTTGGACAAGTGAACACTTTTTCTTACCTAGCTCAAAAATCAAGTCATCCTAAGTCATCTTATTTGGCTCTTAACAAATATCCTTTCATGTCAATCATAACTAGATCTCAGACCTACGAAGGAAAACAACATGAAGAAACCTTTGATGAATCATCTAAAGGAGATCCCGAACCTTGGGGTTTTAAGCCCTTTTCTAATATCTCTAGTGAATCTACCCTACCCTCTCCTAGATTGGAAAATAGTGTTTCTTACACCCCAATCATGAAAGATCGAAACAAAAGGATTGAGTAATTTCTAAAATAATTGGGAGACAAGAATTTTGGACAAGAAAATCAAGAATGCTTTGATCATCACAATTCTAGACATGGCTTGCAACATGGATCACAACATACTTGACTTGGATCACATGGATCGCAAAGTGGTGATTCAGATAATGAGATAATTGAGGAATATATCTTGCAATTTCAACAAGATAAACACTTACAAAGACTTATGAAATTGACCTTGAATCAAGAGAAAGACAAATACTTCTTGCACTTGGCTTCACAAGAAGTCAAGTTACCTCACAACTCTGATGTTAACAACCTGATAAAGAAAGAGGAACCATCTAAAATGGAGATTATGAAGAAATAATTGGAAGAAATGATGAAGAAAATTCTAGGCTTGAAAATGGAAAAGGAACAATGAAGCACATCCTTTTCTCTTGAGACTATATGCTCATTTCCTTTTGACAAAGATCTATACATGCCTCCTTTTCCTCGAAAGGCCAAATTTCCTAAGTACGAAAAGTATGATGGTAACAAAGATCCTCATGATCATATTAGGGAGTTTTGCGCATTAAGCATGGAATTATTGCATGAACCCACATATCTTATGAGACTCTTTCCTAGGAGTCTTAGTGGTTAAGCTATGGAGTGGTTCACTAAACTATCCCCTCCACTTAAATCATTTGACCAGCTAATGCATAGATTTATCTACCAATACTCCTATAATCCAACATGCTATCACCATGCTTGATCTTTGCAATATCAAACAATGCCAAGGTGAATCCTTTGTGGTTTTCCTTCAGCAATGGCGAAATCTCTACTCATGTTATCCTGGGTAGATTCCTGAGACTGAAAAGATTAATATATTTATCAATGCTTTGGTTCCTAAAATGAATTATGCATTGCAAATGCAAACACATGCTTTATTTGATGAATTGGTTGAATCATCTATTCACATAGAGGATGTCCTTGTTCGTCAGGGTGAAATCACTCGTCAATCTAAAGAGCATAAATCCTCTTCTAACAATCAACATAACAAGGATAAGAACAAATTCTAGAACAAGACCAAAGATGTCATCAATGACGGAATCATAGGTACAACTTCAATATCTACCAATGTTAAACCTAAAGAGCCAACTTTCAATCTATCTACTATTGTGAAACCAAAAAATAACAATCCAACAAGCTCCAAAACTAATAGACCTTGGACCTCCAAGCCTAAGAGAGATTTCACTTCTCTCAGAGAATCACTTGAGAATGCTTTGAAGACACTTTTGACTAATAAGATCATTACTTTGCCTAATAACTCAAGACCCTATGATCCTGAGATAAAGCCTAAATGGTGGAACAACAACCACTATTATGATTATCATCACAACAAAGGCCACAACACCAACAAATGCATGAAGCTTAAGAGTCTCATTCAGGATCTAATTCATAATGAGAGTATTGTAGTTGAGCCCCCACAAGCAAATAATGATCAGAAGGCTTTCAAGGATCCATTTCCTAAATTTGAGAAAGGAGAGTCTTCTAAGGAAAATGATAATAAGGTTGGTTACACATAATTTGATAGTGACAATGTGATCACCATGCTTGAGTCCTCCAATTATACTATCAAGTTAAGGACAAAGCTAAAGTCAAATCAACTAATGCGGTAACCCGCTTTCAAGTAAAGGTCACTCTACCAAGATAAGGTTCATCCACCTCCTCTTCTCCTAATCAAAGAACAACCTCATCATCCAAACCATCTACCTCATTAGTTGCACATGACTACAATCCAGTTGACCAACTTTAGCATACTCCAACTCATATCTTAATACTTGAGCTACTTGAAATCTCTCATGCTCACATGAAGATCTTTGATCAAGCCCTCCTTGTGGCTAATGTACCTAAAGACCTAGATGTTGATAAGTTCCAGTCTATGGTCGGTCATATCACTTCACCTCATTATTTAACTTCTTCTAAAGCAGATAAAAAATTTGTCAGCCATCCACACAACCAACCCCTCCATATTAAAGTTATTATCCATAATTATAGAGTTAAGAACATTTTGATAGATGGAGGCACAGGTTTGAACATCTGCACTTTTAACTTGGTCAAATCTCTTGGTTTCTCAGAGCTATTGATCCTCGACACAAAATAATGAGCAAAGCATATGATGAAGAGGAACATTCTTTTAATGGCATGGTAGTCTTTCCCATTCAGGTAGGTCATGTTCAGTGAGACGTTATATGTTATGTTTTGAATCTTCCTTTGGCATATAACATACTTCTGGATCACTCTTGGATCCATGAAATGCAAGCAGTCCCTTCTATATACCACTGATGCATTAAATTCCCTCATGACATAATTGAGGTTACTATTCACCTCATTATTTAACTTCTTCTAAAGAAGATAAAAAATTTGTCAACCATCCACACAACCAACCCCTCCATATTAAAGTTTTTATCCATAATTATAGAGTTAAGAACATTTTGATAGATGGAGGTGCAGGTTTGAACATCTGCACTTTTAACCTGGTCAAATCTCTTGGTTTCTTAGAGCTATTGATCCCCAACACAAAATAATGATCAAAGCATATGATGAAGAGGAACATTCTTGTAAGGGCATGGTAGTCTTTCCCATTTAGGTAGGTCATGTTTAGCAAGACATCATATGTCAAGTTTTGAATCTTCCTTTGGCATATAACATACTTTTGGGTCGCCCTTGGATCCATGAAATGCAAGCAGTCCCTTCTACATACCATTGATGCATTAAATTCCCTCATGATATAATTGAGGTTAATATTCCTACAAACTCAGCATGTACCTGTAATAATCTTAAATAGGCAGAATGAGTGGTTCCTCACAACAAAGAAGGGTCAAAAGGAAAAACACCTCTATCAGACTATGGGAAAAGAATACTAGTTAGACCTACTGGTATGGGATAATATCAAGTGGACACTCATCCCATCTCTCCATAATCTTATGGAAGACCATCTCCCTCATTCATTCCAATAGTTACAACAACACCTATCATACATAAAGGTACTGGAATGGTTAAGGCTAAAATTCTCGTCAAGCTAGAAAGGGAAGAAAGCGTTGTGCTACAATGGCTTTACAAAAGAGAGGAATCTAAACAAGAGATCAAACATGCTAAAATTTAACCTAAAAATTATGGTGTGGGTTACCAACTTATGAATAAGATGGGATATGATGGAAAAAATACTCTTGGCAAAGGAAAAGGTCTCCTTGAACCTCTACATGCTGAATTCAGAAATCCTAAAGACAAGATTGGTGTTGGCTATCATGAACATAAGTTTGACAAACCTAATAGTAGCACTCCCACATATGATGACTTAGATGATGAAGAAGAAGTATAAATTCAACCAATGACATATGAAAGGCTCGTACATATCCAAACCTCTAATCCAGACTATCAAGAAGAGCCTTATATACCATCTCAAGTGTCTCAAGAAAATGACCTAGTGGAACCCGCAAATCCAACAAAAAATGGTCTTGATCAAGAAAATCTCACTCAGTCTCTTGAGAAAATTCCTACTACTACTAATGGTACCACTACTACCACTCCTGCTACTATTGAGCACATCATTGATTTTGATTACATGCATCCTAACTGGGGGAAATTGGTTGATGTGTCTCATATCTTAGATATGCCTTGGCTTATGCCAATTCTAGACTACTTTGCTTCTATTGTTATTGAACAAGATCCTAGTACACCTTTTGAGATAGAAGAAAGTGATGATGAAGATCTCCCTCCTATAATAACTCTATTTGATTACATCAGGCAATATCGTAACAGTGAAACAAATTTGCATGAATATGAGTGGGACTCATTAACAAATGCTACAATGGAAATTCAGGTTGATGTCATACACATATACACCACTGCTATGAATTTTGAAAGAGGAGAAAGATCAAATTCTCAAGACCAAGCGAATTATGAAGATCCTTTCCATCCTCCTGTGGAAATCATCCCTATGGATCCTAGGCCATCTACTCATCATCAAAACAACACTCCAACGAATTAAGCAAATCATGGGTATATAAGACCTCATCCTATGAAAACAACATGGAATTGGGGGAGGTTTGGGATTGAGATGGTTCATGTTCACACACTTCTAGAACAAAAAGAGGGACTTAGTTCTAGGAATAGGCCATCCTAGTTATATTCATGTAATATTCCTCTAAACTCCTCTGATACTTCTAGGAAAACTTGCGATCGACAACTTTGTATGGAAGATAACTTTCTTGATCTTTTGTATTCATTCATGAATGATGAGGATGATATCAGTGTCTTTGCACTTGAACCCATCGAGTCTTTATCCCTCATCCATCCTGAGCTAATTGACTGGACTCTTTCTGAATCTATCCAGCCTATATCCTTTGACAATGATCATGACCTATCCAGATACCTAAATGTTGTTGAACCTTTCATTTCTCCCACCAATGCAATGAGAAGAGATATGATAGGGGAAGATATCAAGTATCTTAGTTAGAAAAACAAAAATAAAAGGAAAACACGGTTTGATGGTGAAAACCATTGTGGCAGTATTAGATTCTAAAATAGTAAAAATAAAAGATATATCCAATGGTGAAAACCTCTTTGAGGAACTTGCTGATGGGGTAATTGATGAATCTATCTTACACCTAACTCAAATTCCCTAGAAGATGTACTTTAATGGATCATTTATACAACAAGTTGTTGATGTTGATGTTCTGTTCATATCTCCACAAATCTATAAAATTCCTAAAGCATACAAGATAATTTTTTCTTGCACAAACAATATGGTTGAATATGAAAGATTCACTAATGAACTCAAACAGGATATAGAATGGAAAGTCAAAGAATTTCATGTTTATGGTGACTCTCAATTGATAATCAATCAAGTTACTAATGAATACCAAAATATCTAGAGAAAAAAATATTTCTATATAAATGTTTGGTTGATAACTTTGTATTTATCACTTTCCAACAGTTACTACATGAAGAAGATAGAACAAAAAATTCCATGGCTACCTTATACTCCATGCTACAACTTGAAGAAAATTAATTTCGCTATGAATTTCTGGTGGAAGAACTCCTATTCCATGTCTATGACACACTTGATCCCCAGATTGTCTATACCATCATTACCTCCAATACCTCTGGCTACTCTCAAATCTATCATTAAACCTTACAAGAAGTGCATCTCGGTATCTACTCATCGCTAATGACTTGTTTAAGAGGAGTCTAGATGGTACTCTCCTTAGGTGTCTAGAACATGAGGAATCTAACAAAGTGTTAAGAGAGGTCCATGAGGGTATTTATGAATCTCGCTTGAATGGTCTTTCCTTGGCTAAGAAACTCTTGAAAGTTGGACACTATTGGTTGGATCCTTTTATCATCACCATAGCATTTGGTTCTAGAGCTTATCAACTAGCTACTTTGGAAGGCAATGTTCTCAAAGAGCCTCTCAACACTCTTCACCTACAACAACTTTGTAGCTAGACATTCTGCTTCCTTGTACAACAACTTATGATCTTGAAAAAAAAACCTAAAAAGCATATAAAGTCCTGGAAAAAATGATCATCCTAGTGAAACCTGGAAACAAGCACCTAGATGTATCCACAAAAAAATCAAATTTCAAAAAAGACAAAAAAAGAGCAAAAAAATAAGAAAAGATAAAAAGTGCTTTGGTGAAAACCTAGAAATAGGTGCCTTGGTAGCAAAAACATAAAATAATCCCAAGTGGTGAAAACCTGGCAAACAATTGTCACTTGTAATTAGCGCTCCATCTATTAATGCACAACTAAGCTCTTGTGCTTTCATCCATCTCACTTTCCATTCCCTTGTGTTGTCATGGGTTGGAACTAGTCTTAGTCTTATCCTCAATTCTTATCTTTCGTCTAGGGGCAATCATATGCCTATTTGAGTTTTCAATGCTTTATCACTTGATCAATCTTTTGAGCTTAACTTGAGTCATTTTATCAGTCCTTTTTGATGGAAAATTTATCATTGACATTACTCGGTGTTTCTCAACACCCATATCCTACAATCTTTTTTAACACTACCAATCTTGACATCATTGTGTTCCTCAATACATATCGGATCTCACACTATCTATCACACACTTGCACTTTGGCTCAAGCACGAAGGTGTTCCTTAGCACCCAACATAACATTACAACTTAGAAGACTGAAATGAATGAGATATGCTGAACTATTTTCTTGTGTGTTGTATGTTATCTTTAATTTTTGCTTACTGTGTCTTCTAAGGTTGCTCGATGATGTCTACTTGACTAGACATTCATGACTAGGGGCATAACATATTTTCTTTGATTTCTGCTTGTGGTGTAGTTTGAATGATCCTAATTTGTCCAATGAACTAGGTGTTTATGGTAAGAGCCTCCATTGCGATTGGAACATTACACATACCTTGACCCTCTTTATTTGGAAACTTAGGTGATGTTGTAATTATATCATTATTTGTTGCTTGTGTGTAGAATGAAAGCTGACATTCCTGGTTATCTCAATTGCTTATGCCTTGATACAGGTGCTATCTTACAATATTAACTTGGAAACCATTGTCAAGTCATCTCAGCTCTTGTGCCTTGATGCTTACATTTTTTTCCTACATCTTGTCTGATAAGGTTGTATTCACATCTCCATGGCCACTCTTGCACCAGTGAAGGTTGTACTGACCTCCAATGTCCCAAATGTTAGGAATAGTCCTAAGAGATAACTGAGAGGGGGGGTGAATCAATTATCTACAAGTTTCAATTCTTTATCCAATTAAGTATAATTAAACATAAAGCATAAACACAATGAAAGAACACTTGAACACAACACCAATATTTTGGTTATGAGGAAACCCAAATAGGTAAAAACCCCAGTGGGAATTGACACCCACTAATATTCTGCACTAGTGTATTATGATCCTTGTTAGAAGATCCTTAACCCTATTAGGAGTTGCTTTATATTTAGTATAGTAGACCTGGTCAAGGGTCAAACCCTGTTAGGAGTCTTTTACAATTAACCCTGTTAGGGGTGAGGACGCATTGTCTGAGAGCACACTGCTCAAATGGACGAAGGCTACAACCTTCTAAATAAAAGATACACACTATATCTGGATCTTGGTGAACTACACTTAGACCTGCTGTCTGGATCAGTTCAAATGTATAGCACAAATACTTTACTTGGTCACATAGACCTTCTTCTGATGGCTCAACACTTCACACACTCTGCTCTACACTTCACAATCAACTTTGAACCACACTCAAGCAATCACAAATGACTGCCTATAAATATCTTTCCTCTAAATGATATAATCAAGTCAGCCTATTAGAACCACCTTGAAATCATGTTAGAGAAGCCATAACAAACTCCAAATATAATTTAGTTGGCTCTACTAAGCACGCAACACATTCTGGGACCTCTCCAATAAGATAATTATAGACGCACGCTACACACTATTGACTCTACCAAAATAACTGGATCTTTCTCCTCAAGTTGAATTACCTCATGCACTCTTAACTAAACATTACTAGCTCTTCTCCAAGCTCTAATCCAAGGGTGCATACTGAAATGATAGGTGCAACTCCAGAACCAATATAATCTATGTCGGCTCTTCTGAATAAACACAAGAAACTACTACTGCTGAATAGTGACTGCATAACTTCACTTATACTAATCATCGAACTCTATGTCCATGAATGTAATATCACTAACATGTCTTCATCACATATCCAAATGCGCAAGGCTATATGATAACTATACGAACAACCATGCACAAAACACTGCATGTAACTCTGTCAGGAACAATGCTGACACAAGTTGCTATATAACTATCTGTACTAACAATTAACCTCTGTGCCCATGATATCATGCTAATAATATGTCTATGCTACATATACTGAAATCTTATTGCATAAGTCTTCCACACATGCTACTTACCATATGTTGTCAGCAATGACAAACATACAATCAGTACTGGCCTGCTGGCAAATCTCCAACAATCTCCCCCTTTGGCATTGATGGCAACATATGGAATGAAAAACTCCACCAATCCAAATGAATAATTATTTTATAACATTCTCCATTTCCTCTTCAAAACTCCCCCAAAGATGAGTCCTCCATCTGCTGCAATATTCTTCAACATTCTCCATTTCCTCAATTAAACTGATGTCATAACTAAATATTACTCCCCCTTAGTATATTACTTCTCCTTTTACTTATGTTTTTCATGACTATATATTACTCCCCCTTTGACATCAATGGCAAAAGGTGTCAATTAGTTTAAGCACTAGTACTACTCCTGAAGTAGAGTAGTCAACCATCCATCAGTCCCTGATGACTGATGCCCTTTCTTTTGTCTTCTAAGCAGAATCAGGGAAGGAAATTACTCCCAACTTCTCCCTGAGATACTCAAAAGTATCCTTTGGGAAGGGCTTTGTGAATATGTCTTCCAACTGATCTTTAGTACTCACATAGTCCAACTTGACTTCTTTCTCTACCACTTTCTCTCTTAGGAAGTGATACTTGATCTCAATGTGTTTTGTCTTTGCATGCATCACAAGGTTCTTCGACATGTTGATAGTGCTAGTGTTATTACAGTGAATAACAATATGATAATCAATCTGAATTCATAAATCCTTTATCATCTACTTGATCCAAATAATTGTAGAACAATTCAGGGCTGCTGCAACATACTCCACTTCTATTGTTGACTGAGAGATACAATTTTGCTTCTTGCTTGTCCAAGTGACAATTCTATCACCAAGAAACACTGCTCCACCTGATGTACTCTTTCTATCATCAATGCATCCTACCCAATCAAAATCAGTATACACATGAAGCTCAACATTTTTTGAATTAGGATACCATAAACCATAATCTATGGTGCCCTACAAATATCTGATTATTCTCTTTATTGTCATGAGGTGACTTTGTTTAGGCTCTGCTGCAAATCTTCCAACTATGCCAACTGCATTGGAAATATCAAGTCTAGTTTGAGTAAGATATATGAGTTTACCAATCATAGACTTGTATAATGTTGTATCTATAGCTGGAGAATCATCTTATTTTGTAAGCTTGCTTCTAGTGAGCATAGGTGTCCCTACTAGATTGCAATCATCCATCTTGAATTTCTTCAATATATCTTTCACATACTTAGACTGATTAATGAAAATACATTTCTCTGTCTGCTGCACATTCAATCCCAAAAAGTATTTGATAGGTCCAATTATGCTCATCTCAAATTCACTCTACATCTCCTTAGCAAATTCAACACTAAGTTTGTCATTACCTCCAAAGATAATGTCATCCACAAATATAGCTACAAGTAGTAGTCCTTCAGATGTCTCTGTTATGAATAAGTTACAATCTATTGCTCCTTTATTGAATCCAATCTTTGTCAGATATCCATCAAGTCTCTCATACCAATCTCTAGGGGCTTGCTTAAGTCCATAGAGGGCTTTCTTCAATCTGCATACCATATCAAGTCTGTCTGATAGGGTAAATCCTTCTGGCTGCTCAATATATACTTCTTCTTTTAATTCACCATTCAGGAATGCTGACTTAACATCCATTTGATAAACTTTGAAGTTTTTGAATGTTGCATAAGCTAGAAACAACTTAATAGCTTCTAATCTTCTCACTGGTGCAAAAGTGTCTGAATAGTCAATGCCTTCTCTCTGCGCATATCCCTTACACACTAATCTTGCCTTGTTTCTTACTATTGTACCATCTTCATTCATCTTATTTCTGAATATCCATTTTGTTCCAATCACATTCTTATCACTAGGTCTTGGGAACAATTCCCAAGTATCGTTCTTGATAATCTAATCTAGTTCTTCTTTCATAGCATCATGCCAATCTAAATCATTGCATGCATCTTCAACACTTAAGGGTTCAATCTGAGATAGTAAACATATCACCTCATTGCTTTTAGAACTCTTTTCTTTTGATCTTGTTGTGACTTTTCCGCTCTAATCTCCAATGATGTCATCCTTGGAATGATATCTAGATGTATACTTTGGAGCTTTGGGTGATACTATCTTATCTGCCTTTGGAGTTTCTTCTTCACTTGTCTCAGGGTCATTGAATAACACATCAATACTGTTAAATATTTCTTCAATAACTGTCTCACTAGTGGAGGGTTTGGGTTCTTCTTCAATCATGGGTGAGTAATCATGATATCTTTCTTGAATCATAAACTTTTCATCAATCTTAACATGAGCACTTTCAATGATCTTTTTCAATCTTAAATTGAAACATCTATAAGCTTTACTTTTATTAGAGTAACCAAGGAAAATATCTTCATCTCTTCTTGCATCAAACTTGCCTACTGCTTCATCTCTCTTGATGTAGCACTTGCTTCCAAAGATTCTGAAGTATTTTACTGTGGGAACATTACCAAACCATAGCTCATATGGTGTTTTGTCTGCACCAGGCCTCAATTGAATTCTATTGATGGTATAGACTGTTGTATTGATTGCATCTCTCCAATAGGTGTGTGCAACTTTTCCTTCAATCATGATGGTGCACACTGTATCAAGGATGATCCTATTCCTTCTCTCTATAATTCTATTCTGCTGAGGGGTTCTAGGTGCACTCAACTACCTCTTGATGCCATGTTCTTCGCAGTACTCATAGAATCTGTTAGAGGCAAATTCTCCTCCTCTATCTGATCTCAAACATTTTATCTTTAGTCCAAATTCATTCTCAACCTTAGCTTTGAATATTTTGAACTTCTCAAATGCTTCTGACTTGTCTTTCAAAAACATAACCCACATCATTCTAGTATGGTCATCAACAAACAAAATGAAATACCTTTCACCATAGTATGATCTTGTTTGAGTTGGTCCACATAGGTCTTTATGAATCAAATCTAGCTTGTTCTCTACATAATTGAGCTTGCTCCTGAATGAGTTTCTCACATGCTTTCCCATCACACATTCCCTGCGTATAGTATCAACTGGCTTTGCTATGCTAGGTAGATCTCTTACTGCATTTACATTGCTTATCTTTACTATGTTATCAAAATTGATATGACATAGTCTTTTATGCCACAACCAAATGTCATCTACTTTAGCAACAAAACAACTTGCTTCTGGATTAAGCTGAAAAACATTACCTTTAGTCTTTGATCCTGATGCAATTATTTCTCCTTCTTTGTTGTTAATGATGCACTTGTTTCCATTAAATTCCAATATGTAACCTTTGTCAAGTAACTGCTCAACACTTAGTAGGTTATGTTCCAAACCATCGACATAAAGAACATCATTAGTATTGTTCTTTCCATCCAAGGTGATGGCTCCTCTACCAATGATGGGTTTAGGAGTGTTATCTCCAAATCTAATCATGCCACCATTGTATTTGTCCAGATGAACAAATCTATCTTTATCACCTGTCATGTGATGTGAACAACCACTGTCTATAATCCAATCTGTCCTTATATCAACTTGTGAAATCAATGCTAGCTCTTGTTTCTCTTTCTCATCTTCATGATCTGTCTTATTGTTCATTTTATCTATGATAGCAATAAATCCAATTTCTTCTTCAGCTGAATCATCATCTGAAACTCCAATTCCAACATAGTAACATTCTGTGAGTATTTAGGCTTGTAGTCATTTTTGAACTTTCTAGCTCTTGAAGGACATTTAGATGCAATGTGACCAATCTTATTACATGAAAAGTATTTAAATGGCAATTAACCTTCATATTTTCCTTTTCCTTTCTTTTCTCTTTTGGAAATCATAGCAATGAAATCATCTAGTGTTTTCTCTTCATCATCATCATCAAAATTACTAGAAGTGTTTGCAGATTTCTTACCATGAACTATTGCTTTGCAGGCTGTCTCACTTTTGGGTTCTGTCTTCAATCTTGAAATCTCAAAAGTTGAGATTTTGCTGATCAAGGTCTCTCTCTTGAAATTTGATGTAAGCCGCATGGTCTCATCAAGGATGTTGATCTTGTTTTCATATTTTGGAGTGAGGGTAGTCATCAATTTGTCCATAATATCTTCCTCTGAGATCTCTCCACCATTGTTCCTGATTCCAGCAACTGCTTAATTGATCCTTTGATTGTAAGCTCTGATGTTTTCTTTAGGTAGCATCTCTAATGCATTGTATCTTTTCTTCCATGTTTTTCTGTGCACATCCTTTGCTTGTTTGTCTCCTTCAAATATGTCTTCTAGGTACTTCCATATTTTGTGGGTTGTATCTACTTTCTTTATTTCTAAAAACTCACCATCAGATAGGGCACTAATAAGGGCTTCTTTGGCCATTGCATTCTAATGAAACAATTCCTTTTTCTTATTAGTAGCATCATCCTTTTCAAGGTCTTCTAAAGTAGGGATCTTGACTGCTTTGATAGTTACATAAAAAACTTCAAAAGTAATGCATTGCAAATGTGTCACCATCTTGTTCTTCCAATCAAGATAATTCTCTCTATCAAACTTAGGAATTTATTTTCTGAAGAATGCCATCTAATCAACCTCAAGCTATTAAAATTTCTCTCTGAGGCACTTGGCTCTGATACCAATTGTTAGAAATAGTCCAAAGAGATAACTGAGAGGGGGGGGGGGGGGGTGAATCAGTTATCTACAAGTTTCGATTATTTATCCAATTAAGTATACTTAAACATAAAGCATAAACACAATAAAAGAACATTTGAACACAACACCAATATTTTGGTTGCAGGGAAACCCAAATAGGTAAAAACTCTGGTGGGAATTGACACCCACTAATATTCTGCACTAGTGTATTATGATCCTTGTTAGAAGATCCTTAACCCTGTTAGGAGTTGCTTTACAATATATTTAGTACAGTAGACCTGGTCAAGGGTCAAACCCTGTTAGGAGTCTTTTACAATTAACCCTGTTAGGGGTGAGGATGAACTGTCTGAGAGCACACTGCTCAAATGGGCAAAGGATACAACCTTCTAAATAACAAATACACACTATATTTGGATCTTGGTGAACTGCACTTAGACCTGCTGTCTGGATCAGTTTCAATGTATAGCACAAATACTTTACTTGGTCACATAGACCTTCTTCTGATGGCTCAACACTTTTCACACTCTGCTCTGCACTTCACAATCAACTTTGAACCACACTCAAGCAATCACAAATGATTGCCTATAAATATCTTTCCTCTAAATGATATAATCAAGTCAGCCTATTATAACCACCTTGAAATCATGTTAGAGAAGCCATAACAAACTCCAAATATAATTTAGTCAGCTCTACTAAGCACGCAACACATTCTGGGACCTTTCTAATAAGATAATTGTAGATGCACGCTACACACTGTTGACTCTACCAAAATAACTGGATCTTTCTCCTCAAGCTAAATTACCTCATGCAATCTTAACCAAATATTACTAACTCTTCTCCAAGCTCTAATCCAAGGGCGCATACTGAAATGATAGGCACAACTCCAGAACCAATATAATCTCTGTCAGCTCTTCTGAATAAACATAGGAAACTGCTACTGTTGAATAGCGACTACATAACTTCACTTCTACTAATCATTAGACTCTGTGTCCATTAATGTAACATCACTAACATGTCTTCATCACATATCCAAATGCGCAAGGCCCATGATAACTATACAGACAACCATGCACAGAACATTACCTGTAACTTTGTCAAGAACACTGCTGGCACAAGATGCTATATAACTGTCTATACTAACAGTTAACCTCTACGCCCATGATATCATGCTGATAACATTTTCATGCTACATATACTAAAAGCTTATTACATAAGTCTTCCATGCATGCTACTTACCATATATTGTCATCAATGACAAAAATATAGTCATTACTGGCCTGCTAGCAAATCTCCAACACCAAATGCTTAAATGATGATAAATAAATGGCTACAAGATCAGTGACTTGACTCATGTCTTAGGATGCATTTCATTCTAGGGATGCATGTAGTTGTGCATTTATGGTCTTTGTCGAGCTATGCTTTCCTTTCATTCTTCCTTTCTCCCCGTCAAGGAAGTCGATTGCAAAGCCCTTATTTTTTATCCTATTTTCGAGATTGAAATTGAAATCAGAGATTATTTAATTGCCAAATGTAGTTGATTGTTGATGCTATCACTTCTCACTCACCACCACCTTCTTTTCTTGGACTTCTAAGGCTGATCTTTGCCCCTTGTACCTCATTTTGATTTTTATCTCGAGGGGGCATGACAATATAGTAAATGTTTCCATCAATCAAAAAATATAGTAATTAAACCAAATCTTTATCAATCAAGTCAATTAGTACTAAACATCATCGCTTGGGGGATCTCAGCTTCATCGCTTCATATCAAGTTGGTATTCTCCACATCTCCTTTCTGAAAGAGTGTTCTCATCGCTTCATATTAGTTCACTCGAACATACATCTTTTCGATCTCTTAGGACATATCATTTTCTTCAAGACCCATATCAATCTGGTATTGTCTCTTAGATGATTAGCTATCTCAATCTCTTTAGACATATTCAGTCTCATCGCTTCATATCAGGATGGATACTCTCATATTGCTTATTGGTCTTCGTTCTATCAAGTTCAAAGTTAGATCTCTATTAGCTATCTTGACATCATCATTCTTTGACTCAATGTGTTCCCAGATCGCTCACACATTAGTCGAAGAGGGGTGAATGTAATCACCTAAAATTGGTCTAGTAGAACTTGAGCCCCTAATTTGGATCAAATTGCCTCAAATAAAATCCTACATCTCAAAGGCATATTTGCTAGACATAAATGTGTAGAGTAACCCTTAAAAAATCCCCTTTGCATAATTAAATCAAAAATATTATATCAAGTTTATACTATGGTCTAATTTCTAGAGGTTGCATATTTATTTAATTGCTATAATATTGCTTTAATATAAAGTTTCTACACTTTTATTAAAAGAACACATTCACATGTGTGCACATACTTAATCTTGATTAATTAGAAATTAAAAGGGATTTGTATTTTCAAAAATGTTATTTTATCTTATTCTACCTAACATCTCCCTTTTGCCTCTTAATCCTCACCATCATTTCTACCTAACCTTGCATCTCCTTCACTCTCCTTTTGCATCTTCATCTAAATCACTCATTCTTTTGCCTCTTAATCTCCACCTTTCATTTTTGAGTAAATTCCTTTAAAAGGAGGCTCTTCCTTGGATCAAGGGTTCCATCTTGATTTTTGTTAAAGTCCTAATCTTAGTTTATTGCATTCTAGCTTTCTTATATTCTTAGAGTACTTTTGCTAATTTGAATTCTTAGTTGCTCATAGTTTAATTCATTTCTAGCTTAATCTTACATTGTTAATCTAATTTCCTTTCTTGCATTGCTTCAATAGCATAGCTATTGCACTTTCATTCAAGAATACTTGTTGTTTGCATTCATTCTAGATTCTTAATCTTTTAGCTTCCTTTCTATCTTTGAATCTTCCATTTTGGAGTAGTCAAGTCACTTATCCTCTATGCCAATTTAATGAGTATCATGAGAAGGATTAAACTCACTTCAACTAGGAAGCTATAAGCTTCTTCTTGAGATATCCTTCTTCATCTTCTTGAGATATCCTTCTTCATGGATTCTCTCAAGTGTAATGGTTTATAGAAGTGTGTCATATTTTGATCACACAAAACCTATATTCGTAACATCACATTATTGCATATTCAAGCTTTAGCGAAAATGGATATATTGTAATCAATTAAGGCATGTTGAAAACCCACCACATTTCATTCTTTCCAAATAGAAAAAATAAATTTCATTCTAAAAGTGTGCCAAAGTTGCACAAAAGGAAATGGAAATCGAGAACTATCTCTTAGAAGAACCATATGCGAAGAAAAAGTTTGTGGGCACAATAGAGAAAAAAAATCATGTATCCATACCCAATAGTTTTGAGCCCTATGATAGAACCCAAAAAAGTGTAAGAAAGATATCAGACTGGCCACAAAAAGGGCAACAGGGATTTGGAATACCCAAATGATGAAGGTGAGACCCCAAAGGAAGGCCTTGGAAAAGAATACACCAGGAAAAATGAGCAATTTTTGGTTTTGTGATGGTAAACCAAAGTACTATAATAAAGTGTAACCTTTAGGAAGAATGTGAAGATTGTAAATGCCAAAACTAGTTTAAAACCTTGACCATAGGAAAGTGACACGAAAGCCAAAGATATACCTATCGAGGTTTGTATCTGAGAAAAGAAGTCTTTGGATACCAACGCCAGTCCTTCCACCATGTAGTGTGACTAGTGATACCAATCTTATGTAAAATTTTAACTGGAAAAAGAGAGATAAGCAATTCAAAAGTGTCTCGATCTTGGTGAGTCAGACAAAATTGAACTTGAGCATCCTCCCAACTGCAAAGAGACAGAGAAGATCTGCAAAAAAATCCTTTTAGGTACAAATGTCGCGCTTATGAAAGCATAGAGAAAAAAGATGTTGGAAAGTTGACTTTACTAGTGTATATGACTAAGTTTAGTGTTGTCATTATGGCAAAAAAGTCATATGAAGTTTTGGAGTCAACACACTAACTTAGAAGATCAAAATTTGGCTAAGTATGGAAGATAGAGCAGTCAGTGAAGCACCTGATAAACAAAGCATCAACGCACATGTGTATGATCAAGTTTTGGTATGCACCCTTGAAGATAAGCTTTTGATTATGTTAGTAAGCTATGGTTAAGCACGCATGGTCAAATGTGATAGTATGAAGAAGTTACATCGAGTTGAAGTGACATAGACAGTGAGCGGTAGAATAGAACAGAGCATGCAAGGAAAGATTTTGATTAGCGAGTATTATTTTGTTTTGTAAAGGCTATGCGCCTATTGTATTTATGTTATAGACTTGTTAATATCATTGTATGTAAACATTCTTGAGCTAATTCATTTGGAAGCATTATATGTAATAGGTTATAGGCCGACTTAGTAAATAGTTTTTGTTGCGCCTATATATAAAACATGTGCTTTTGTATTTGAGGATGAAGAGTTGATAGAAGATGTAATAGAAGAGCAGAAGTATATGAAGTATGTGTTAAGAGAAGTAAGAATGATATAGAGCTTTACAAGAGGTTAAAGCATCAGTGCACAAAAGGAACTGATCAGACAACAGTGTCATAGAAGCAGTTCACCCTTGCAGGTATAGTGTGTATCTAATATCCAGGAGGTTGTAGCCTTCTCTATTGAGCAGTGAGCTCTGGCAGTGAGCCTTACACCCCTAACAAGGTTTTTTACTTCAAGACTCCTAATAGGGTCTGAAATTTGATAAGGTCATTGTACTAGGCATTGTAAAGAGTGCTCCTAACAGGGCAAAGGAACATTAACAGGTTCATAATACAAAGTACAATCATTAGTGGGTATTAATTCCCACCGGGGTTTTTCCTTTGGCCAAGGTTTTCCTGTAATCATATCTGACATTATGTGTTATGGTTGTTTACTTTATTTGCTTTAATATTCAGCTCATTAATTAAGTAATTGGGCTAAGTTTCAAGAAGCAGAAAAATATTAATATTATAGAACACTAATTCACCCCCCCCTCTCAGTGTTCCCATTTCTAACAATTGGTATCAGAGCTTTGGTCCTCTAAAGATAAGTTTAACCACTTGAGGAGATCATGGTTTCAGAAGAAGTAAAACATCTGAAAAAGAATCTTGAAGCAACTCTTGAAGATATTGATAGATCTGAAAATGAAATTGAAGAACTGAAATTAAAGGTCAGTGGTTCACAGGTATTCATCAAGAAACTGAGAAAAGACTTGAAAGATTGTTCTATAAATGATTTGGGAAAAATGGTCAAAAAGATGAATGAAGAAAACACATCTTTGAAGGATCAAATTGAAGATTTAGATGAAAATCTAACTAACAATGAGGAAGCCTATGAAGAACAGATCAAAGAAAACAAACAGTTGGATGAAGAACTGAGGCAAGCAAACATGAAAATCTTGGAGTTAGAAAACATCAAGAAAAAGGTGGAATCTGAATTGACTGAAGCAAAGAATCATATTGACAAATTGCACACAAGTAAGGATCTAATAGAGTCACAGTTGTATGCACATAAGATTAAAGGAGATACCACTGGTATTGGATTCAATGAAGCACAAAATCAAATCAACGCTATGTGAGATAGAATGAAAGCACCAGAAGAAGCTATAGAAGATAAGAAGATTGAAAATCATATTGAGGCTAAAACAGAACCATCTAAAGATGAACATGTGTGTGTGAAAATTGTACCTGATCTGTAAACACAACACTCAGTAAAAAATTAGAGGTTAGTGATAATCAAAATCGTGCAAAATTGAAATCTAATCTAACCAAGTGATTTACTGCCTTCTAGTAGGTGTGAGATTGATGTTCTCAGATTGTAATCGAGATCAGTGACCTAGATGACACCTAAATGAAGGATTTGAATGCAATTGATCTAGATATGAGATTGAATGCAATTAAGCTATTTTTTTTTTGGATTTTATGATGCAATAAGGAATGAAAACTTGATATGAATCTATGCTAGATGAAATTGATATGCTATGAATGCTATTGAAAATTGATATGCTATGAATTGATCTATCTAACAATGATATGCAAAGCTATGAAATTCTATGCTATGATATGAAAACTATGCAATTGAAATTGATCTCACAAAGCTTTGAATTCGCAAGTTGAATCTTTCAAGTCCAATTCTCCAGCGTGATTGTGCAAAAATATGAGATGATTTGTGAAGAGCTGAGCCTTTAATTTATAGAAATCCAGGGCTTTGGAGGTGCATGGGAAAAAGCCATAAATCACTCAAATAACTCAGGTTGATTTTTGAGTTATTTTTAAATAAAGGATAATTAACTCACAAAAACATGCAAAAGCTAAGCTTTAACTCAAAATAGAGTTTAGCTTTAATTGATAATTGATAGTTGTCTGCTTTTATGATTGTGCATGTTTTAATTATGAATTAATTTAATAAATAAAGTGATTTATTTCCAACTTAACTGATTTTTGAAATAAAATAATTAATTTATGGGTTAATTAACTATTTATTCAAACTTTTATTAAAAATTATATTATTAAATAAATGACAACATGCTTTAATTAATTAAATAAGAATTTAATCAATTATTCATAGGAATTTTAATTTATTGTCAAAATTAAATAATACAATTAATAATAGATAGAATTAAATTTAATTAAACAATTAAGTGGCAAATATTAAATCTAATTAATTAAATATGCAAAATATTTAATTAATCAAACTTTAGGATAAATATGATTTATTGCCAAATAATTATAAAATTAAAGATAATTATGATGATTAGGAATATTACTAGGAATATTCCCCGATGCAAAATTTAAGATAATCAATTATGATTCGATGATGTTAAGATGTGCCTTAGGTTAGGACTTTGATGTCGATTTTGTTCGATTTGTCGATGTAGGAGGTTAATGAACATATAGCCCATTTTTGGGGTATTACATTTTGCCCCTCTTTGAATTACTATGCGAAGTGCAGTGGTTCAAAGATAGTCTATGTTTGATAAAGATATGAAACTGATTCAAAAGATAAACCGATCTCAAGATAGAAACCAATTGAAAGATATTGAGATAGGAGGTCCTGAATGACCAGAGATAATGTTTACTATAGCAGCAATAAACCGATGATTGCGAAAAAGTGTCAAAACGCCTGATTCCAAACCTTAGGATTGCAAAGAAGTGAGTGACCCGTTCTAGACTCGATTGTCTTAGGAGAACTAGCAGGTATCACATCCGAACCCTTCAGTTGCCGAAGAACCAAGGAAAGAACACTATGATCTGATGGTTGCAAAAACTGATACAGATTACAAGATTAAGAGAATACCAGATTGATATGGATCTTGATGAATTTGATATGCCCCAAGTGATGATAGATTTTCCCCGAGCGATGAGGACTTTTGATGAATCAGTAACTAGACGTGATTATTGTCTTGATCACTGATGAAAGATATTGATAGATTTGATCGATAGAATTTGATTTACAGACTTTGAATGATGTGCAATACCATGCCCCCTTCGGGATTAAAATTGAAATCTGACAAGAAAAGTCAGCGTTGATAGTTTAGAAACATGTTAATCAATTTGAGAAGTGGTTATACACGTCCGAGAACGCATTCTGCATCGTTTGGAGGTCCTAGAGACCGAATTTGACTAGGTTTGACCATGAGTTGACCATGGTTGACCAAGTTAAAATTTTGATAGTTTGATGTTAGATAATCAGTTAAGTTGAATACTGGATTTTTGTGATGATTGAAGGTCGATTATGCAAGTAGTTAATAATATGAATGATCTCAGATTTGAATTTTGATCCCAAAAAAGGATTCTACTTGCTGCTTCGTTGGAGGAACCTTCGTGTGAGATTCAACTCTTGTTAGACTTGAAGATGCGATTTGAAGAATCATTTAAGCATTGAAGTTCATTTAACCATTGTGAGATCATGCAACATGCAAAATGTAGAGATACATGCAAAATGATATGCAACCTAAGACCTAGGACCTAGTCACTGATTATATGTCGATTTGTTATCATCATTGAACTTTTAGGTAACTGGATAAATCAATACAATGCCCACTAGCCATGAAACCATAGACATATGAATATCAATTTGTATGCGCAATAATCAATACAACACCCACTGGTCAACAACCATGGATATATGAATATTGATTTTATTTCAGAATGTCAGATTAGATATAAGCACCAAGGCATAAACGCCAGGATGACCTGAATATCATGTCCATTGTGATATAGCAATTTGTACAAGCATCAAAACATAAACGTCGTGATGACCTGAGTACGCCTTGCATTGCAAACACATCAAATAGTCAAGAGATAATTCTAAATCCAATGTGAATTACCCATAGTGACCCTTTATCGTTCACATCCTTAGGCAAGATCGCGTTCCACAGTAGGAGAAAGAACTTACTCAAAAAGACAATAGTTAGATCAAACTTCCTTGAATTTTCTGGGTACCAATGGTTGAGGTACGCATGGCCATCCAATTCGAGATAGAGGCTCTTACAGTCGGACACCATTTCAATCCAGAATTTCCAAAGTTGTTAGATTTTCACATACAAGCAGAAGACAAAGAAAAGATTATGCCCCCAGTCATCACCCTCTAAATCCTATAAAGGACATCATCGAAGAGCTCGAAGGGACACAATATGCAAAAATCTCAATGCAAATCAGCAAGCATACAAGGAGATAAAAGCATGTAAAAAGCATAGATTGTTTTCAGTTGAGTTTTGATGTTTGATTGTGTTGTTGTAGATGCAAAATCCTTTCTGGAGACGAGACAGACAGACTGACTCAACTTGAATCTTCAAAGGACTCTGACTGGATAGGATACGTCTAAGATACATTGGAGACCATAGGATATGACATTGATTGTCCCCAAGTGTTAAACATTGATAGGATACAGATGCTTGAGCTGGTTGGTGTACAGATCGACTTATTGAAAACTGGAAATGCTGAAACAAACTGGGAGATATATACAAACTAAAGCAAGACTGAAAGCTAGGAAAGACCAAGATTGCGCTGATAGATGGAGCATTTGGAACAAGTGGCACCCGTTTGTCGAGTTTTCACCATCTTGGTAGAGATTCTATTTTTGCTACCAAGGCGCCTGTTTCCAGGTTTTCACCAAGGCACTTTTTCTTTTTTTTTTTCCTTTTTTTAATTTTTAATTTTTTCAATTTTTTTTTGGATTTTTGATATTTTTTTAATTTTTTGATATTTTTTGTTTTTTTTTTGTGAATCATCAAGGCGCCTATTGCTAGGTTTTCACCAAGATGTTCATTTTTTCAAAACTTTTTTTAATTTTTATAATTTTTTCAGGACATTTTACCATAGACTGAATGCCTTAGGCGTATAATTTCTTCAGATGGAGAACATTGATTGGTTCTTGGAGCTGTTCTCCTTTAGTCATTGAGAGTTGATAGGCACCAGAGCCAAAAGTAGCAGTGATAACAAAGGGACCCAACCAATTGGGTTTGAACTTCCCCTTGCGTTCTCGATGTGATTGATTTTTAGGATTTTCTCTCAACACTAGATCGCCAACCTGAAATTCTCTGTGTCTGACTTTCTTGTTGTAGCCTCTAGACATTCTTTTCTGATACACTCTGAGATGATCATACGCTTCTTGCCTACGCTCATCTAGTAATTTAAGTTCTTGTAACCTAGACACTCTGTAGTCTTCATCAGTGACAAGTCCATGCATTATGATTCTGAGTGATGGGATTTCAACCTCAATAGGCAGTACTACTTCAGACCCATAAACTAAAGCGAAAGGTGTAGCCCCTGTAGGCATTTTGATACTAGTTCTGTATGCCCAGAGAGCTGGATTGATCATGAGATGCCAGTCTCTTCCTATTTTATTCACTGTTCTGTGCAAGATTTTCAAGAGATTTTTGTTTGAAGCTTCAGCTTGTCCATTCCCTTGAGGATAGTAGATAGATGACCAATGTTGAGTAATCTTGAATTTGGCACATAAGTCATCTAGGTCCTTATTTTTGAATTGTCCCCCATTATCTATGATTATAGAGTGAGGGATCCCATATCTGTAAATGATGTAGTTCAGGATGAACATAGAGATCTGTTTCCTCGTTGCTTGTGTTAGAGGAACTGCTTCTACCCATTTTGTAAAATAATCTGTAGCTGTGATTATATGGGTATGTCCATTAGAAGAGTGCGGATGGATAGCGCCTATGAGATCAAATGCCCATTGTTGAAAAGGCCATTGTGTAGTAAAGGGAATTAGATCTCTCCCTGGAGCATGAATCAAGTTGCCACGTACTTGAAACTGTTGACAGTTTTTAGCAAATTTAATAGCCTCTTTCTCCATTTCAGACCAATAGTACCCAGCCCTAATAAGTTTTCAAGCTAACGTTAAACCGTTCAAGTGTGACCCACATATACCCTTGTGGACTTCCTCTAATGCACGTTGAGACTCTTCCCGTTCTAAACATCTAAGCAGTGTACCATCTAGACCTCATTTGTACAGGTCATTACCAATGATGACATATCGGGATGCAGATCGGATAAGGTTTCATTTCTCAAAAGGGTTAAAGGACTCAGGGATGATTTGGTCGTGGAGATAGGGGAACAGATTTTTGTAGTGAGATGAGTCATAACCTACAACGATGCAGATCATGCGGGTTTCAAGGGAGTCATATGCAGGATAGGATAGGGCTTCCACTAGGAACTCGTAGCGTAGCTCATGTTCGGGCTGCTGTAAGAGAGTAGATAGTGTCGCCATTGCATCGACAGCCTTATTCTCCATTCTAGGTATTTGCTCAAATGTGATAGAGATGAAGTATTTCTTTAAATCATCTACCATTCTCTTGTAAGGAATGAGCTTTTCATCTTTGGTTTGGTACACATCATTGACTTGATGGATAACCAATTGTGAGTATCCATGGATGTGCATCTCTGTAACTCTCCACTGTATTGCCATTTTCATACCATTGAGAAGTGCCTCATATTCAGTAATATTGTTTATGCAAGGAAACTTTAGTCTGAATGCTTTGGGTATCGAGTATCCTTGAGGAGTGATGAACAATATGCCTGCTCCAGATCCATTTTGTGTGTAGGAACCATCAAAGAATAACCGCCATGCTCTAGAAGAGAGGTGCATGATAGAGGAATCGAGAAATTCCATTTGCATGGGTGTATCATCAAACAGTGGTGCTTCAGCTAATTGATCAGCAATGACCTGTCCTTTAATAGCTTTTCTTTCAACATATTCAATGTCAAATTCACTCAAGAGCATGACCCATTTAGCTAGTCTACCTGTGAGGGCAGCTTTGCTTAGGAGATATTTCAGTGGATCAATTTTAGCTACCAAATGAGTAGTATGAGCTAACATGTAGTGTCTCAGTTTCTACGATACAAAGATCACAGCTAGACATGCCTTCTCTATCATTGAGTAGTTCTTCTCATAGGCCACTAAAGTTCTGCTGATATAGTAGATGGCTCTTTCTTTTTTGTTCTCATCATGCTGTGCTAGTAATGCCCCCAGTGATGTATCTGTTGCAGAGACATATAATATTAATGGCTTCCCATGAATAGGAGGCATTAAGATAGGAGGATTTGAGAGATAATTCTTGATATGATCAAAATTCTTTGCACAGTCTTCATTCCAGGCAAAGGTCACACCTTTATGTAATGTCTTTGTGAAAGGTTGTGATATGTCAGCTAACTGTGATATGAATCTCCTGATAGATTGCACTCTACCTTGCAACATCCTCATTTGACTGATATTTGTGGGAGGCTACATCTCTATGATAGCTTTCACCTTAGCTGGATCGACCTCAATACCTTTCTTGGAGATGATGTATCCGAGGAGCTTTCCAGAAGTGACTCCAAAAGCACACTTTTTAGGATTTAGTTGAAGACTAAATTTTTCCATTCTGTCGAGGATCATGCTCAAGTCTGTTAGATGTTCAGTTCTAATCATGGATTTTGCCAAGGTATCATCCACGTAATCTTCCATTGTTCTATGCATCATATCATGAAAAATAGATGTCATTGCTCTTTGATATGTAGCTCCAGCATTTTTGAGTCCAAATGGCATAACATTCCAACAGAAGGTTCCCCACGCACATGTGAAAGCAGTTTTCTCTTGGTCTTCTGGAGCAATTTTGATTTGGTTGTATCCAGAAAAACCATCCATAAGGGAATACATTTCATAGCCCGCAGTCATGTCCACTATCATATCAATGTTAGGTAGTGGAAAGTCATCCTTAGGGCATGCTCTGTTCACGTCTCTAAAGTCCGTGCACACTCTGATTGAACCATCTGGTTTTGAAATAGGTACAATGTTGGAGATCCACTCAGCATAGTCTATGACATGAATGAATCCATCTTTTAGGAGTTTTTCTAGTTCTACTTTGACTAAGAGTGCAACATGAGGATGCATCTTTCTCAATTTTTACTTGATTGGTTTTACTCCAGGAGCAATGGATAGATGGTGCATAATGAGATTGGGATCCAATCCTGGCATATCTGAATATTTCCATGCAAAATTGATCTTTTTTTCTGATAAGAATGTAGTGAATTTCTGTTTCTCTTCTTCTGATAGAGATTGTGCTATATGTACCAATTGTGATTCCTCTGTTGTACCCAAATTGATGGATTGAGTGGGCTCAATCAGAACTGGAGATCTATCCTATAAGTGACTCAGAAGGACATCAAATATCTCATCCTTAGGCACCTCAAAGAGGTTTTCACCTTCAAATACATCTTTTCTTTTTACTTTTGTAGGTTCTGAGACTGCCACAAAGTGGTTTTCACCCTCATAACTCTTTTTCTTTTTATTTTTATTTTTTTGACTAAGATATTTGATGTCCGACTCGGTCATGCTGACACTCGGTTTGCTGATGGAAGTCCTCATAGGCTTGACTGCATTGAGGTAACAAGCAAGGGCATAGTCATTTGGAAAGGTGTAGATACCATGGCTCGGGTTTGTGGAAGTTCGGTCAATAAGATCAGGACGTTGGATAGTTAAAGCAGGAAAGGCTTGGGATATGGTGTTCACAGATGTGGATATGTCATCATTGGTCCTAACCCGACGCTCAAGTTCAAAGGTGATATTACAGCTCAAAATGTTTAACTCGTGAATAGGCTCAATGTTATCGTGGGAATCCTCTTCAGCCATAGGTGGATCAGACACGTTAAGTTCATTGTTTTGCTCTAGACCTACGTTGGGTTGAGATACATATTGGTGAATAACATCAATATATTTCTTTGTGATAAGCTCATCTTCTTCTGGAATGACACCCCATTCATAGTCATTTGACTCAGCTTTTGATTCAAGATCTCTAGGAAATCTTAGAAAATGTGTGAAATCAGGATGAATACCCCAAGAAGGATTACCCTCAGTCTCTGACTTGAATTCATATTCATGGGAATCAATGTCAGAATAACTACCCCCTTCTTCTTGATCAGTTTGATTGCCTTCGAGATTGGTTGGTTCTTGTGGTGCAACCATCTCTTGCGCTACAGTAGGTTCTTGTGTGTCTACTACATTAATTCTTTTGATAGGATCATCTTTATCATCAAGAAGATCTTTGATCTCTTTAGGCAATTTTTCATAGGGGATGAGTTCTGAACTATCTGAATCATCATCTGAGGGTTCTGTCTCTTCTTTCTTGAGAAGGGGTTCTCCTGGTGCAATTTTTTCTATGACATGAGAACAACCACCTTTAAGATGATAGGGTTTCTTCTTAAAGCCTAAGCCACCAGTATCTTTGTTGGCTCTACCAATATGTGAAATGGGTGTCACAAGACCCTTTTCTCTGATTCCTAGAGGTCCTTGACCGGAATATCCCATCTTGGCTATCAATTTGTTCCCTGGACCATAGGAATTAGAAGGGATTGTAGGTGCTATAGATTCACTAGGTTGAACAATTTTAGATTCAAAATCCTCTTTGTATAGCCATGCCAGCATAGCTTCATCCTCTTCAAATTCTTGTTTGGATACTTGCTCCACCACAAAATTTCTTTTGTATGCTTCCATAGGTTCCTTAGGTTCTAATTTAGACTGCTTCAAGGATTGTCCATACGACTTAGGTGAGATTGGGAGAGATGTCAGAGACAAGACTGGCTCTATAGTGTATTCTCCCATCCCATTTTCTTTGATATTTATCTCTTTAGCAATGTCGTCCATCTTAGATGTGGAAGCAACATTTAGTTGCTTAATGGAAGATTCTCTGTTATTGGGAACAAGCTTATCGACACTTTCCTTCAATGTATTGTAAGTTGTACTTAGATCTGCTGGGATAGTAACCTCCATTCCTTCATAGGGAAATTTCAAGCATTGATGGTACGTAGAAGGAATGGCTTACATTTCATGGATCCAGGGTCTCCCTAGAAGGATATTGTAAGCCAATGGTAGATCAAGCACCTGACATGTGGTATCTTTGATGACCGGACCCACTCAGATGGGTAAGACAATGGTGCCTTTAGAAGCTCTTTCTTGTTCATCATAGGATTTTATGGTGATCTTCTTTTGAGGATCAATAGCCATCTCTGAGAATCCCAATTGTGTGATTAAGCTGTAAGAACAAATGTTGAGGCCTGCTCCCCCATCTATCAACACACATTTGACTCAACGGTTCTGGATCAAGACTTCTATGTGTAAGGGCTGATTATGTGGGTGACTCAAAGAGTTGTCATCTTCCTCTAAAAAGGAGATATATTGCAGAGACGTTAGATGACCAACCATAGTCTAGAATCTATCTAGATCTAGATCATCAGGAACATTAGAGCCGAGCAAAGCTTTGTCTAGGATATCTCTGTGAGCTGGAGATATTCAAAGTAACTCAAACATAGAGATTTTGGCATTGGTATGCTGGAGTTTTTGGATGATGCTGTAAGATGTAGGTCTTGTATCCTTTGGATTGGAAGATTTCAAGGCAACCTTCTGTTTAGAAGCAGATGTGAGATTGAAAGGTATCTTAGGGACATTAGATGAACTTGGCATTTGTCCTTTCAGATGAGCCTGAGCTTGTGATCTGGTAACCGCATTAGCTAAGGAATGATTTATGTCGCTTTGTACAATTATGATGACATTGCAACTCTCAGAGAGACATGGTTCAACCATATTGATGACAACATTGTTTCCAGGGTAGGCATAGTTGACTTTTGCCCCCATGTTAGGCTGAGAAGTGGAAACTCCCTTGCCATGTTGTGGAAATGGTTCTGTAAATGCTGTGTGATCATTATTGCTGGTAGGATTATCGATCATGATGTCCCCTTGATCTATCAAGTCTTGAATAGTATGCTTCAAGTGGAAGCATCCATTAGTTTTGTGGCCTTTAGTTCGATGGAAAGCACAAAATTCATTATCTTTCCACCAATATGGTTTTGGATCCGGATCAGGGTTTTGGATTGGTGGTAAAGAGATCATGTTATCAGCTATCAGGGTTCTCAGGGCAGATTCCAAAGATTCTCCCAGGGGAGTAAACTTTCATTTATTATCCCATCGTTTGAATGGCTTCTTTGGAGATGGTTCATCAGATTTTTGCTCTGAAGCTTCAATGGCTTTTGTGGCAAGGGTGAGATTGTAGGCCGGTGCCTTTGATGGGGTGTGGATAGTGTCAACAACACCATCAGAGATGATACCTTTGTTTCTATTCCAGCTCTTGTTTTTATCTTTTGAGCTAGATCCAGATTCAGACTTGTCCTTTTGAAGTGTGATTTCTCCTTTCTTGACAAGTACTTTCTCAATCTTGATTGCATTATCCACCATTTTATCAAAAGATACATGATCTTGCATTTGTAATGGATAATTGAGCTCTGGAACAAGGTTATTGATAAAGATTTCAAGTTTCTCCATTTCGGGAATTGGTCTAGCATATAGAGAAAACTTCTTTGGCCACCTCTTGAGAAAAGTTAGGAATGATTCCCTTGGATATTGCTTGAGGTTACAGATATCGATCATGGTAATCAGATGTTGAATATTGTAGGAATATTGTTGATAAAACAATTTAATCAATTCCTCAAAAGTTTTGATCGTAGAAGGTAATCTTGAAAACCACTTAATGGATGCTCCTCCCAAGGATCTAGGAAAAAGACGCATCAGATAAGTCAGTTCATGCATGAATTCCATGGATTGCATACAAAACTCTCTGACATGATCTTGAGGATCAGAGTGTCTGTCATATTTGTCGTACTTTGGCATCTCCACTCTTTTTGGGAATGGAGGCATATACAAGTCTTTGTCAAAAGGGAAAGGACAAAGGGCCTCCATGGAGAATTCCTTGGGTTCCTTCTCTTTCTCAATCTTATTCATTTTGACCTGCATAGCATGCAGCTAGTTCATTATGGCCGTCATCAGAGTTTCTTCCTCATGCGTGATGATATTTTTGACATTGAAGTGAGGAGGAAGTTTAGCTCCTTCCTGGGCTAATTGCAAAAAGTATGCCTCTCTATCCACCTTCAAGAAATGCCTCATCATTCTCTTGAATTCATCGTCGTTCTGACATCGATGGATTTCAGAGGGTGTAGGTTCTTGGTCGGCATTATGTCCCTGGGATCCTCCTCCTAGAGAACCATGGTTTGTCTCTGCTTGAGACATGGTAGGAGTTTTTGGGCTCCCTAGAACAGATTGAGGAGGAGTTTGTTGATTATGTCTGTGAGTTGATAAAGGAGGTATGTAACCAGTTTTCAATCGAAAGTTACCGAGACCGTCGTCTTCGTAGATACCGGACTTGATGAGTTGTTCAAGAGTTGGACCCAGGGTATTGGTCAAAAGTAAGTTCTGAGATGTTTCTTCTGATTTCTTATGTGAAGAAGCTCTGGTTTCCACCATTAACTTTGAATGAAACAGAAGAAAAGGATGAAGACAACTGAAGATCTATTTGATTCGAGAAAATCAGATGACGCAACCTTGTCAAGATTATGATTGTTTTGAAGATCTGATGAGATGTGGGTGAAGGAAACTGTGCCCTAGATGTATGGGATAAATCGCCCAAAAGATAGCGGACATGAGTTCCGAACACTTAGTCTATTTTTTAAGATTGATAGTTATGACAAGGTTTTGAAATGAGATAAAAGGAACTCAAATTGATCAAACAGAAGGCTAGATCAGATTCAAAAGATCAATCTCAGAAAATGGTAGAATGCTCAATAGCTACTGCTCTGTTCCTGACACAATGATATTTTTGATAGATTCTGGAACTAGGCTGGAAACATTGGATATCTTGCAATTTGACAATTTCTGACAACTCTCTCAAATTTTTCCAAATGACACTCTGCAGACTCGTATGACACTGGGTAGTCTATGAAATGACAGTTGCTAAACTCGTACGATAGTTGGGTAGCAATGAAATGATAGTTGACAAAACTCGTACGATAGTTGCTAACAAGGTTTTGACTTTCTTGAATTTGCTGGTTTGAAAACTCGTACGACACTGGGTTCTCAATCGTATGACAGATGGGCAATACTGAAATGACACTTGACAAAACTCGTATGACTTTTGACTTCCTGAAATGACTTTTGACTCCAGAAAGAATTTTACGTCAATTTTTGCAAAATTTAAGGTTTTCAGTTTTGGATTGTTTGCAAATTGTACTGTCCAGATTTTGAAGGTTATACTAGATTTGATCATTTTTAATAGCCAAGTAGATAAACAAGCATGCAGAACAGCAAGCAAGTGATTCCAAGCACATCTGAAAACAATGAACAAGGGCAAAAGCAACCTTGCGCATGAACAATCAAGTGACCAAATTGTGCTAATCCCTGAGAGTACTAATTGTGTATGTTCTAAAAAGTTTTGCAATAACACACATATACTTGAGAATGAAAAATTGGCCTCTCTAGGGTTTTTAGTAATGGTTTGACTCTACAAATTTTATGATTCAAAGGGGTGAACTCCAATCCCGGTCCACCAGGGTTTTGACACAGTCTGAGAACTTAATCTTCAAGAGCTGCTAGGGAGATCTGACAACCCAACAATGAACCATACCCATGGAGATTTCTTCCACAAGGACATTTATATAGCGACTGTCACTACCACGGCGAAAATGGCTATGACCGCTTGAGGTTCTGTCAACGCAGTTTGCCCTGTGAAGGGATTGTCCGCTACGATTAACCCTCTCTAAAGGTGACTCACAGATTTATACCACAAGGGGACTTGGCTCTAGATCCAAGGTTTTGATACCTCTTCACTTTTAACCCAAACAAAGCAAGCAGATTAATCTGACACGCTAAGACAAAGTTTTGCTTCACCAAGGTTTATGATGTCAACTCCACGTGATCTATCAACCTCTTTGGGGAGAGAATGTATCAATCAATAAGAGAAGATGCACTAACCAATTTTGATTCATCAAAGCTCGTGATATCAACCCTACGTGATCTATCAACCTCTCCGGAGAGAGAATGTGTCGATCAATAAGAGAAGACGCACTAGCCAAGTTGAATGTGAAATGCACTAAGTATCCTCCCTACCTACAAGGATTCCATCGTCAAGAAAGATTTCTCTAGGAATCCAATCTCTCAAGAATCACAAATAGTGTTCATAGGGCTTAATTACTATGTGAGCACAGATATATTCCCGAAAGCAAATCTACCAAAAGTACCCAAAAAGCAGAAAGAGGAACACTTAACGCTTAAAGTGAATATGAGATGAGTCCACAAGGTGGAACACTTAACACCTCACACAAGCTGAAAATGAGTCCCCAACTTAGAAAACAACTGAGTTCCTAAAAGCACAAAAGGGTTGCCAAGTGGAACACTTAACGCTTCTATCTTGTTGACCCCTCCCCTTTATGGTGCTGAGATTGCAACCACGGGGCGAAAATGAGGGGCCGACAGATTAGCGAGTCCAATAACCCAAGATAGCAATCAAGATCAATCATAAGTATTCTAAGACTACTTAATGAATCCTTAAGGGATCACAACCTAGTATCAAATTATGCAAGTGTGTAGAAATAGATCAAAAGCATGAAAAGAGGCACACAAGCTTGACACGTGAGAGATTTATTTTAAGTCCAAATCAAAATGTTTTCAGAACAAGGAGAATACCTCGTGATCCTTGCAACGCGCTTAGTAGATTTTACCTAATTTTTAGCAATTCTTGCACTTTTCCCAATCAAAATCAATAGAAATCAATCAGAAACAGTAAATTTCAATTGTTAGGGTTAGCTGTCAGTCAAAATCCGAAAATCAAATCTGACAAACTGTTTGCAAAAATGAAACGACAATTGAAATTTGGTACCAAAACTCGTACGACAGTGGGTATGCTCCCAGACGATAGTCCAGAAACTCGTACGACACTGGGTATGCTACCATACGACAGTTGAGCTCCCAAACGACAGTGGGTATGTGATGAAATGAGTCTCGATCCAATAGATTGTCGTACGATAGTGGGTCCAGTATCATACGACAGTGGGTATGCTTCCATATGAAATTTGTCAGAAACTCGTACGACAAATGTACGGACAAAAATTAAAAATCATAGTTTTGCACAGATCCCGAGAAGAAAAAGATAGAAATTGATAGAATTGAATTGGAAACCTGTTTCAGGGCCCCACGGTGGGCGCCAGAAATGTGTGTGTGAAAATTGTACCTGATCTGTAAACACAACACTCAGTAAAACATTAGAGGTTAGTGATAATCAAAATTGTGCAAAATTGAAATCTAATCTAACCAAGCGATTTACTGCCTTCTAGTAGGTGCGAGATTGATGTTCTCAGATTGTAATCGAGATCAGTGACCTAGACGACACCTAAATGAAAGATTTGAATGCAATTGATCTAGATATGAGATTGAATGCAATTAAGCTTTTTTTTTTTTGGATTTTATGATGCAATAAGGAATGAAAACTTGATATGAATCTATGCTAGATGAAATTGATATGCTATGAATGCTATTGCAAATTGATATGCTATGAATTGATCTATCTAACAATGATATGCAAAGCTATGAAATTCTATGCTATGATATGAAAACTATGCAATTGAAATTGATCTCACAAAGCTTTGAATTCGCAAGTTGATTCTTTCAAGTCCAATTCTCCAACGTGATTGTGCAAAAATATGAGATGATTTGTGAAGAGCTGAGCCTTTAATTTATAGAAATCCAGGGCTTTGGAGGTGCATGGGAAAAAGCCATAAATCACTCAAATAACTCAGGTTGATTTTTGAGTTATTTTTAAATAAAGGATAATTAACTCACAAAAACATGCAAAAGCTAAGCTTTAACTCAAAATAGAGTTTAGCTTTAATTGATAATTGATAGTTGTCTGCTTTTATGATTGTGCATGTTTTAATTATGAATTAATTTAATAAATAAAGTGATTTATTTCCAACTTAACTGATTTTTGAAATAAAATAATTAATTTATGGGTTAATTAACTATTTATTCAAACTTTTATTAAAAATTATATTATTAAATAAATGACAACATGCTTTAATTAATTAAATAAGAATTTAATCAATTATTCATAGGAATTTTGATTTATTGTCAAAATTAAATAATACAATTAATAATAGATATAATTAAATTTAATTAAACAATTAAGTGGCAAATATTAAATCTAATTAATTAAATATGCAAAATATTTAATTAATCAAACTTTAGGATAAATATGATTTATTGCCAAATAATTATAAAATTAGAGATAATTATGATGATTAGGAATATTACTAGGAATATTCCCCGATGCAGAATTTAAGATAATCAATTATGATTCGATGATTTTAAGATGTGCCTTAGGTTAGGACTTTGATGTCAATTTTGTTCGATTTGTCGATGTAGGAGGTTAATGAACATATAGCCCATTTTTGGGGTATTACAGAACACAAGCCAGTAAACCGAACTTGATATGCCTGTAACAAGCATGGACATATAGCAAGAGATTGTAAAGAGGTAAGACCTTTCAATGGTTATTGTTATTCATGCAATAAATTTGGTCATAGAGCTATGAATTATAGATCACATCAAAGAAATTAGACTTAGCAAAATTAGAGAAATCAACCATAGAAAAATGTTAGAAGTCCTTAGAACATTACATGTCAGATATGCAATTACAATGGTCACACAACTAGACAATGCAGTATGGTAACTCACATTAATGCTCTAAGGAATTCGAGGCCTCTAGTTATTTGTTACTCTTGTAACAAGGTTGGACACATCTCAAAATTTTGTAGATCACGAGTGTGAGGACAAGAAAGACCTAATAAGTCTCAAGGATCAATATTGGATGAACTTGGAGAAGTCAAGTTTGTGAAAGCTACAGAAGATGCGAGCAAGATTTGGATGGAAGTAAAGAAAGATAATGTTAGTGCCATAGTAGTAGATTCATCCTTAGTGGACACACCTTCTACTTTTGGATAAATGACCCTCATGGTCATAGGGGGAGCTAGATTAACTCTAGACCCCTACGTGACTAGTATACTCACCCTCAGAGTATGCACCTTTGGTTTTAGTTGTTTAGTTGTGTATGCAAAATAGATGTAAACTATTCTAAATGAAATATCAACTAAAACAAACTAATAAATCAATCTAAATGCTACCCAATGAAGATTACAAAATGATCAAATGAAGAAAAACAAATTTACCTTTACTTACCCATTGTAGGTTGTCTCCATTGTCCTCCTTGCCTTGATTTCTTGGAGATGTTGAGCTCTCATATTTCCAAATGAAGCTCCTTCCCAAGATGCTCTCAAAGTGTGGATATTGAGTGAATATATGCAAAATAGCCTAAGCTTGATTATGCAAAACTAATGGATTAAATGATATGGAAATGTTTGACGACTTTTGATGCTTTTGGATGCTTGAATGTTTGTATGCTTATATGCTTGAGATCACTATTGCTTGATTACCTATTAGCTATTAGCTCACAAAGGGAAAATGAGGCTCCTTTTATAGATTTTTGGAGGACTCAAGCCTAGGTGGCACAATCCAAGGGTGGAGATTGAAAGGTGGAAGATCCTATGGCTAGGATTGAGATGGTTGAAGGGGTTGAGAGAAAGGAGGATATAGTTGGAATGTGAGAGGAAGAATAGAGAGGATGTTCCTCCTACATTGAAATGGAAGAGAAGAAGGAGGAAGGAAAAGACACATGTCAAGTGTCTCACAAAGACCAATGAGAGGAAGAAGGAATGACTTTTTCCTCATGGGACTCTTGGTACAAGTGTCCCATGAGTCACCTTGAACTCCTTGAGGTGGCTTGAGAAGCTCCTTAGAAATAGGGATAGCCTCTTGACTTAGTGTAGGGGAAGACATGTGGTCATGAGACCAAGTCTTATGAGGCCACATAGCCCTTAAAAATAGGACATGTGTGGGTGAGGATAATGAGTATTTAATAATTAATAATAATTAATTATTTTAGCCAAGGTGATGTGTCAAGTGACTAGATGGATGAGGTGGACTAGGAGACTTAGTCATATTTAGTGATTGTGTTAATTGATTAAATCACTTAAATATGACTATTTATAAGACTTAGTATAGGAGAATAAACTATAGTAAATTTATCAAATAAATTGAATAATTTATCTTATAAATAGAGGAATAAATATTAATTAAATAATAAATATTTAATTAATTCATCAAGTAAATATTAATTAAATATTTAATTAATTAATGAAGTCACTTTTTAGTGTATACATTTTGCCCCTCTTTGAAATAATGTGCTAGTCACATTGTTTCAAAGAAAAATTTGGAATTTTTTTTGGAAAAAATTTAATCTTTTTACCCCTGCCCTAGACAATGTCTCAGACGACCTATGCATGCCCCCTCGAGATATTGATTAACAAAATTTAATTTATTTGATTTTTATTTTGTTTTTTGTTTTATATATATATCCTTGACAATTAATCTCACGACAAGAAATGGAAGAAATATGGGTGAAAATGGTGCGAATTGGAAAGAAGTCGATAGGTGGGGTCCACATATCAAGCAAAATGGGTCCACGTGCTATATATAGATTCAAGGGGTCCACAATAGGGTCATTATGCACACTTGTCATTTAAAGATTGGAGCTTAGAGAGAGAGAAGAGCAGAGCTAAGAAGATGTTGTTCCCATTATCAGATCATCGATTTGAGAGGGTTAAATACTTCCAAAGGCTGCTTGATTCAGGAGAGTTGGTAGGTGATTCATCCTGCTTTGTCAATTTGTGATTTTCGGCATGTTTCAGTTGATTTGTAGCATGTTTAGGGTAGATTGAACCATAGGTTTAGGATAGAAAAAATTTCATTCTAGGATCAGGAACAAATGCGCAGTTGCGGCGCATGTATGCACAACAACTGGTAACATTTGTAAAACAAACTACCAGTTCTGTGCATACATGTGGGACATATGTGCATTTGTGTTAGAGAAATTATTTGATGGTGCATTTGTCAAGGAAATGTGCGCAAATGTTTGTATTGCGCATTTGTCACAATTAACTACACAAATATTTAGGGTTGTTGCGCAAATGTGATTTCTATGCAAATGTGAGGGGGTTCTACGCATTTATGTCAAATGATTGAAATTTAGATAATAAGATTATCAATGTGGGTCAAACTTGATATTGATAAGCTGATATTGATCTGTCAGCTTGGAATATAGATCAATTGTGTCAAGATAGGTAACATCGTAGCATGGTTGCTAGTTAGCCTACCTGATTGTAGATAATTGATAGAATTATCTGTTGGGACATGTGATAAACATGTATTTGATTGATAGTATAGGATAGATAGATAGATCAGTTTGATCCAAATCTAATAGTTTGATTTTTTGATTATTATGATAGGAGGATATTACAGACACTCTAATGTCACGGGAGAGATATCAGGTGACTCAAAATCTGAGGTCGGCACTGTCAGAGATTGAAAGGTGACTAATAGGGGCTACAAGACTTTATCACATCATTTATACACCTGAGATTTGGGTGAATTTGAGCATGTTGACAACACTTGCTGAGAGATGGCACTCAGAGATGAGTACCTTCCATCTCCCCATAGGAGAGATGACTGTGACGTTAGAGGATGTATATCACATCCTACAACTACCCATTACTAGATATTTAGTGCAGTATGATCAGCACGGTGGTCTGATTGAGTGCAAAGTAGTATTTGGAGATGACGACATTGATGAGTCAGAGATTAGCTGGGAGGACATGGTTGATTTCTATGAGCCTCCTCTTGTTGTGTTGGCTGGGGCTATTAGAGGATTTGTCTACCCATACTGGAGATCACATGGGTTTACTTTTGGATGGGGCCGAACCTTGCAGAGGATGATGGATGAGGGGACCTGCTTTGCTTGGGGGGGTATTTGCTGGCACATCTTTATCATGATCTTCATCATGTTGTATATCACAGGGGAGCATCACTATCAGCTAGCATTACATTGCTCCATGTTTGGGTATGGGAGCATATTGTAGTTACATAACTAGTAGCTATGAGATTCTGAGGTGCAGGGCAGCCATATAACTTTTTGTAGTCATCCATCTAGTCTTAGCATAAGCTGGAACGTCTAGAGTTTTGGCGTTATACATTTGATACTATATATTCTATGATCTGGAGACCGTACCTGGGATGTGAGCCATGGGAGGATGAGTGACAGTTCGAATACTATTTTGAGTCCTGATGGTTGATAGGGAGGACTCCCTATATTATAGAGAGACAGTTGGTTAGCTAGGTCTTGCGATAATTTGGCAGGATCCAAGGGATGCCATAGGGGGTGATAGAGTTTTCCCATACCCATGAGGAGAGACAAGACTGGGGACCGATGGCATCCTTTGAGATAGCTAGATATGAGTTCTTAGAGATGTCATTTCAGGCATGGTCCATGAGATAGGGGATCGTAGATCCAAGGATGTTAGCAGACTATGAGAGACAAATTAGGGATCATCCATTCCCTAGATTGACGGACCCGACAAAGAGGCCACTAGAGAGGGATGTGGCAGATAGACACCGAGACAGGTGATAAAGATGTGATAGGAGAGGCTGAGGGAGGGGTAGAGGTGATGATAGAGGTGGCAGTGGTGATGGAGGAGATGGTGGTGATGGAGGTGATGATGGTCCTGATGGAGGTAGGGGAGATAGAGTTGGGCCTCATATGAGAGGTAAAGGTGTTTGACAATGAGGTTTGATGCCACCCCTAGCTAGACAGGTGCGATGCCAGCCACCTGCATAGATACCAATAGGTGCTCCAACACAGATACCAACAACTTCCCTAATACAAGTGGATCCTATGGTACAAGAACAAGTACCTATATAGGCATGACAGGTACAGGATGAGGCAGATGTGATACTTGGCCAAGAGAGAGCAGTACAAGGTGGACTTGTATAGGATGATATACAAGATGAGCATATGCTTGATATTGGAGATGATGTGCAGATGCCATATGTGGGGGTACAAGATGTACAGGCAGAGATGGATGTCAGGGGCCAGGATCCCTATTTACAGAGGGATGCAATAGAGGAGGAGGATGTAGACATTTATGCATTGCTTGTCAGACTAGCAATGACATAGGTACAGGTAGACTATGTCCCTGGACTGGAGAGACAGGTGGAGAGATTAGAGAGTGAGAATGTCATGATCAAGCATGAGCGAGATGTCGCCATAGAGCGACTAGGGGAGACCGAGACTCTATTGGATGAGCTATAGAGGACAAAGGATTTAGGACCCAGCGTAGATAGTTTATGTGTGATGGTACGAGCCAGTAGGGAGATCACCTATTGGAAGGACACCTACAAATAGGTTGTGCCTAGAGATCAGTAGATTGGGAGCTTCAGAGATAGCTCTTATGCAGTCAGGACAACTATACACCATAGGCAGGGACCGACTGATAGTGGAGGGGTATCATCATGTCCTCTGAGACCTCCCACATGTTTAGGAGATCTAGTAGCACTAGGTCGTATTTCATCACGCAGGCAACAACATATTGAGTCTGGAGGCAGTGGCTCATAGGCATATTGTATACACACTTTTTGTATCTAGATCACCATTGTATCAATATTTTTCATTATTCTTATGATTTGATGGACACACTTGGATACATTATCATTTATGAGATATCACTGGACTTTATTTTTATTTTTATGGACTCTATGTGATGGACTATATATGCATGATGATGTAGTTCTATTATGATTTTCTTTGATGATTATATATACATGTGTGTACTAACATATGCAGGATGTGATGCTTTACTTTGATATGCATAGTACTTATGTTCTATAATGCTAATGGTTTAATTTCTTTTGGATGTATAATTGTTAATGATCTAGCATGTGATGATGATGTTTATATATAAATGTATCTCCTAAATGATTGTTTATTTAATGCTATGTGTAACTAATGCAATGATGTATAAACAATGATGAATATGCCAATGTAAATAATGGATAGTAAATGAATAGATGAAAATATATGTAATGGATAACAATTA
This sequence comes from Chamaecyparis obtusa, assembly GCA_027943335.1. Classification (NCBI taxonomy): domain Eukaryota; kingdom Viridiplantae; phylum Streptophyta; class Pinopsida; order Cupressales; family Cupressaceae; genus Chamaecyparis; species Chamaecyparis obtusa. The sequence continues at coordinate 158,312 of BSBK01002455.1, read as the reverse complement.
AATGATATGATTAATGATATTGTATGTAATGAAAATCACAAAAGAGTTGGACAAATTCTAATATGATAAAAGAAGATAAAATGTAATAACCTACAACATGATAAATAAAATGTGATGAGATGAGAGCTATAATGAAAAATGATATAAATGATTAAAAACATGATGTATGAATATACAAATGGTTTTATACAAATGATCAAAACTTAAGAAGTTAATAAATGAGGATATGTACATAACAAAACTATGCAAATGGTTAAGTGTGATAATAAAAATGAACGATGGAAATTTTAAAATGCAAGATGAAATTTGTATTTTTATTATCCAGATGTCCTCAACTTAAATAAAAATGTGCTCGACACAAGAAGACTGGACAAAGAAAATAGATGACATGATAAACAAGATAACCTACAAATCCCTATAAAAGGAGCACTGATATGCAACATGATTCGTCTAAGTGTAATGCAAAATGAAATATGAAATGAATATCTCCACAACTTCATGAAACATCTTAGAACTTCATAATAACTGGAATTTGATTATCATCATTGAGCTCGTTATGTTGCAAGAAAATGCAAGCATCATGGTATAATTAGATCAGGATGACCTAAGCACCTCTTGCATGGAGTTTAATATAGAAAACTTGACAAGCATCTAGGTATAATTAAACCGAGATGACCTGAGTTTCATTTGCATAACAGACAAGGAACATTCTCCCCTCCATCGGGGAATAAATATTTGGAGTCGAGGTATGTGTGGTGTATCACCATTAGTAGCATTTTCATAACAACATGAATTGTATGTGTCAATGCTTATTTAACTGGTGAAGGCACTTACACACATACACCCCAATTACTTGTTCCTTCGACTTCATCAGAAAATACCCCACAAACAGAAATCAAAGAAAATATCATGCCCCATCCTGACCATTCTAATCAGTGACATATAGGAGTATAAAAACTCATGCCAAAGATATCTTGGAATAGCATAGGAAACATGATAACAATGTAATCCTTATATGGATGCATAATCTACAAAAAATCATTCTAACATGTCTGCCATGAATATACATTTCTTTGCCAAATGATAGTGTGAGGTGTACTAATCGATTTGATTAATGTATAGTCAAATGTATAGATAAGCGGTCATGTTTGAAAGATTGATCACAGGTTACAAGTCACTATGAGGATATCATTGTGGAAGAACATTTGATTGTGTTTTCTTGTCTGGTGAAAGTACTCCATTCTGTCCTCTAAGAGTCGTGACGATCATAGATCCATTTCCCAAACTAGGTCGAGGACATGCCCCCAGCTAGGTGATGGACTGACTTATTATGGATGAAGGACACAACAAGACTAGGATGAAGACCAAGACAATAGACCAAGCTATGGTGGGGTTATATATATATATATAGTGAATAGTATGCTATGAATTGACCATTTTATTATGATATATATATGGTGAGAATGGTGACTTGACTAGTCAATTTATTATGGGTATATACAATGAATGGACACCCTAGAAGAAACCTAATAGATAGAGGAGCTAACTTGTCACAAATGGCACCTGTTTCCAGGTTTTCACCACATGTTTTTATTGCAATTTTCTTTTGATTTTTTGTGTATTTTTGAGATTTTATGATTTTTTTTGTGTATTTTTTATTTTATCTATATACATATCCCTTGCATTAGGATTTCAAGCATATAAATTTTTGAGGTGCATACTGTTAAGAGGCTCATCCAAGAGATCTCCCTCAGACGTAGACAATTGATAAGCCCCAGAGCCATAGACTATTGTAATCACAAAAGGACCTAACTAGTTGGGTTCAAACTTGCCCTTCTTCTCATGATGTTGCTGATTTTTGGGATTCTCACAAAGGACTATATCACCCACCTGAAAGTCTCTGGGTTTCACTTTACTGTTGTACTGATGAGACATCCTTTGCTAATAGAATTTCAAATGATCATAGGCTCTCTGACAACGTTCATCCAACAACTCCAATTCAGTTAGTCATGCAACTCTATAATCTTCATCTGGAATTAAATCTTTTAGGGATACACGAAGAGAAGGTAACTTGACCTCAAGGGGTAGAACAACTTCAGAACCATAAATAAGGGAATACGATGTGGCTCCAGTGGGAGTACAGATGGAAGTGCGATAAGACCATAAGGCGGGATTCAATTGGACATGCCAGTCATGACCAGTGTCATTGACAGTCTTTTGAAGGATCTTGATAATGGTCTTATTAGATGCCTTAGCTTGGCCATTACCCTGAGGATAATAAATAGTAGAACAGTGGTGTGTGATGTAGAATTTCTCACATAGTTCATCCATGTCCTAGTTTTGGAATTGCTTCTCATGATCAGTAATAAGATGCATAGGGATACCATATCTACAAATGATATAATCAAGGAGAAACATGGATATTTTCTTGCGAGTGGCTTTGATTAATAGAACAACTTCAATCCACTTGGTAAAATACTCAGTTGCGGTGATAATGTACTTATGGCCATTGGAAGATGGAGGGTGAATTGCACCCACAAATTCAAGTCCCCATTGACTGAATGGCAATGTGGTTGTAAAAGGATGGAGCTGCTAGGCTGGTGCATGAATAAGATTCCCATGTATCTGACACTTCTTTCATTTCTTGGAAAGTGAAAAGAATCTATCTCCACAGTATGCCAATAGTAACCCATACGCATGAATTTCTTAGCCAAGGAAGGACCACTTGAATGTGTCCCACAAATACCCTCATGAACGTCTCGTAAGGTAGTTTGAGCTTCATTGTGTTCAAGACATCGTAAGAGAGTACCGTCAAGACCTTGCCAATATAGGGTGTCAAATATTAGGATATAGCGGGAGGATTTGCATAAAAAGGTTCATTTTTGGTTTTGGGATATGTCAAGTAGAATGGTATTATCTTTCAGATAGGAATATATCTTTCCATAAGTCGAGAAATCTTGTCCAATAATATGACATATAATACTTGTATTGGGATCATCGTATGCGGGATAAGTCAAAGATTCCGCTAAGAACTCAAAATGGGCTTTTGTATCTTCTGCATCAAATAGAGAAGCAATTGTAGCCATAGCATCTAGAACTTTGTTATCATGCCTTGGAATTTTCTCAAAGGTGATGATTGAAAAATATTTCTTAAAGTCATCCACCATACATTTATATGGTAACAAATTGTCATCCTTGGTCTAGTATTCATTATTAACTTGATTGATAATTAGCTGAGAGTCTCCATAGACATTCAACTCAGTAACTTTCCATTGCAGAGCCATTTTCAACCCAATCATCAAAGCTTCATACTTAGCTACATTATTGGTATAAGGAAAGAGTAACTTGTAAGACTTTGGTATTGTATATCCTTGTGGTGTAACAAATAGTACTCCAGCTCCCGAACCATGTTGAGTATATGATCCATCAAAGTACAACTTCCATGTCTATGTGGATAATGTCAGGATATGTGCATCTAGAAATTCTATATGTATAGGTTGATCATCTATCAATGACACCTTAGCTAATTGATCTGCAATTACTTGTCCTTTGATGACCTTCCTATCCACGTACTCAATATCAAATTCACTAAGTAACATAACCCACTTAGCCAATCTACCCATTAATGCTATCTTGCTCAAAAGATATTTCAAAGGATTGATTTTTGCAGCAAGCTTGATAGAATGAGACAACATATAATGTCACCATTTTTGTGAAGCAAAGACTACCACTAGACATGCTCTTTCAATTGGAGAATAGTTGAGTTCATATCCCACAAGGGTGCAATTAATATAATATATAGCTTTTTCTTTGCCTTCTTGATCCTGTTGGGCCAGAAGAGCACCTAGGGAGACTTCTATAGCTGAAATGTAGAGCAAGAGTGGCTTGCTTGGAATCAGTGACATGAGAGTAGGAGGATTTGCCAAATATTTCTTGATTTTAGTGAAGGATTCCTCACACTTATCATCCCATTTGAATAAGATGTCTTTATGTAACAGGTGTTGAAAGGGATGACTTCTATCTACTAATTGAGAAACAAATCTTCTGATTGATTGGAGACATCCTTGTAAAGATCTTAAGTGACTAATATTTGTACGCCAAGCCATCTCCATGACTACCTTAACTTTTTTTGATCAACGTCTATACCTTTAGCTGAAATAATATACTCTAATAGTTTGCTCGATGTGACCCTTTATGCACAGTTCTTTGGATTGAGTCTAATCTGGTACTTTTCCATCCAGGTGAATATTATATCCAGCACTCTTAAATGACCATCTCTATTTTTGGATTTTGCTAGAATATCATCGACATAATCTTCCATAATGGTATGCATCATGTCATGAAAGATAGTGGTCATAGCTCTTTGATAAGTGGCACTAGCATTCTTAAGCCCAAAAGGCATCACATTCCAATAGTAAGTGCCCCAAGGACATGTAAAAGTAGTCTTCTCTTGGTCTTCTGGCGCAATCTCGATCTGGTTATAGCTAGAAAAAACCATCCATTAGAGACAACATCTCATGTCCAGCTATCAAATCAACTATGATATCAATGTTAGGCAATGTGAAGTCATATTTAGGACAAGCTTTCTTTAGATCTCTAAAATCTATACATATCCTGATAGACTTGTCTAGCTTTGATACTGGTACAATATTAGAAATCCATTTAGCATAATTAATAGCGTGAATGAATCCAACATCTAGGAGCTTCTTCAATTCTTCTTTAACCATAAGTGCAATATGAGGATGCATCATTATAAGTTTTTGCTTAACTGGTTTAATTCTCGATGTAATAGACAAGTGATGCATAATAAGATTAGGATCCAATCCTGGCATATCAGCATAAGACCATGCAAAGTTGACTTGTCTCTCTTTGAAAAAATGTGAGAAAGCTTATTTCTCTGACTTTGTTAAGGATGCTGCTACTTTGAGAATACGTAGGGACTCCTTCGTTCCAATGTTGAGAGACAATGTTGGTTCAATAAGTATTGCAGATTGTTCTCGATACATATAATTGGGGAGAGTGTCAATCCTTCCATCTTCAGGCACCTTGGAGAGGTTTTTAGCCTTAGATACATCTTTTCTTTTTACTTTTTTAAGGATCTAACACTGCCACTGAGTGGTTTTCACCATTAGATCTATTGATTATTTTAACATTTTTACGACTGAAAGGATTGGCACCCTCTCCAAAATAAGCCATGTCATTGAGTTCTATCAGAAATCTTGACTTATGATCCCTTGGTGGTAGATGATCTCTAATTACAAGATAGTCAATAATTGCATCATCATTATGGAAGACATCAAGTTCTGGATTATTGGGAGAATCCCAATCTATAAGCTTGGGATGAGCAAGTGGTATTGGATCATTTGGGTCAATTTCAAAGGCTGAGATGGTATTTATGGAGAATTTGTCAAGGTTTATGATTGTATCAACAAGTTCTATTTCCATACTCTCATCCGAATTGTCTATCATAAGATAATTCTCACTTTCCTCACAATTGTCAAGAGTAGTATTGTGTGGAACTAATCCTAATGGTTCCATCCTTGAAATCTCCCCCTCATGGTAATCATTACTATAGGTATGGACAACATCAAATCCTATCTCTTCAGTATAGTCAGATAATGAATCCCATTCATAATCATTAGAGTTGGAATCATCATCATCATGATCTCGAAGTCTATTGATGATTTTTGTTGCTATCCTCTGCTTTTTTGGATCTACATACATACCATGTTTTCGAAACTGTAATACATGAGCCTTATATGTCTAATGGAAAGGTGCGATCTTTTCTTTTCCTTTAGGTTCATTTGGTTCTTCTCCTTTATATCCTAACCCTTTAGTATCTCTTTGGTAGTTTGGATTTTTCAGAATTGGTTTTATAACTCCTTCTCTCTGCAACCCTATAGGTCCACTGCCTTGGTACCCCATCTTTTACAACAAAGTATATCCTTTACCATATACATAAGGTGATACATATTCATGTTTTGCATCTTCTTCATCCTTGTGAGGTTTTAGAAAATGGTTAGCATTACGGTCAGCTGCTTCTTGTGATATAGTGCCCCCACTTATAAAGGTGTCATAAACAAGCATAGAAGGGGGTTGTGATTGTTGTTTGATAATCAAGGATTTTCCATATGATCTAGGAGATAAAGGTAACTCTGTGATACAAAAAGTTTGACCCAAAGTGTATTCTCCCATACTTTGTTCTTTTATGTTTATCTTGATCCCATTAGATTTAGAAGTTGATGCTATATTACTTGGATCAATGGGTGTGGCTACAAAAGATCCGACATGATTATAAGGTACCAAAGATTCAGATGTTGTGTTCACAGTGTTACAATACTAGAAAGGATTTGGATCTCATTTGATAGTTATTTCTTGACCATTGTGGGGAAATTTCAAACACTGATGATAAGTCGAGGGCACAACTTGCATAGAATAAATCCAAGGTCTCCCCAAAAGGATGTTATATGCGAGATCCATATCAAGAACTTGGTAAAGTACATCTTTGACTACAGGACCTACCCAGATAGGAAGAACAACAGATCCCTTGGATGACCTCTCTTCTTCATCATAAGCTTTAATTGTGATTTTCTTCTTTGGATCTACAACATTCTTATAAAATCTCAATGCAAGTACTAGTTTCAAAGTGCATACATTCAAGCTAGCTCCTCCATCTATTAGTACTCTCTTGATTTTATGATTTTGTACAAGGACTTCTATATGGAGTGGAGCATTATGTGGTTGATTAATGGCTAGATCATCATGCTCAGTAAAAGAAAGGTAATGTGGAGTTGTCAAATGTCCCACCATAGCTTGAAATTGGTCTTGATCTAGATTTGTAGGAACATAATTTTCTAGGAGGGCTTTCTCAATAATATCTTTATGAGACGGTGACAGACGCAAAAGTTCTAGTATAGATATTTGGGCTGGTGTTTTCTTCAATTGATCCAAAAGATTGTATTGATTGGAAACATTTGGCATGGTCTTTGGGACATAGATAGACTTGTTTTGAGAGGTGCTAGGTTTAGACGAGACACCTTGAAGAGTAACCTTAGATTGGGCTCAAGTTGTAACATTAACTAGTTGACTCTTAGACTTTTCCTTTATAGTAATCACATTGACATAATATTGGGAAGGATGACATTTAGAAATGTGATTTACATACTTATAAGATGTGGTATTGTAGTTGGCTTTATTATCACCTTTAGCATTGGAAGAACTTCATTTCTCATGCTCGGGAAGTGGATCTTTAAAAGCCGTATGTGACTCATTTGAGGTATGTCCATCAACACTAATTTTACCACTTTCAATCAAGTCTTGTATTGCATGTTTAAGTCTTTGGCAATCATTGGTTTTGTGACCTTTCCCTCTATGAAATTCACAATAATCATTATCATTCCACCAAGAAGGTTTCACCCTAGGTTCAAAATCTCTAGTTTCAAGAAGTGCAATGAGTTTCTTTGTGATCAACTTCCTTAATGCAGATTCAAGAGATTCACCCAAAGGAGTAAAAGTTCTTCTACATGGCATAAAAGGTAATCTTGAATTTGATGAATTGTTGTTGGTATTCTTATTTGCACTTTACTTTCTATGGGTAGGTTGAGTAGCATTGGCTTTTCTTGTGAGATTCAAAAGGGGTTGTGTTGGTTTTACATGTCGATTATCAACAACCCCATCATTATTGATATTCTTGTTTTTGTTCCAAAATTTAGACTTGTCATTGTTGTTGTTGTTGGGATTTGAATTTGAAGATCCAACATTGTCCTTGGAGTAAAGCTTAATCTCACCTTTTCTAACCATAGCTTCCTCAATTTTGATTCCATTTTCTATGAGCTTGTTAAAGTTTGGAGGACATTACAATTACAACCTATAGCTCATTTCTTGTGTAAGGTTATGCACAAAGATATCCATCTTTTCTCGTTTAGGAATTATTCATGGATACTTGGAAAATAATTGACACCATCTTTGCAAAAAAGTAATGAAGGCTTCTCCATTCTTTTGTTGTGCATTGCAAATATCAAGCATAGTGACTTCATGTTTGATGTTATATGAGTAATGAGTCACAAATTTGTCAATAAGTTCATTGAAAGATTTTATGCCTAGGGGTAATTTGGAGAACCATTCCATGGCTTGTCCTCCTAAAATATGTAGAAATAGTCACATAAGATAAGTGTCATTGTGAGTGACTTCAATACAAGCAGCACAAAACTCACGGATGTGGTCTTGTGGATTTGAATTCCCTTTGTATTTGTCAAATTTAGGTACCTCAAAATGAGGAGGGAATGGAATCATTGCTAAATGTTTATCAAAAGGATAAGGACATATATCATCTAAGGAGTACTTCTTGGTTGATGATCCAGTTTGGATGTCATAGATTTGTTGTTGAAGCATCTGGATTTGTTGTAGGACAGGATCCAAAGATAATGTAGATCCTTGAGTGTTTTGGGAAGCACTATGTTGTTGAGTGGTTTGGGAAGCACTATGTTGTTGAGAGTTTTGGGAAGCACTATTTTGTTGAGAGTTTTGGGAAGCACTATTTTGTTGAGTGTTTTCCTTTGCTCCATGAGCATGTGTCTCTTGAGAACCACTAGGGATTTCTTGATTGTTTGTGATAGGTGGTTCTTTGAGTGGAGACATCAAAATCACTTGGTAGTTTTGCCCCTTGTTGAGCAAGCATGAGGAAATACATCTCTTTATCCATGTCTAAGAGTCTTTCCATGACATTGTAGAATTTAGCATCTTGCATAGCATCTCTCAACTCCTGATTTGTGGGTTCTTCATCTGATGTAAAAATTGAAGTTTTCTTAGGAAGTCCAAACCAGGGGTTTTCCTCATTGTTTTTGTCTCCTTCCATCTTGTCTACGTATTCTAGATCAACGATTTGTTTGAGTTTATGAGATCAAGTTTGAACCATAAAATGTGAAAGATGATGTTGGGATGGAAGATTTTGATGAAAGATTTAGGATGTATTTGATTAGATAGATGTAGAAGTGAACCTAAAAGTGTTGAGATAAGATGACAATTTGATAATCTAAGTCTATAGGAGGTATGGAGCTCACTACGATATGACAAAGAGAATCAAAAGATAATAACCTAGGTAATTTTGTTGATTGAGGATGATAAATCCTAGTATGATAAACTCACAAAGATCAAAACTTGATAAGGTAATGATTCAACACTAATTGGAAAAATTTGAAGATTTGGAATGATTTTGAGGATTTTTTATGGAAGAAAGATGATGAATTTGGTGAAAATGGTCAAACTGAATATCAAAGGTTTGTGTAAGTTGAATGCTTTTTCAAAATCGCACCGAAGACTAAAATGGGTATCCGAAAAAGTGATTTTGAAATTTCCAAGGTCTACAGAAATGCTCTTTGTTGTGTATGCGCAACAACAAATGCACATCAAGATTAGATAAATGCATAGTATTTCTACACAAATGCGTTATGATAGTCATAAAGGCGTAGCAAGTTCTAACAGATGCACAACAGAAAATGATAAATGCACAGTTTCTTGTTTTCTGATGATTTTGGCTTGAATTTTGAATTTTTTGGTTTTTTGATGGTTTAGTTTTTGGAAAAGTATAATGCATAAACACACATACGCAAGACAAAAATGATCTAATCTAAATTAATCTAGTATGTATGCACAAACACACTTACAATCCTAAGGTTAGCAAGGATAGTATCTAATGAATCCCCACTTGGATAATAAAATCCAACCATGCAAATTCAAAGTGGATAGCCTAGGAACTTGGAGGCACGAGCTCCTCCTTACAGTGCACTCACTTCTCTAGCACACCAAGTTCCAAATTCAATGGGTCATTACTTCCCAAAGAATTGCTATCTCTACTATGAACCGTGAGTAATATGGGGTGTCTTCACGGGCTTGGGTGACCCCTTGAGCTAGCAAATAGAAGGTTTTTGGCCACTATACAAATTTTTTTAGTAAGGTCATCCATTCAGGTGGTTGTGATCAAGTCATTTTACCAATTAAGGGGGTTCTCCCAATCCTTCCAAAGTAATATTTTCACCTTAACAATGTAGGGACTTTAATGCACCATGAGGGTACTAGAGGAGATTTTGGGTGCCACAAAAAATTCACACTTGTCCACTGTGAGACTAATCACAATGGCATTTTTTATATACCGGTTTGGAAGGGCTTGGCTTTAGCCTATTACCGGTTGGGTCATTCCTTGGGGTTAGTACCTATTTTCCCACCAAAGACCACCCTCTAAAGATTATAACAATTTCTCTTACACCCAAGATCCATGAATGGTGAGAGGAGAGGATATGTTATTATAACCCTGGGATTACAAAAAGCTTCTAAAAGCAAGACACAACAAATAGATAATCTACTCTAAAGAAGACTGAGAAAATAGAAATGCATGTTGTATTTTAAGCCCAAACGAAGATTATGGTCTCTTTTACAAATCCCCTTATTGGTCTTCTAGGGAACCTGCAAGTAAACTAATTAGTAATCTTGGAGGGGTCTTCAAAATCAACTTGCAAAAATAGCCTAAAAAGCTACAAGAATGAACAGAAACTCATTCAGATAGTCAACTAAAAACAAAAATAACAAAAATATGAAATTTAAAGGCTAAATGAACGAATGCGTAGAAACAAAATTCAAATGCACAAGAACAGTCAATAAATGCATAGGAAAATCCAATGCGTGGAAATATAATATGGATGTGCCGCATGATGGTATGAATGCACATCAATAATGGATGCGCAATAGAAAGTTATGGAAGTGCATAAGTCATGAATGAATGTGCAAAGAGAATGAAAAGATAGAGATGAGAAATGTCTAGTGGCAAGTAGGATGAATGCGCAATAGAAATGGATATATATATGCGCAACAATCAAGAATGAATGCATAGAAACAACCTATAGAAATCTGGACACGGGAAAACTAAAAACAAAATGTCAAAAATGTGGGGTGGGCCCCATGGTGGGTGCCAAAAATGTGTGCAAAATAGATGTAAACTATTCTAAATGAAATATTAACTAAAACAAACTAATAAATCAATCTAAATGCTACCCAATGAAGATTACAAAATGATCAAATGAAGAACTAAAAGAAATTTACCTTCACTTACCCATTGTAGCTTGTCTCCATTGTCCTCCTTGCCTTGATTTCTTGGAGATGTTGAGCTCTTAGATTTCCAAATGAAGCTCCTTCCCAAGATGCTCTCAAAGTGTGGAGATTGAGTGAATATATGCAAAATGGCCTAAGCTTGATTATGCAAAACTAATGGATGAAATGATATGGAAATGCTTGATTACTTATTAGCTATTAGATCACAAAGGGAAAATGAGGCTCCTTTTATAGATTTTTGGAGGACTCAAGCCTAGGTGGCATAGTCCAAGGGTGGATATTGAAAGGTGGAAGATCTTATGGCTAGGATTGAGACAGTTGAAGGGGTTGAGAGGAAGGAGGATATAGCTGGAATGTGAGAGGAAGAATAGGGAGGATGTTCCTCCTACATTGGCATGGAAGAGAAGAAGGAGGAAGGGAAATACACATGTCAAGTGTCTCACAAAGACCAATGAGAGGAAGAAGGAAGGACTTTTTCCTCATGAGGACTCTTGGTACAAGTGTCCCATGAGTCACCTTGTACTCCTTGAGGTGGCTTGAGAAGATCCTTAGAAATAGGGATAGCCTCTTGACTTAGTGTAGGGGAAGACATGTGGTCATGAGATGAAGTCTTATGAGGCCACACAACCCTTGAAAATAGGACATGTGTGGGTGAGGATAATGAGTATTTAATAATTAATAATAATTAATTATTTTAGCCAAGGTGATGTGTCAAGTGACTAGATGGATGAGGTGGACTAGGAGACTTAGTCATATTTAGTGATTATGTTAATTGATTAAATCACTTAAATAGGACTATTTAGAAAACTTAGGATAGGAGAATAAACTATAGTAAATTTATCAAATAAATTAAATAATTTATCTAATAGATAGAGGAATAAATATTAATTAAATAATAAATATTTAATTAATTAATGAAGTCACTTTTTACTGTATACAGGTTGATAGTTAATGTAGTATGCAAGATCGCACAACCTGATTGTTAGCAGGAATGAAGATTGGAATTCTCTGTTGCATTACGTGTTATGGTAGAAAGCATTAATTGTAGAAAGTTGTTTTAATAATCACCGGTGATCCATTATCCACACATTTGCATTCGAGATTGAGCCCTTGGAGAGTATAGGAGATCAAAGTAGTTAGTGTTGGAAGATTGCAATTATTTTCATTAGCGAAAGAAGTTAAGTTGGTTTCAAAACCCTTGTTCATACGCGATGTTTTAGAAAACCTTTGGAACCCTATTTAAGCATTGATCAAGTAAGTAGTGGCCACTCCAGTTGTATTTGATATTGCAGAGAGGAAGAGATATATATTCAAGAAGCATCCATTCAAGTCAGTCCTAGATGACCTAGAAGGAGAATTCTCTAGAACTCCGATGGGAGTTATGCACATAGAAGATATTTGCACCTACATATATTGTAAAAAGGAACCTGTAGGATTGGACATAATTAGGTCACACATTGAAACAATGATAAATCCAGACATGTCATTCAAGGATGAGTTCGCGCACTTCACAAATCACCCAATAATTGAGTATGTGATTGCATATGAATTTTATGAGTCAAAATAGATCAAGATCCTACTGAGAAGAATACATGATGACCTATTTTGGATTGGATAAGTTCCAGTTCCCATTACATCAGATCTCATTTATGAGAATACTAGACTTTCCAAGACTAGCGCCATTCTTCCTACTGGTAAGGATGTCAGAAAATAAGTCGAGAAAGCTTGTAAGTCCTGGAGTGATAAGAGCAGCATGAAAATTGAACCTATTGAGGAGAAGGATATAAAACTCATGGCTATGATTCTAGGTTATAAGTTCCAGCATGCTAACAGAGTCAATAGTGTATCTGCAACAATAATTATGGCAGCTATTATAATTGTAAGAGAAAATAGAGAGTTTCACCTGTGTGAGATTCTGCATGCATAGTTGTTAGAAAACATTAGAGCCATCAAGCATGACAAAAGCAAAGTATTCAGATTTGGTTCATTGATCATTGACATGTACTTTTACATTATTGGTAAAGTGTCAGATCTTTATCTTGACAAGAGCCTACCTACATTACCACAAATCTCATTCAAGGAAACATCAGAGAGCACCTTGAAAGACTTCATGGACTTGGAAATAAAAACATTCAGAATCAAAATGTAGAGAAGGTATAGGATAGCCTAAAAGATTGTGGAGAAGTATAAGGACAACATTTGTTTCATGGTGGAGACAAACATCACTTGTATGGAAGTAGTTGAGCCTAGGACTAAGTGGATCCATCAACTTGGTTATGAATTAGTTGAGGAACATGTTTTGGAAGTATGCACAAGTCCTCTTATTAGCACCTAAGGATCCAAATGAACCTAGATGGGGAACTTATGAGGAGAAGACAAGACAAGTAGACTCTATCTTATACAGTGCAACAACGAAAAGAAAAACATCTAAAATTACATCAAACATTCTAAAAATTCATGGTCTTACACAAGCAGACTTGGATAAAGCTAAGGAAGCCAAGATTGCAATGCAACTTAAGATCACACCCTCTTCTGAAGTAAAAATGGAAGAATCAGATGATCCTAAGGAGAAGAAGAAAAAGACTGATGTCAGCACCTCTGTGCCCACAAATACAATTGATTTGGAGTCCACTCTATCTCCTGAGCTGAGCAAAATGACTAGAAGGAAGAAGCAGACTACTGCAAGCCATCCATCATCAAGGTCAACAAGAAAAAAAAGAAGAAATACTCAAGCACCTCCTGAGGTAGGATTCAGACCAAATCTAGAAGTGTTGAGAACTAGAGTAGTTGATGAAGGCAGGATTGACCAAATAGTTAAATTTTATGATAAGTATCATGAGATTGATAAATCAAAAATCCATAGTATGATTATCAAGCACATGATTAAGTTCAAGAAATTAGTTTTAGAACTTAAGATAGTCATTCCTGATCAAGTATGGAATATACTTGACTCTTTGAAAAGACAGGCCATTGAAGAAGATATGAGAATAAGAGAAAAAACATTGGATGACAACCTCCCTATATGCTCATTTGAAGAAAAATCATTGTTGCTAGATTTGGTGAAGCCTCACCTAAGAACTAAACTAAGAACTTTGCAAATTATGAACAAGTATTATGATTTGGTTGCGAAGGAGACTGAGAAGGCATTTGAAAAGGTATTTCTGGATAGACACATGTATCCACCTTCTACATCTGGAACCCAAGCTCCCTCAGAGTAGGCAAAGAAGTTAGAGATCCCTAATGTGCCTATGATAGGTCCACACGATTCTACGCCCATAGTGACAGTGCCTATTGAAGCAATGGAGACAAAAGATGACACTATTATTATTGATAATGTTGAGATATCCATGGCAGCATCAGACAAGGATCTAGACAAGTTTGAGGAAGCCTTTGTGAGTACTGAGGAAGTAGAGATTTTATGCGTTGATGAAATCACCTAATCAGCAAGAAGAAGTACAAATTGAAGACTTAACTGGACATGAAGAAGAGAAGGAAGATGAACCTACATAAGATCCCTCTATTGAAATTCTAGTGAAGGTAAAGAGTGAAGTTATGGACAACACACTCCTTACCCCTAAATCCTCAATTTCATTATTGTCAAGTTTGACCTCTAAAACAACCAGTTTAGACTCATGGGGAGAAGAAGATCTAATGAAAATAAGTGTGTTAGCTATGGAGAAAGAAAAAGAGAAACAAGTAATGAGAAATCCATTATTTGTAGAATCAGTTAGCATATTGAACAGTCTACTACCTGAGGATAAGAAAGTGATAAATGTTCATTCATTGGATGATGTTAGCAGTATCCTATCAAGCTTCAAAGCAAATTTCTCAAATCTTGAAGAATCAGCATCTAAAATTGCAGAAGAGAAATATCTCAAGAAAAGGCTGAATGAATTGATAGAAAATTTATCACTTGACCTTAATTCTCTAAAGGTTGGTCAAGCTATGCTGAAGGAGATAGCAGCAAAAGAAAGGAAGATAATTGCTGACTGTATGAACAAAGACAAACTCACTGCAGACCTTTCCAAGAAGATTCAGGAAGCAGAATCTATGATGGCAACAGTAAGAAAATCAGTGGAAGATCCCTCCCAGGATATTAACATGTGCAATAATGTGTATCAAGGATAGATAGACAAAATTGAAAAGGTAGAGAAAGAGATTGCAAAGATAAGGGCTAGACAAACTCAGTTAAGACATGCACTTGCGCCCTCTCTAGATGTACTCAATCAGAATATCAAGCATATAGATGCTACTATTGTGACATATGAGAAAGGTCTATGTACACATTTGGAAAAGAGGGAGAATCTAACCTATGCATTATGCGCCCATCTACAGACAGTTGATGCACTCAAGGTTTTTTGGCAGCAAGAAATTGCAAACCTTCAGATTGCATACCCAAATGTAATCTCTATGTAAGTACTTGAAGATTAATTTTTTGAGCATCTTTATCATTAATGTCAAAGGGGGAGTAGAGTAATATGAGAGTAGTAGAGTAATATTATATAAGGGAGATAGTATATGATGTACAATATTCAGAAAAGGATAAGAGTATAAGATAGAAAGTTTTTGTGTAAAGATGTAGTTTAGCAACTTCACCATATTCCTTTGTTGCCATTAATGAAAAAGGGGGATATTGTTGGAAAGTTGACTTTACTAGTGTATATGAATAATGTTAGTGTTTTCATTATGGCAACAAAGTCATATGAAGTTTTGGAGTCAGAGCACTAACTTAGAAGATCATAATTTGGCTAAGTATGGAAGATAGAGCAGTCAGTGAAGCACCTGATGAACAGAGCATCAGTGCATGTATGTATGATCGAGTTTTGGTATGTGCCCTTAAAGATAAGCTTTTGAGTATGTTAGTAAGCTATGGTTAAGAATGCATGGTCAGATGTGACAGTATGAAGAAGTTACAACGAGTTGAAGTGACACAGACAATGAGCGATAGAACAGAACAAAGCATGCAACTGACATGAAAGATTTTGATTAGCAAGTATTATTTTGTTTTGTAAAGGCTATGCACCTATTTTATTTATGTTATAGACTTTTTAATATAATTTTATGTAAACACACTTGATCCAATTCATTTGGAAGCATGGTATGTAATAGGTTATAGGCCGACTTAGTAAATAGTTTTGGTTGCGCCTATATATAAAACATGCACTTTTGTATTTAAGGATTGAGAGTTGATAGAAGATGTAATAGAAGAGAAGAAGTATGCAAAGTATGTGTTAAGAGCAATAAGAATGATATAGATCTTTACAAGAGGTTAAAGCATCAGCACACAAAAGGAACTGATCAGACAACAGTGTCATAGCAGCAGTTCACCCTTACAGATATAGTGTGAATCTGATATCCAGGAGGTTGTAGCCTTCTCTATTGAGTAGTGAGCTCTGGCAATGAGACTTACACCCCTAATAGGGTTTGTTACTTCAAGACTCCTAATAGGGTCTGACCTTTGACTAGGTCATTGTACTAAGCATTGTAAAGACTTCTCCTAATAGGGCAAAGGAACATTAATAGGTTCATAATACAAAGTACAATCATTAGTGGATATTAATTCCCACCGGATTTTTTCCTTTGGCCAAGGTTTCCCTATAATCATATATAGTGTTATGTGTTATGGTTGTTTACTTTATTTGCTTTAATATTCAATTCAATAATTAAGTAATTGGGCTAATTTTCAAGAAGCAGAAAAACATTAATATTATAGAACACTGATTCACCCCCACCCTCTCAGTGTTCCCATTCCTAACAAGAGACCCAAAATTTATGCAAGAGGTAGACCTTGCAATTGAATTAATGGAGACCACCAAAGGTTATGTTGGTTGAAAGACAACCCATCTCAAAAAGCCACCTCTATTCTAATGAAGCCATGACTTCATTGCTTCTCATGCATGTTAGATGCTCTTTGCAACAAATGAGCTCTAGATTTGAACTGGTTCACTCATGGTCAAAATGGTTTGGAAGCCAATCTATTTCCAAGATGGGCGATGTAAAGGGAACCCAAAATAAATGCAATGATAAAGAATAACTTTCTAGGCCTCATTACCAGAAACATAATGAATAATCCATTTGACACACAAGGCCCAACCTTGTTTGTGAGTGGAAATGAGGCCTATACCACCAAATTATTTAGGCAAGCAACAATACTCCCAAGATACTATGTGAAAATCATGTTTCTCTTTATCTTAAGCCCATAAAAAATCTTGCAACAACCTCTCAAGTTTACCATAAGCTACTTTGGATGGAAACCAACAAGAAGAATAATATACATGTGTGGTTGCAAGAAATTTGGAATAGATTTGAAAATTCCCAGCTAGGGAAAGAGGCTTAGTCAATCAATATGCCAATTTTCTTTCTATTTTTGAAAGCACAACATTCCAAAGGTGTGTGTATGGTCCATGAAAAGAAAAATGGATTCCCAAAAATTAGAAAACTTGGCCACGTTGGATCCATTTCCAGTCATACATGACAATCCATTGAGGTGCACAGAGGAATGATTAATGATAACAAAGAGTTTTGTGCCATTGGACGGTGGATCCAAAAGCCAAATAGAAGGTATCAAGACATTGAAGAGCATTATGAACATTTTTTATATCCTCAAGGAGGGTGAGGAAGTGTTAGAAGATTAATCTTTACTTGTATTTATTAATTGTATTTAGGAGATTCTGATGGAATCCCTACATGTTATTTGTCCTCTAGTCCAAATGGGAGGACAACTCATTTTATGTAATTACTTTATTTAGTCTATCCTCATTAAGAGGACCGTGACACTTGGCACACACCTATTATGAATGGTGGCACTCATAGACTTGGGAGGTACATAGTAACTCCTCTCATCATCTCTATTTAAGAGATGTTCCTCTCTGATTTCTAGTGTTGAAGTTATTGTAATGAGAAACTCTCTCATTTTAGGCTATGACCTCATTCATAATGTCACAAGGGGTTTTTCTTTGCTTTTCCCCTTTCAAAATCTTGTTTTCTCCTTGTCTTGGTTTTTGGATGCTTGCTCCTAGTTCTTGGTTTTCTCATGGTAACATCTCCTTCATTAACTATATCTCTTGGATTACTTTCTTTCCTTGCTCTTTCTATTTTTCTTTACAGGAAGGAATCATCTACAAAATGGCCATTGACAAGTTGGGTATAAGAATTGGGGAGAGCAATGCCCCTAACCCAACATACATAAATTGCAGAGGCAAGAAACTATCCATAGCCCTTAGCAAAAAGGATGTAGAGGGAAGGTTCCAAAGGGTGTCCTTGACGAATTGATCTATGTAAGCCAAAATTAGTGAATTGGTGACCATATAATTGTAATGCAAGCATTAACATCAACAAAAAGTATTTGAATTAAAAGAAAAAAAATGAGGACCATAATCAAGAGCTTTTAACACAACTAGAATAAAAGGCCACTCAATACAGTCATAGGCTTTAGAAAAATCAATTTTTTTAAAAAATAACGTTCTGATTGGACTGGCGGGCCAATTTCATGCCTTCCCAAATAGTTATGATATTATCCAGTATAAACTTAGACTATATAAAACCAATCTGCTCTAGAAACACAATCTAGGGAAGAAGGTCTGTTCGTAACTGGCGAAAGGCAGGGGAAAGTAATCCCTGTTAATATGGCGTCAGACTAGCAGATAGATAGTTTTTTGGGTCTTTTGACGATGGACGTGCATTTTGGTTTCTGTTTAAATCTTCTAGTTTGAATATATGATAGATGATATGGGTGTGTGCCACTATGTGATGATCAAATGTGTTGTGAAGATTGGTTCTAGTGGCAGGCACATATAAGGTGTTGTTTTGTTTTTTGGTGTGTTCGGGGTGGCTGATAGATGCACTAGGGAGATGTCAATGTTTAATTTTTGTCCTTTTGTTGTTCTTTCCAACTAATAGTTTGTAATATGTTACTTGGGAGTTAGTTTTGGGGGTGGTCTAGTCAGCTTTCATTTTTGTTTGTAATGGGTTTTCTTGAAGCTAAGATGTATAGCTTCCCTTTATACTTGTATTTATTTTACTATTAATAAAAATATATCTTATTATCAAGCAAATTTTTTATTTTTTTTGTATGAAACATTGAGAAAGGTAATTGGACACTTGTTGCAGATGACTTCAGGATCTCTAGACTTAGGTATGAGCTTCATATTTCCTTTATTTATTTATCTCCCTAATGAAACTTTTTGAAATGCTTCAAGATAAACATGGCGAAGGTATGACCCAACACAATACCAAATAGATTTATAAAATTTAGAGGGGAAAACTTGGGGATTTGTCATCTAGAATTGAAAAATAAGCTTCCTTAAGGTCTTGAAGAGACAAGGTATAGTCACAGAAAGCCCTTTGGGAATCTAATAGACAATTAGGGACTGCTACAAGACAATCCTCAAGAGCTTGTTAACTGGAAGGAGTAGGGGCTTGAGCAATGATTTTTTTTTATAATGATTAATAAAGGCTTGTAGGATGTCTAGAATTTTAGTGAGTAGTGCATTACCCTCTCCAATCCTTTTAATACCAGGAGATGAATGTAGAGGGTGTAGACTGGAAAATAATTTCTTGCTAGTACAATCTCCCACTTTTAGCCAGTGCAAACGTGCCTTAATCTGAGCACCCCTGGCTGTATAGATGTTAGCAATCTGCTTCTGATGATGAAAAAGTTTCCACCTTCAATTATCATAATAATCCAAGAACAAAATAACCCATGGTCATAATAACCCAAGCCAAAATAACTTGTAGTCAGAATAACCCATGGACATAATATCTCCGTAAGATTATAGAGAAAGGAAAAGAAAATTTATAAATTACATGTATGTTGCTAAAAAAAATTATTATTTAATATTCAATTAAATTGTCAAATTATGACCGATGCCTCTTATATAATATAAAATGTTATGGTTGTCATAACCATCAACCAGTATTTTTAGTCTTTCTTTGAGTTCATGGTATTTTTCCTACTTGGTTGTCTAGTGTATCCAACCATATATTTCTCTATTTTATTCTCTTGGAGACCCTGTTCTTTTTTCACTACTTTGATGAATTTATACTCTAAGCTATGCGATGCTTGAAGCAATTAACTAAATCTTTTGTGTCATCCCTCAATTGTATTATCAGTTTTGGGAACATCATCTTAAATAGTTGAATAGCAATTCTACATTGTGATTGAAAACTTGGGCCCCATTTATTAAATTATCAAATTCTTGAATCAATACTTGGCAAAATTCAAATCAATTTCTTTGATCAATCCTAAATAATTCAATCATTTCAATTTTCCCTAAGGTTTGATCATTTCATCAATAATTTATTTAATTAAAAGAAATATTCCCTCTTAAATAAATAAAATAACCTTATTTAATTGAAAGAAATATCTTTTAAATGAAATAAATTTATTTAATTAAAATCTCTTTTAATTAAATGATTTTATCTTATTTAGAATAATATCTCTCTTTTAATTAAATAATGTTATCTTATTTAATTAATAGAGAATCATTCTTTTAAATAAATAAATAAAAAATCCTTTTAAAGCTCTTTTGTGATGAAAAAGGGAAACAAATAAATAAAATAAAGAAAATTACTTTTCTCTCCACACTTTCTAAAAATGAGCTTTCTTTCCTCTTTTTGCATTTATCCCACATTGCTCTTGGAGATGCATTCTCTTCCATAGTTTCTTATATAAGGAGCCCTCTCCTTCTCATTTGAGATCTAGAATTTTCACGCTATTGTTATGCTGCAAGTTTTCTGAGAGACTTTGGAGCTTTGGAGATCACATAGAATTTAGCTTGCATATTTACATATAGATTAACATTCATAGCATCTTAGATTAGTTTCCTTCATTGTTTTAGCTTAAATCTTCACATAGATTAATTAGCAAAGAAGGGTAAAACTTGCATTTCAATAGAGTAGTTTATTTCTTGCATTGCAATCATCTAGATTAGCTTCATCTACATGAAATAACTTGAAGATCAATGGAGATTAGCACTCTTGCTTCTCATCCTTGAATCTCTCATTTCTTGGTGTACTTGCATGGGTTTAACTCGGTCAATCTGAGGGCCTCATAGTCAATCCCTGCACTCCATGAATAGAGAGCTGTGAATCATTATTCGAGACCTCACTATTGAGTGTTCTTGGATGTAATGATTCACAAAAGTGTGACTACTTTGTAGCACACATTTTTGGTGCCCACTGTGGGGCTTTGAGCCTCATTCTCTTCATTTTTATCAAGTTTTGTATATTTTCAGCGTCACTTTTTTCGTCAATTTTGTGCAAATAGGAGAAACACCACTTACGAGAAATCTGACGATGCCTGTGCACATTTTGTTTATGCCTATGCACATTCTATTTACACCTGTGCACATTCTGTTCATGCCTGTGCACATTCTATTTATGCCTGTGTACATTCTGTTCACGCCTGTGCACATTTTGTTCACGCCTGTGCACATTCTGTTCACACCTGTGCACATTCTGTTCACGCCTGTGCACATTTTGTTAACGCCTATGCACATTTTGATCATGCCTGTGCACATTTTGTTCACGCCTATGCACATTTTGTTCACGTCTATGCACATTTTGATCACGCCTACGAGCATTCTGGTTACGCCTATGAGTATTTTGATTACGCCTGTGAACATTCTGATGTCTCTAGCAATTATTTATTCACGCCTACAATCTATTAACTGACGCGTATTAGCTATTAAATGCCGCTTGGAATTTTTTGTTGAATTCCATGACAGTAGAGACACATAATTTGTAGATTTGTAATTTCAAATTATTGATTTCTAACGCTTACGATTTGCTGTTGATTTGTCTTGATTGTGTACTTTTAGATGTGTGCTAAATTCTGGATTGCAGATCTTTGGACTTAAGGTGAGTTACTACAATCTCTATAACACTTGGTTTTGGGCATAAAATTAATCTCTTGTGTGTTTGGCTTGAGTGATTTATCGCTTTCATAAACCACATTTCAATTTTTGACTTTAAAAAGAATATAGATTCATTTCTTGCATAAGTGTTCCACATAGATAAGTAGGCCCTATTAACACTATTCGTGGTTCTTGAGAGAGTGGGTTTCCAGTGAAACTCTTCTCAATGAGAGAACCCTTGTAGGTAGGGAGGTTATTAGAAATATCTGTGTTCTACTAGATTTGTAGTCTTTGACTTTTCGATTAATGCATTCTCTCTCCGGAGAGGTTGATAGATCATGAGTTATTGACATTATGAATCTTGGCAAGATAGTTTTAGTCTTAGCGTGTCGGAATGAATTTGTCTTCTATGTTTGGGTGAAGAGAAAAGGATAGAGGATTATGCTCTACTCCCTTTTTGGGTAGTAATAGAAACTTAGACCCTTGGATCTAAGCCAAGTCCCCATGTGGTCCTTGTTGTGAGTCACCTTTTAGAGAGGGTTAATTGTAGTGGACATTCCTTCATTGGGTAAACCTCGTTGATGGAACCTCAAGCGGTAATAGCCACTTTTGCCGTGGTAGTGACAACCGCTATACAAATATCTTTGTGGAAGAAATCTCCATGAGTATAGTTTCTTAATGGGCTATCAGATCTCCTCAGCATCTCCAATTGATTAAGTTCTCAGAATGTGTCAAAACCCCGGTGCGCCTGGATTGGAGTTCACCTTCTTGAAATTGTAAAAGTTGTAGAGTCAAGCCATTATTAAAATCCATAGTGCAGCAAAATTTCTCTTTTTAGGACTATGTGTGTGATTGGAAAAACATTTTGTAGAATATACACAACTAGTATCTTTAAGGAATAACATACTAAGTCAATATTCATGTTCATGAGCGAGGTTACTTTGTCCCTTGCCCATTGTTTGAAGATGTTTGCTTTCTTGAACACCATGGTTGCTATCTTATGTGCCTGATAAATGCTGGAAATTTGTTAATCTGCCGAGTTAATCTTTTAAAATGAACAAAACACTGAGTTTCTGAGTTCCAGAATCCCCAAATTGCTTTCAAAACTGAGTTTTTACACTTGCTGGCCAAAGAATTGTATGACACTGAAATCCCATCGCACTCTGGTATGAGTTTTTATTGTGTGATATATCATTTCTGGCACTTTATCACTTGCTTGTTATAGACTTTATTGCACTACTTGCTTGGATTCTATTGCACCAGTCACCTAGAAACTGTCGCATGACCTATGTTAGAAATATCACCTAGGAAGATTGTATCGCCTTGGTACTCTGAGAACTATCGCACAGTCTTTTTGCTGTCTTGCTAATTTTTGTCATTTCAGTCTTCCTTGGTCAGTCTGGGTCAGGTCTTAGGTGTTATGACATATTGCTCAAATGAACTTCAATGGTATCGATTTGCACAAAATGACTCTTGGTCTTCTTTCTTCCACATCTCCCATGTCTTCCTAGTCTCCCATTTCCATCCTTTCTCTTCTCCCTTCACGCTTCTTCCTCTTCTTCCTAAACTATTTGCGTCTTCTTGATTCTTTTCCTCTTATTTTCTAGTCTACCTTCTTCTATTCACCTCTTTCTGCTACTTCCATGCTTGATTCCTATTCTTCTAGGACCATGAATTTCAACTATCTTGTTATGGAACCTCTCTTGAAAATAGATGATCTTGAACTCATTGCTCAATTTGAAGAGTATCATTCTTCCAAAACTCTCATGGATGGTAAATTTATGACAAAAATACAAGAGAAATCAAGAAAATCACATGCCTTTTCTAGAATCATACTCATGATCATGTCATGACCTCCTTCTTCCAAACGTTCTTCATCTTCCGAGTCTTCTCATCATTCCTCATCTTCCAAGTCCTATCATGAATCTTCTAAACATTATTCACCTTCTTCATCTTCGAAGTCTTATCATGACTCTTCTAAACATTACTCATCTTCCTCATCTTCCAAGTCTTGTCATGACTCTTCTAGAAATTATTCGCATTCATCATCTTCCAAGTCTTCTTCCTCCACTAGGTCTTTACTTTCCTCTTCTTTACGGTTTCATTCCTCTTCTACTTCTCCCAAGAGTCTTACTCCTTGTCTCAAGACATACCATGATGAGAAATATGATAGCCCTTGTGATACCTCTCCCATGAAGAGTGACACACCCATCTTTGATGACTATGATGACTATGATGATGGATAATGTAGTGATACCTATGAAACCTCTATTCCTAAGAGTCCTCCTTGTCGTGTGCTTGTGCTTACTGGAAATGGGTCATCACATTGGATAGATCGTGATGGTGATCCATATGATTCTGATTTCAAAAGAGACTTTGATGATTTCTGTGGACAAGGCTTTTGAGGATACCTATTTTTGAAAGACTCAAGCCAAACAAAGATTAGATGTTAGTCTAGCATGAAATTAATCCAAAAACACGTAAAACTCAAAACTAAGCCACCTCAGATTGAGCTAAAACAGGTGCACCCAAGCACTGTTTGATTTGCTCTTACTTAAGGGGATGTGGGTGTGCTTTTTAAGCACTTGGAGCATGTTCCTTATGCATTTTAGGACGGATTGAGATCCATAAGAACCCCATAAATGAAACAAAACAAGTATAGAACACCTGATTTGCCCCTAAGGCCTCAAGGATCAAATGATGCTGAAATGAATATTAAGCTACATGATGTTTATGCTAAGATTGATTTTAGACCAAGTAGAGATGTGATATGATGCTATGCTTATGCAAAACAATGAAATAAACTATGTTAATCCATTATTGCTATATTAAGATGAGCTAAAATGCTTGAAAGTAAGCTAGATTAAGATGATTATGCTAAGTCTAGAGCTAAATGGGCATGATAACAATGCTTGAAATGAAAGGTGAATGGATTATTTGCTCTTGGAAATGAGGAGCATTTATAGGATTTGGGAAGGAGGAATGAGTGGCCAGGATCAAAATCCTTAAGAGAGGCCAAGATTCATTCAAAGGGGAGCACATGGATTGTGCTAGTTTAGGGCCACCTCCTTATGACAAGTGTCATAAGGGCATTGGGTTGAAAGATGGGAGAGATGTGCACAATTTGAGAAATGTGCCTAAGGTCAAAGAGTGTAAGAAAGGGGTGAGGGGCTTCTTAAATGTATGATAAATGCATGTAAGAGGGATAAGGAGGCTTTAAATGCACTTAATGCATGTAAGAGAAGTTTCTAGAAGTTTGTTGACTTTGGGTTAAGCTTAGGAGTTTGCTAACCTCGGTTAGGGAATGTGACAGGATTAGGGGGGGATTAGGATTAGGATTAGGATTATGATTAGGACTTTCTAGAAGAGTTTAGAATTTCCTTAGGATAAATATGGATTTTAGGAAATAGATAAAGATTTATTTATTTCCATGGTTTAAGTTTTGAGAATATTTATTAAAAATGAATTTAACAAATACGAGGATTAAATATTTAACTTTAATTAAATATTTTGAGTTAGGATTAGGGTTAAGGAATGATGGGATTAGCTTTTAATCGAAATTAAAGGAGGATTAGAAGATTTTGGAAGAGGTTAGTGGTCTTAAGGAAATTGGCCAAGTTTTGGGCAAAAAATAAATAAATTATTTATTTTGGGATTTTTGGTCAATTTATTAATTAAATAATTAATAAATAAGGAGATAATGTTTAAATAAGATTTAAACATTTTTGGGAGGGATTTCTTAATTAAATATTTTTAATTAAGATAAAGGGATTTAATGATATAAAAATAAATAAATAAATTAAATAAATAATTAATTAATAAATGATGATGTCATCAGGAATTTTTTCAGAAAATAAAAATACTTTATTTTCTAAAGGATTTTTAGGTGTCTACATTTTGCCTCTCTTTGATGCGATGCCGTAAGTGGCATGGCATCAAAGACAAGAAAATAAGATGCCCAAGGCTAGAATTTAGAGGAATGAGGGGTTGTGCCCCCTCGAGAAAATAATGCAAGGAGTAAACGTTGTGGAATTTTCTCGAAAGGAAACAAAGAAAGGACCTAGGAAGAAGGGGAGATAAATAACCAAACTTTTAAGAGAAAAGATGGGTGAATGCAAGATGAGATGGAATGCAAAATGCAGGATGCAGCTACATGAGGATGCAAGATTAATCTATATGATGCAAGATGCAGGGGATTGGGGGAAGCTCAAAGTGCAAATGTGGATAGCACAACCTAGTTTAATATAGCAATGCTAGAGACCTGCTAAGGATACTGGGATCACGAGGCCTTGTCACCAGTGTTGCATAGGACAGACACTAAAAAGACACGCAGGGTTGCCCCAGCATCACGCATGAACCCAAGAGGAAGCATGGTGGAAATGATGCTGAAGAAACCACAAACACACGACTGACTCACAGGTAGAAGCAAAAGATCAAAAGACCGTGCCCCAGATTATCCTCATTCGCAGTGCACCATGATAGAAAGGA
The DNA here is from genome assembly GCA_027943335.1 of Chamaecyparis obtusa. Lineage (NCBI taxonomy): Eukaryota > Viridiplantae > Streptophyta > Pinopsida > Cupressales > Cupressaceae > Chamaecyparis > Chamaecyparis obtusa. Next base: position 131,868 of record BSBK01002455.1, on the reverse strand, counting down.
TCATGGTGAATTTGAGTAGAGAACAATGAGAAGCTGTAAAAGATTAACAAAATCCAAAGGACAAGATCCAAGACCAAAATGATAACTCCAAAAAGACATCCTTTGCCAAGGAGAGAGATTTGATGTGACAGATTGGATTGATGGTGGGAAGATTGGTCTGAACGTGTGGAAGGATGCATCGACATGGACCGAGTGTGCTTGGTGGAAGATTGGATCTGACAGGAGGAAGGATACATCCTCAAGGACCTGTTGATTGATGGGAGAATGAGTGTTGTTGTTCACTGGCAAATGATGAAGTCAAAGAATAATCATTGGGATCAAGAATAGTCGACAATTGATGTTGTTGAAGTACAAGGTTGGGTAGGACAAAGTGTGCTGATCAAATGCCGCTGCAGGACTGACGAGGACTATGTACAACAAGACACGAGGATATGTACAATGGATAGGAAAAGAGATATAATAGATATGTACAGAAGCTCAGGATTGGGGATAGGAAGATCTCACTATACAGGATATGGTACAGGAAGGATCACGCTATACAAGATATACAAGATATGGTACAAGATAGGTGCAGGTAGGATTGCGGATTTGCTGGAGGATTATGAAAAAGAGGAATGCTGGGGGATGGTGGATGGGGATGGGGATGGTAGAAAAAGGATTGAGATGTTGGGATGGGGGAATGGGAGTTTGATAGATAATGACTCGGTCCACTATGTATGGCGCCTGTTTGCCAGGTTTTCACCAACATACTTGTCCAAGGCGCTTGAATTGCCAAGTTTTCACCATTGGATGATTATTTTTATTTTATTTTTTCTACTTTTTTTTTTCTTTTTTTTTTGTATTTTTCTGCTTTTTCCAAATTTTATGGATTTTCTGAATATGTAGATCTGGTTCAGGCATAAAACCTCTTCAAATGTATGATGTTGATTGGATCATTCAAAGGCTCACCTTCTGGTGTAGATAACTGATAAGCTCCAGAGCCGAAGCATGCTGTGACAACATAGGGGCCCAACCAAGTAGGCTCAAACTTGCCTTTCTTTTCTCTATTTGCTTGGACTTTCTGATTTTCTTTGAGGACCATGTCACTGACCTGGAACTATCTAGGATGGACCTTCTTGTTATAACTCCTTTTGAGTCGATTCTGGTATGCAACCAGGTGATCATATGCTTGTTGTCTCTTTTCATCTAACAGGTCTAGTTGTGTGAGACGGGCCACACGATAGTCTTCATCAGTGGTGTAGTTCTTCATGGAGACTCGCAATGATGGGAGCTCGACCTCGATCGGTAGAATGGCTTCAGCACCATATACAAGGGAATATGGGGTGGTGCCTGTGGGAGTGCGATAAGAAGTACGGTAGGCCCAAAGGGCGGGATTGATTTGGAGATGCTAGTCACGACCAGAATCATTGACAACCTTCTTGAGGATTTTCAGGATAGTTTTGTTGGTTGCCTTAGCTTGGCCATTTTCTTGAGGGAAATATGGACTGGAGAAACGGTGATGGATGTGGAGTCTAGCACACAGATCATCCACATGCTGGTTTTCAAAAGGTGTGCCATGGTCTATGAAGATGGTAGATGGTATGCCAAAGTGACAAATGATGTGGTAAAGGATGAACTTGGATATTTGGATGCCAGTAGTGAGGGTGAGCGGGATTGCTTCAACCCATTTGGTGAAGTACTCTGTGGCAGTTATTATTTACTTGTGTCCATCTGAGGAAAGGGGAGTGATTAATCCGACAAGGTCAAAGCCCCAACATGAAAATGGCCAAGGTGGCGCAATGGGTTGCAAGTCTTGTGCTGGTGCATGAATCAAATTTGCATGCTATTGACATGGTAAACATTTTTTGACAAACTCACAAGCATCATGTTCCATGGTTGGCCAATAATACCCAACTCGAAGCAACTGCTTAGCTAGAACCATGCCACTCATGTGGGCACCGCAAATTCCAGTGTGGACCTCTTGTAAAGCCAGGATGGCCTCGTTTGAATCTAAAAACCTAGAGAGGATATTGTGATACCCTCGACGATAAAGGGTGTTGGCTACAAGAGTGTAGTGGGAATCTCTACGAATAAGGTTTTGGTGTTGGTTATTGGTGAGATGGGGAGATATGATACCATTCTTTAGATATGCATGGATGTCGTGGTACCACGGGGACTGGGGACCAACCAAGACACACACCATTTTTGCATCGGCATTCTCATAAGCTGGTGTATGTAGCTGCTTGACTAGGAATTCATACTATGATGTGTCGCGTGGGATTTCTAACAAGGACCCAATAGTTGTCATTGCATCGGCCGCTTTGTTCTGAAGTCTTGGTATCTATGTGAACTGTAGATTCAGGAAATGCTCTTTCAATCTATCCATGAGTTCTTTGTAAGGTAGTAGCTTGTCATCCTTTGTTTGATATTCATCTAGGACTTGCTTGATAATCAGCTATGAATCACCGAACACTTGCAGTTCTATGATATTCCATTGAATGGCTGTTTTGAGACCTAAGATGAGTGCCTCATATTCTGCAATGTTGTTGGTACATGAAAATCCCAACTTGAATGACCTTGGGATGTAGTCACCTTGAGGTGTGACGAATAGGATTCCTGCCCCTGATCCATGTGATGTGTAGGAGCCATCAAAGTATAGTTTCCACATGGGTTGTTCTTCGATCATACATAAGTGTTCATCAGGGAATTCCATGATTAGTGGATAAGCATCCACCAGTGGTGCTTCTGCTAGCTGATCGGCAATGACTTGCCCTTTGATTGCTTTCTTATCTATGTACTGGATGTTAAACTCGCTGAGTATCATGACCCATTTTTCCATACGGCCTGTGAGAGTTGTCTTTGATAGTAGATATTTGAGGGGGTCCACCTTTGAAATGAGCCTGATTGTGTGACTGAGCATGTAATGTCTAAGCTTTTGAGTGGCAAAGACCACTACAAGGCATGCTTTTTCCATGGGTGAGTAATTAAGCTCATAGCTGACAAGAGTTCGACTAATGTAGTAGATGGCTCTCTCTTTATTTTTATCATCATGCTGAGCTAGGAGTGCCCCCAATGTTGTAGTGGTTGCCGAGATGTAGAGTATGAGAGGGCATCCTGGAACTGGTGGTACTAGGATTGGAGAATTGGCTAGATACTCCTTGAGCTTATCAAAGCTTCTTTGACATATGGGATCCCATTTGAAGCTTGTCTTTGCATAAGAGATGCGTGAAAGGTTGGCACTTGTCTGCCAGCTAAGAAATGAACCGACGCACTAATTGAAGCTTTCCTTGTAGGCTTTTGAGCTATCTGAGTGTTCTTGGGGGAGGCATTTCTATTATTGCTTTGACCTTTTTAGGGTCAATCTCTATGCCTCTTCGTGATACTATGAAACCTAGGAGCTTTCCAGATGTAACACCAAAGACACATTTCTTTGGATTGAGCCGTAACCCATAGTGTTGCAAGTGATCAAACACACTCTCAAGAATGTCAAGGTGTTCATGGGTTGTCTTTGATTTTGCAAGAATATCATCCACATAGTCCTCTAGGATCTTGTGGATCATGTCATGGAAGATTGCTGTCATCGCTCTCTGATATGTGGCTCCTGCATTCTTTAGACCAAAGGGCATCATGTTATAGCAAAAGGTACCCCATAGAGTGGTGAATGCTATTTTGTGTTGGTCTTCTACTGCTATATGAATTTGATTGTATCCAGAGAAACCATCCATTAGTGACAACATTTCATGGCCCGTTGTAAGATCTACGATCATGTCTATGTTAGGTAGCGGGAAATCATCTTTAGGACATGCCTTGTTTAGGTCCCTGAAATCTGTACAAATTCAGATGTCACCAAAAGGCTTTGTGACAGGTACCATGTTAGAGATCCAATCTGAGTAATCTATAACTCTGATAATCTTTGCATCCAGGAGCTTTTCTAGTTCTGATTTTACCAATAGAGCTACTTTGGGATGCATTTTGCGTAGCTTCTGCTTTACTGGCTTAACATTGGGGTCCACAGCTAGATGATGAACAACAAGTTTAGGATCAAGTCCAGGCATGTGTGTGTATGACCATGCAAAGTTCATAGTAGCTTCTTAAAGTAGTGCAGTGAAAGCCATTTCTTCACCTTCTGTCATGTTGGTTGCAATGTAGGTGATCCTCGGACATTCCTCTGTTCCTAAGTTGACTGGCTTGGTTTCTTCTATGATGATAGGTGACTGCTTAGGTCTGTAATCCTAGATGGGAGGAAGAGGCAAGTCTTCATCTTCTAGCGCTTGAATTGCCAAGTTTTCACTAGAAGAAACGCTCTTTATTTTTACTTTTTTGGAATTAGAATGTGCCCCAGAAGGGTTTTCATATAAGGACTCATGTTTTACTCTTTCTATTTCTCTTTTGCAGCTAAAGCTTGCCTCCTCTCCGAAGTATCCTTCTGGGTCAAGCTTATAGATGTGAGCTGACTCTAAATCCTGAACTGAGTGTGGGCCTAATGCCCCCATGAATTCTAGGAGTGCTTCCATGCTTTGGAACTCATCAATGTGTGCAATGCTTGGTTGGTCCTAGTCTATGAGTTGAGGGTGAATGAGGGGAAGTTCTATGAGATTGATGGAAAGTTGTCGGATGACAGAAGTCCCCAAGAGGGTGTCATCGTCAAAGATATCATTGTAGGATCTGATTTCTTTCTCTTCAGAGATGTCTTCGATCTCTACGAGGTCATCCTGGCTATTTAAGAGGGGAACACTAGTCATGTTGGTGCCCCCAGTTGCGGTATTGGGCCCTTGTATATGCAGGCGAGGGGTATTAAAGCCAAGACCCTAATGTTATGGGTTCTTGGATGCTGTAATTGGGTCTTTTCTTCCACCTTCTTGTGGTCCTAGACCACCACCTTGGTAGTTCCATTGCTCAGTAGTGTACTTGTGCGATTGTGGGTATTTATCTTTGAAGTAGCCAAGAAGTTGTTTCTCAGGTGAAGGGGGATCTTTGTACAACCACCTATTAATGTCAGGATCCATTTCTTGACTATTTAATGTGCCATGGGATTCAAAAGTCATAGGTCCCATTCTCTTGATTTCATGATGCTCTTTAATAGGCTTGCTTTGGTGATTCGGGCACCCTTGAGTATGTGGATTAAGCGGGAGAGCCCCTACAACAAATGCATCATGTAGGCTATATTCACCACAACCCTGGTTATTGATCTTGATGGAAGAGAGGGTGGAGGTGAGAATGGTTTCTGGATCACAATGGGATCGGGATGAGCTGGCAACAGAAGTACCTATGTCAGTTCCAAGACAATGATTAGAATGAGGGAATGATGCTTCCATCACATGATAGTATGCGAAGGGTTGGGGGTCAGCACAGATGGTAACCTCAGTGCCTTGATGCAGAAATTTGATGCACTAATGGTAAGTAGATGGTACAACCTTAATGGAATGAATCCATGGTCAGCCTAGGAGGATATTAAATGGTAGGTCAAGATCAACAACATGGAAAATAGTATCTTGTGTTGCTGGGCCCATTTGAATGGGCAAAGTAATGGTACCTTTAGAGGTACGCTCCAAATTTTCATAGGCTTTGATAGTGATTACTTCATGTGCTATATCAGCCTGTGTGAACCCAATCTACTGAATGAATTTCAAAGTACACAAGTTCAGGGCTGAGCCATTATCTATTAAGACCCATTTGATGGCAAAGTCTTTGACCATGACAGCGATGCAGAGAGGGAGAGTATGGTCAGGTGCAACGTCTGGTATGTCAGATGTTTTGAAGGATAAAGCACAAGCTATGGATAAATGTCCCACAAGGGTCTCAAACTGGGTGGTGTTAATGTCTGTGGGGACATGTCCTTCTTTGAGAGCTCGGTCAAGGATCTCCTGATGGAGAGGTGAAGTGCGGAGAAGGTCCAAGATGGATATTTGGGCTGGTGTGTTCCCAAGATGTTCTATGAGGTTATACTGTGCATTATGTGCATTATGTGCTGGCCTTGGTTGGGCACCAGCAACAGTTATTTGACCTCTATGGGTGGTAACAACACATTGACGATCTGCTCCTCTGACATGGATGGCATTGACTGTGGGCTCAACTTGGGTTATACATCCAACAATATTGTCATAATTGATATAGGCAGTAGTGTGATCTTCTTGCTTGCCTTTATCATGATTTTGGGGATGATTGGTATTAGCTTGGTTCTTCCCAGCATTGTGTTGTGGGAACACATTCTGATAGATTTGTAAATTGGCATTTGGCGAGGCTTGAGTAGGTGCATCTACTTGAATTTCTTTTTGATCAATGAGATCTTGGATATAGTTTTTGAGTCTCATACACTTCAGGATAGTGTGTCCTTTGACACGATGAAAATCACAGTATTCATGATCTTTGTACCAATCGGGCTTGGGAGTGGTATCATCAACTGGCTGGATTGGTGGAAATGTGATCAAGTTGGCCTTGGCCATTCGGTGAAAGATAACATCCAGAGGTTCACCCAGTGGTGTGAAGGTCTTCCTTGGATTGTTCTGAGCTCTGGGCTTGTGTTGTTTGGGAGCAACATTAACAGCATTGACCTGATTGTTTGGATTACCTTGATAAGCTTGAGGGGCTTGCTACTGATAATTCTGCTGATTATTCTGAGAATGATATTGTTGTGTGGGTTGTTGATGGACTTGAGGAGGTTACTGATAGGCGAGTGCTTATTGTTGTTGGTATGCAGGAGTTGATGGAGTACTAGCCATGACAAATTGGACATGCTTGGTGTCAGTGGCTCCATCAGTAACAATGTTCTTGTTACGATTCCAGTAACGAGATTTATCATTGCTGGGTTTTTGGGCATCATTTTTGAAGTGTCGGATTGTGCCTTCATCTAGGAGGGCCTTTTCAATACCTATCCCCTTGCTCTTGATATCTTGATAGGTTTGGAGATAATTCATCCTCATGAAATGGGATAGCTTAGGATGCAGATTATCAATAAAGATTTTGGTCAAATGCTTTTCAAGTGGCTGGTATGATAACCTGGTGGTAAGGTTCTGCCATCGTTGCAAGTATTCTGCTAGGCTTTCTCCATCTTTCTATTTTGAGTTGCAAAGATCTAACAAGGTCAACTCATTCTCAACATTGTGGGCATAATGTGCAATGAACTTCTTAGAAAGTTCGGCAAAGGTTGTGATAGTCCCACAGGGTATTTTGTAGAACCACTCAACAATGGTTCCTCCCAAGCTTTTGGGGAATAGGCGTAAGAGATAGTTATCACTATAAGCCACTTCTTGGCATGCCACATAGAATTCTTTAATATGATTGACTGGATCTCCTTTCCCCTGATATTTATCAAACTTAGGTGTCTCAAAGTGCTTGGGGAAAGGTATAGCAGCAATAGATCGGTCAAACCGATAAGGACACACCTCCTCAAACTTGTAAGTTTTGTTCTCAGTACCGGTTTGAAACTCTTTAAGAGCATTCTTCATGGCTTCCCATTCAACATTGATTGGTGTTTGAGCGGGTACTCCGATTTGAGGTGGGTATTATTGAGTGGGATATGGAGACGGCCCAGCGGGATAGGTAGATTGGAGTGGATTTTGGAGTGATGTTTGCTGGGGATATTGTTGATGCAGCATAGGGGGATATTGCGGTGGTGGATATGAGACTGCTTGCTGGTGTTGTGGGATGACTGGGACTTGCTGCTGTGACTGATAGGAGGAAACTTGTTGCTGTTGGGGAATGATGGGGGTTTGTTGCTATGACTGGAAGTATGGTTGTTGTGGGGGTGGCTAGTGGAATGATGCAGCTTGTTGGTAAGATGGCCCTTGCTGAACTTGGCTCTGTGGTTGACCGATATAAGTCGAGTGCATTTCCATATTGCTTAAGGGTGGAACTGATGTAGGGAAGCTCGAAGCAAAGGGTGACTGGGCAAGATAACTTGCAAAATGGGATGAACTTTGCTGCTGAGGTGGAGGAACCTGCTGAAAAGCACTGGGTGTTGGGAATGGATAGCTCGTGAAGGATGAGGTTGGTGGAGGTTGAGATGGTTGCTGTTGTGCTGCTTGTGAGAAGGTGGCTTGTTGGTTTGCAAATATAGATGTAGGAGAGTGAGTTGGTATTCCAAAGGCTTTCATGTCTTCTTGAGTGAGACCCCAATGAGGACCAATGTGAGGTGGGAATTATGGTGCAACGGATGCCAAGAAGGTAGATGTGATGGGAGTTTGGGACATGAATGGTGGTTTTGAAAAACCCATGGAAGACATTCCTGTGGTGAAGGCATTTTTCTGGGTTTGTGCCTTGGTAGATGCTTGTTGGGGGGGAAATGAAGAGAACGCTTGCATTCCCCATGAAAAGGGTGATGTTGATGCGGAAGCTTGCTGGGTATGAAAGGGGAGCGGTTGCACTGCCCCTGGAGTAGATGATGTAGAGGGTTGCTGGGTGAAAGAGGGAAACGATTGCGTTGACCCCTGAAATGATGGCGTGGATGTTGAAGCTTGGGAATTGAAAGGAAAAGATGATTGCATCCCTCCTGGCACAAAAGGTGTGGATGTGGAAGCTTGTGAAGTGAAGGGGAAGGATGATTGCATCCCTCCCGGAGTGAAAGGTGCTATTTGGCCTATGGAAGATGGCAGGACTTCTTGTGCAAAGGTTTGTGCAAGAGGTGGGAGTTGATTTTGGGACAAGCGTTGGATTTGTGCAAGACCTTGGGCAGCCATAGCGGATGATGAAGTACCTATGATAGGGAATGGAGTAGATGGTGTTATAGCTTGTGTTACAAGATTTGCAAAGCTTCCTTGCAGAAGAAGGGGAATGGCAGAGGTTTCTTGTGATGTTTGTAAGGTTGGATCAAGGAACAGTTGGATAAATGGAGAGTATACTTGTGCTGGGATTTGGATAGTGCTTATGGGAATGCAAGGATGGAGATATGGCAGAATGGAAGTCTGCATTTGTGTAAAGTTAGTGAACATGCTTTGCTGGTTTTGGGCCATGAGTGCATTGACTACTAGTGGATTCTCTAGATGATTCAAAAATGTTTCTATTGCTAGAGGAGCTGAGGGGATATTGGGATCATCCCATGTATTTCTAGTTTGTATTTGGGGATCATAGGCTATCATTGCGCTGGTAAAAATGTTGGGATCAGATGAACTGGTGATTGGATAAGGATTCATGTTCCTTCTTTTTCTAGATCCAGATCTTGTCTCGACAGGCATGGACATGTAGATGCTTAGATGGATGCAAGATGTTTCCTAAAAGACTCTAAAGGATGATGGATGCAAGCTTAAGGAACTTCTAAGGATGATAAATTTCTAGAATGCAAATGCAAGGATTGGTGAAATGCTTGGATTTGGATCAAGGATGGTGGAAGATTGATGGGAGATGGTGACAGATTGGTAAAAAAGCTTGGTGATGATGGAGGCTTGATGGGATGCTCTAATTTGGGTCAAGATTGGGTGGAGGATTGGTGGGATGCTAGTGGAAGACTACTAAGTGTCAACAATGAGCTGCTATTTTTCCCAATGGAGGATCAGTGATAGGATTTGGCCAACCTAGGATAGACTAATGATCTTTGGTCAACTGGATTCTTATCAATACAAGCCAATCTCTTGCTCGAGATGATGAGGCTATGCGAGGAAAAGTTGGATTTCCTTTAGACAATGCTCTGTCAAAAAGGGGATGATTTCTGATTTGGGATAAGGGATGGAAACAACTCAAAGGTTTTGAACACTAAGTGCTTATGGATTTGGATCTCTAGATTTTGTGCAAAGGATGGTGGATTCTGATTTGGATATTGGATGCTGGATTTGGATGAAGGATATGGGACTCTGATTGTGGATTGCTGATGGAAAGATGGTGAAGGATGATGGAACAATGCTTTCTCTAAAAGGATGATGCAAATGTAATTGAGATGGATGATCTATGATGCTGCTAGGAAGATGATGGTGAATGCAGCTAAGGACTCTAGAATGCAACTAAGGATTTGGTGATGATGCTGAGATGAAACTAAGATGAGACTAGGATGAAGGACTGTTGAGATAGGATTTTGAGATCTGAAGGTAGAATGGACACATGATGGATTCAGTTAATCTTCTCTTTCAAGGTTGATGTAGCGATGGTTCACTCGGAATCGGTAGGAAAACTGTTTGACTCTTGCGTTATAGCCAATATTATCAAGCTTTTCTTGATATTTTTCTTCTGCTTGGGTTGCTTGGATAGAGGATTGATGGCTCTTAAGGTTTCTTTCTGCAACTTTCTTCTCTTGATAAGCTTTGGATTTGGGCAACTTAGCTTTCAGATGTTTGATCAAATTTGGCATGGGGAAATTCTGATAAGTTGGTTTGAGACAAAAAAAGGTTCTTTGGATATCTGATTTCAAGAGTTTCTCTACAAAAATTCTTGAGTATCTTGAACTGGGTTTGTTGATCAGTTTGATGTTTCCCAATGGCAAAGGATAGATTTCAACAAATTTTTTTGGAAAAGCAATCTCCACAAGGGACAAAGCAACCTTGTGGGATACAAACAAGATAACTGACTCTGATAAAGCTTTGAAAGTGTATGTTCCAACAATGTTTTCACGGAGTATTGACTATCAAACACTTTAAATAGATCTACCTAAGGAAGGTGAGTATCAAAATCGCCTACCCACAGCTTGGTACCCCCTAGAAGGGAATACAAATGGTGAGTAATCTTGAGGCGACCCGGTAAACCCCTTGGAATCGTTCCTTGCACAAGGATTTTGATACTTTCAGATGTAGATAGGGTAGCCTCTATTTTATCAAGTTTTTAATAGTTTCATGGAGTCTCCATACCCGGTTATGCTGACCGCCTATGACTCACTTAAGAGCCTAGCCAACAATGCTGGGGGAGGAATATTTACTTGTCCCCAAACATTTGCATTTGGCACAAAATGCCTGTGGATTAGGAGATATAAGTGAGTACTTTTTGCCTTCACTTTATTTATATACCGGCCGAGGGGGATACCAGTTTGAGGTCATTCTCCGAGGAGGAAGTGCTTTTCTCCCTGGACAGGCCTCGCTAAAAATAGAACAAGTGAACTTGTCTGAGTCCAAATGTTCTATGTTGCTTACTTTAACAGGATTTACAGAAAATGAAAGCTCCTAGATGCACATCAAGCAAGTTCTTTTTCCCAAATTGATTAAGTGATGTTTGAATTTTGAATAACTGAAGACACAAGTGTTTAGGCTTTGGTTTGTTCTTTTTTTAAAAGACTTTCGAGTGTTTGCAGTTGCTTTGACTTGGCATTCAAGATTGAATTTTATCGTGTTGAGTTAAAACTTTGAAGTGCTTTGTTTTGTCTTTAAGGCATTCAAGATTGAATTTGTGCTTTGCTTGAATTGAAAAGGAGGGAATAGAGATGCTTGTTCTTTCCAATTTAGATCATTCAAGATTGTGTTTGATTTTCAAAATGATAATGACTCTTAGAACCTAAGCTCTTTTCCTTAGTTTCATTCAAGATTTGTTTGACTTTTGCTTTTTATGAATCTGAGAAAAATTTAAGGCAAAAACATAGTCAATGGCGGCATTGTCCAGCTAATACGCGACATTGGAAAATGCACAGGTGACACCAAAAAAAAACTCCCAGGTGGCAGCGGACTGATTACAAGTGACAGAGAAAAATGCTCAGGCGACAATGAAATATTATCAGGCGACAACAAAAGTTCCCTTAGGCGACAACAAGATATGTATAGGCGACACTTAATTGTGCATAGGTGACAGTAAAACGCGCACAGGTGACACTTAAATACTCACAGGCGACACTTAATTGTGCATAGGCGACACTGAAATGTGCATAAGCAACAGTTGACAATGAAATTTTTACAGGCGTAGGCGACAGTAAAAAAAAAGCCTAGGCGACACTCAAACAGGCGTAGGCGACAATGAAATTTTTACAAGCGATAACGAAATGCTGATAGGCGATAATTGAGTGGACACATGTGACAAAGAAATGATTACAGGTGAGAATTCTATACGCGAACGCATGAATATTTATCTCGTAGGTGTGATTATTTCTGTTATAGGTGACAGAAAAGAAGTTTAGACAGAATAGAAGTTATCGAGCACAGAAATCTTCAGAACATAGGCGTCAATATAGAGCTCGTAGGCGTGATCAGGCTTTTGTAGGCATGACTTGAATTTGTGTAGGCATGACTGAACTTTGTGTAGGCGACATTTCACCTGTTTCCTGCAAATACGAGAATACAAAGTATGATATAATCAAGTGATTGTGGGTTTGGGTCCCACCGGGAATGCCAGAATGTGGACAAGGCTTTTTAGGATACTTGTTTTTGAAAGACTCAAGCCAAACAAAGATTAGATGTTAGTCTAGCATGAAATTAATCCAAAAATAAGTAAAACTCTAAACTAAGCCACCTCAAATTGAGCTAAAACAGGTGCACCCAAGCACTATTTGATTTGCTCTTGCTTAAGGGGATGTGGGTGTGCTCTCTAAGCACTTGGAGCATGTTCCTTATGCATTTTAGGATGGATTCAGATCCATAAGAACCCCATAAATGGCACAAAATAGGTATAGAACACCTGATTTGCCCCTAAGGCCTCAAGGATCAAATGATGCTGAAATAAATATTAAGCTACATGATGTTTATGCTAAGATTGATTTTAGACCAAGCAGAGTTGTGATATGATGCTATGCTTATGCAAAATAACGAAATAAACTATGTTAATCCATTATTGCTATATTAAGATGAGCTAAAATACTTGAAAGTAAGCTAAATTAAGATGATTATGCTAAGTCTAGAGCTAAATGGGCATGATAACAATGCTTGAAATGAAAGGTGAATGGATTATTTGCTCTTGGAAATGAGGAGCATTTATAAGATTTGGGAAGGAGGAATGAGTGGTCAGGATCAAAATCCTTAAGAGAGGCCAAGATTCATTCAAAGGGGAGCACATGGATTGTGCTAGTTCAGGGCCACCTCCTTGTGATAAGTGTCATAAGGGCATTAGGTTGAAAGATGGGAGGGATGTGCACAATTTGGAAAATGTGCCTAAGGTCAAAGAGTGTAAGAAAGGGGTGAGGGGCTTCTTAAATGCATGATAAATGCATGTAAGAGGGATACAAAGGCCTTAAATGCACTTAATGAATGTAAGAGAAGTTTCTAGAAGTTTGTTGACTTTGGGTTAAGCTTAGGAGTTTGCTAACCTTGGTTAAGGAATGTGACAGGATTAGGGGGGATTAGGATTAGGATTAGGATTAGGATTAGGACTTTCTAGAAGAGTCTAGAATTTCCTTAAGATAAATATGGATTTTAGGAAATATATAAAGATTTATTTATTTCCATGGTTTAGGTTTTGAGAATATTTATTAAAAATGAATTTAACAAATATGAGGATTAAATATTTAACCTTAATTAAATATTTTGAGTTGGGATTAGGGTTAAGGAATGACGGGATTAGCTTTTAATCAAAATTAAAGGAGGATTAGAAGATTTTGGAAGAGGTTAGTGGTCTTAAGGAAATTGGCCAAGTTTTGGGCAAAAAATAAATAAATTATTTATTTTGGGATTTTTGGTCAATTTATTAATTAAATAATTAATAAATAAGGAGATAATGTTTAAATAAGATTTAAACATTTCTGGGAGGGATTTCTTAATTAAATATTTTTAATTAAGATAAAGGGATTTAATGATATAAAAATAAATAAATAAATAAAATAATTAATTAATTAATAAATGATGATGTCATCAGGGATTTTTTTTTAAAAAAAAAATACTTTATTTTCTAAAGAATTTTTAGGTGTCTACAATTTCTGTGAACAATACCTAGATGATACATCTACTTCACCCGAGGAAGAGAAAGCTTTCCGTGCTGATTTAAAATGTAAATACTATAAGAATCTCTCCTCTAAGATCTCTCATGCTGACAATAAAGATTACACTCTCGAGCAAGATCATGTTAATGCTGAACCTTTAGCTTGTGATGATTCCCTTCCATCCCCTACTTCCTCCAATACCCATACATTTCCTAAAGCTTCCGAGTCTTCCAAATCTGTCACAAATCCTTCATCCAACAAAGATCCTAATACTTTTCACGCGGTTCCCTATAGTTATCCTCAAGGGCTAACTCTTAAAGAGACTCAAGCTAACCTTCACTTGGCTGCAAATACTTTCAATAATGCTAAACCTAAAGAGTCTAAGCTTTTATGTGTTATAATGCCTACTTCAGCTAGTCCTTCACCATCTTTTCCAAAGTCTTCCATACAATCCCAACATGCTTCCTTGTCCTTAGAAGTGGCTCCATGTCAAGAGGACTCCAAAAATGAAAAAGAAAAAAATATAAAGAAAGATCAAGATCAAGAACCCTCCATGTCATCCAATTCTTTTCATGACGTCTCTCCTCCACTTCATGGTTCTTTTAATCCTTTACACCCTTTCTCATTCATTCCACCATGTCTTAAGTCTTTTTCTAAGCAAGATCAAGCTACTACCCACACCATTGAGCTTATTGACAATCAAGATGACTTTTACTTCCATTAAGGTTATTGAAAATAGTGATGTTGCTTCCAATGTTAAGCCTATTGAAAATCAAGAAAAAAATGATGTGCTTATGCTATCCAAAGCAACTTGTCAAGATCAAAGTATTCCATCTTCTTGTTCTACCATTCCATGTTCGCTTCCGCTTTCTACTCTTTCTAAATCTTTGCAAGCTCTGAACAATCCTATCAAAGAAGTTGCTCCTATTCAAGATGTTAATGATCCTATAGCAAATCTTAATGCTCACTCTAAAGATGCTGATGTCCTTGGTTGTTATATAGATGCTGATGAACTTATTGATTATCCTTTTGTATCTTCCACATCCATCCTTGGACCTCCTCCACCAATACTAAGGGCTTCATGTCTTCCTTCCATCTTGGGCCCTTATGTCCCTTCACTTTCCCCTCCTAACTCTCCTAATTCATCATCTATCTTGGGTCCTTATGTCCCTCCATCTCCTATCTTTCCACAAAATCAACATAGATTCATACCCTTGAATCCTTTTCATCCACCTACCCATATAAACCAATCATATCCTCCTCCTTCTTCCACAAGTCCCAAGTCTTTTGGAAGTCACTTGAATGTTCAATACAAAAAAAAGAAGCAATACAAGAATCCATCAAAAAAAGATCACCATGTCTCCTCTAATTGACATGGGGGCATAAAGTCAAAAGATATATCTAAGAAGAAAACTACAAGACAAGTATGGGTTCCAAAATCCATCATTGAAGATATTCTCTCTAAATCATCGAAAAGAAATGAAAAGCCTATGACTATATGGATTCCAAAGTCTCTCTTGAAAGAGTCTCATGTTGAACAAAATGTGAAGTTGACATTCAAGCTTCCAAAGGCTTCCACTTCATCTTCTTCCAAAAACAATCTTTCATTCCATGCACCTAAACCACAATCTCTGCTATCCATTCACCATGTTCCTTCACAGATTCCTTCATTCAAGTTTCCTCCATCCTCTCGCTACCCTTCAAGGTGTGTGTTGACGTTGATCTTGCCTTCCTCTCTAGCTACACTTTCACAATCTTTCCATTCATTATCCTTCTACCTGCTATCCTTCTTCCTCATTTTCCTATTCCTACTATCTTCCAGCCTCACTCGCTTTACATAAAACTTTATCCTCCATTTTATCCTCCATCTTCCTTTCCCTATCAACATCTTTGAGCATATTATCTTGAATCCTTTACATCTCTTGGTTTATCCTTTCAAGGAGCATTATTTAAAAAGCTTGCCTTCTTCCAAAAAATTCAAAAAGAAAAAGAAAGAAAAGAAATGAAAAATTTGAAAATGTGCCTTGGTGGAAACCTGGAAACAAGTGTCTTGGTAGCAAATGTAAAGAGAAATAAATTCATCCTATGGTGAAAATCACTCCCTTGTGGTGCCTTGGATAAGTACCATGATGAAAACCTGGCAATCAGGCATCATGCGTAGTTCTTCTACATATTTCATCCATTCCATCTTCCATCTTTGATCTTGGAAATGTTGACCTTATACATGAACATTTGGCTATTTTGTGAGCTGTTTTATAATGATCTTTCTTTCATTCCCTTCCTATTTAGCCTTCATATCTATTTTCCTCCATTCATTCTAGCCTTTCGCTATCCTTTTCCCCTTTGGTCTTGATCTAATAAAAAAGAGTAAAAAATGATGCTATGAAGCCTCTTGACTTATCTACTCCTTTGGATTGCATCCATTCCTTCTCTTGTGTTATGCTTTTGTGACTTATCTGATGCTGGCCTTTCATTGCTTGCCCAAATGTGCTTTACATGACAATTTTCCCTAGCTTGGGTACTCTTGAGGATTTCTTCCCTCCATTCTCCTTCATTCCCTAGTCTTTCATCTTTTCCACCAGCTTGCTAATCCCTCTTGTTCTCCACCTTGCTAGACATTGGGACCACATGATGTGATCTTGCTTGGGAGTTTGATGCCCATTCTGTGTGGGGGCATCCTTTGTACATATTTATTGATCCTGAAAAAAATACAAAAAAAAATTCATATATGATGCTGAAAAAATTCTAAAAATCAGAAAATGTCCTGAAAAAAGAGCATCCTAGTGAAAACCTAGCAATAGGCGCTTTGATGTCTCACCAAAAATATCAAAAAATTCAAAAATTC
This sequence comes from Chamaecyparis obtusa, assembly GCA_027943335.1. NCBI lineage: Eukaryota > Viridiplantae > Streptophyta > Pinopsida > Cupressales > Cupressaceae > Chamaecyparis > Chamaecyparis obtusa. The sequence goes on along the minus strand of BSBK01002455.1, from coordinate 115,297 downwards.
AAAAAAATAAAAAAAGTGCCTTGGTGAAAACCTGGAAACAGGCGCCTTGGTAGCAAAAATACAAAAAAATAAATATAAAGAGTCCTGAAAAAATAAAAAAAAATCCAAGTGGTGAAAACCTGGAAACATGCTCTACTTGAGGCCTTTGCACCCTTGTTTCTTAGCATGCATCCTCGACACTTAGCCTTTCTCCATCATGGCTTGTCCTTGTTACCTTGGTTTGGAATTGGTCTTTGTCTTTGTCTAGGGGTCATACCTACATTAGCTTTGGTCTCTTGGATGCGACAGTCTTTCGGACACCACCCCAACTGTGTTTTTTAACACAACCCTTGACATCGAGTGTTTTTCAACACTTATCAGTTTGGTCTTACCCAATTTTGTCATGTGATTTTACTTGCTTGTAAGCATTTGAACCTTATCCTTAGAACTCAGTATCAGTGAACACACTTAAATTTTTAAACACAACACTTAATGCTTGAGTTATGTCATGATCTTTTCTTTATGTGCTGACTGTTATTGATTTTCATTGAGTATCCTTGTCTAATAAGTCTCTCTGTGATGCATAGCTAGAGGACTTGGGGCATGGGCCATATTTTTGCTTGCTTACTGCTTGTGGGTGTGGTCTTGAAATTCTAGAGTGTCTCTTGTTGTTCCCTTAAAACGCTTAGGAGATTTGAAACATCATCCTTGACTGTTTTTGCACAACCGTTCTTATGGTCATCCTGACATCTATGCCTTGATGAGAGAGTAGTTTTGCTCCATTAAATTGGGTAAGCTAACATTGAAATCATCTTGACCCTTATGTCTTTGATGCTCATGTTAGAATCTTTCCACATTCTAAACCGATATAAATCATATTCATATCTTCATAGTTGCGTTTGTGACTAGTGCTGATTGTATGATTTTTTGATGTTCGTTAACAAGGGCCCAATGATGAAAATAAGTTCCTTAACATTCTCTAATGAATGATGAACAAAAAATCCTATGTTACAATTTCTCTATTGCAAGTACACCTTTGCATTTTCATGTAGCTTGCATTGTTAGACTTCATGTTAATTTGCATTTTTAGGTTGCATTAGGAGTTTGAGAGGGTTTTCCTTCATCTTTCTTTTGGACTTTTAATCAACTGTGATCATGTTTTGATCTTCATTTCCTTATCTTCTTTCGTGATCTCAATCGAAATTCTCTATCTTAAACAGTTGATTAATTTTGGGGCATCCTCTTGCTTAAGAAAAATTCTCTTTCTTCTCTCCATTTCTTTCCATTTCTTCCAAACTTCTATCTTCCATTCGCTTTCACCCCACTTCTTTTCTTCTAATTCAACCTTGGGGCATAACCTTTCATGATGATCTACCTTGGTTCTGTGATCCTTATCTTTAGTTTGATTTGATCAAATTTGTCAATTTACTATTTCTCCTCTATCTCATTTTGATTTCAATCACGAGGGGCAGTACCTATCAAACTTCAATCCTTGATTCAACTTTATCAAACCTATCAATCAAACCTTGCTTGAGACTTAACAATTACCTATTTATAAGGGTGTTGGCCTTGTCTTTTTCAATCAGCTTATCTTTGTCTTGATGTGTTCCCATCCGTCAAACACACGTCTGGGTTGTCTTGTGATCCCAAATTGATCTCACACTTCAATTCCATTCTTTGAATACATGTGATCCCAAATTGACCTCACATTAGTCAAAGAGGAGCAAATGTATGCACCCTAAAATGGTCGCCTAGACTTTGGGCCCCATTTATTAAATTATCAAATTCCTGAATCAATACTTTGCAAAATTCAAATCAATTTCTTTGATCAATCCTAAATAATTCAATCATTTCAATTTTCCCTAAGGTTTGATCATTTCATCAATAATTTATTTAATTAAAAGAAATATTCCCTCTTAAATAAATAAAATAACCTTATTTAATTGAAAGAAATATCTTTTAAATGAAATAAATTTATTTAATTAAAATCTCTTTTAATTAAATGATTTTATCTTATTTAGAATAATATCTCTCTTTTAATTAAATAATGTTATCTTATTTAATTAATAGAGAATCATTCTTTTAAATAAATAAATAAAAAATCCTTTTAAAGCTCTTTTGTGATGAAAAAGGGAAACAAATAAATAAAATAAAGAAAATTACTTTTCTCTCCACACTTTCTAAAAATGAGCTTTCTTTCCTCTTTTTGCATTTATCCCACATTGTTGTTGGAGATGCATTCTCTTCCACAATTTCTTATATAAGGAGCCCTCTCCTTCTCATTTGAGATCTAGAATTTTCATGCTATTGTTATGCTGCAGGTTTTCTGAGAGACTTTGAAGCTTTGGAGATCACATAGCATTTAGCTTGCATATTTACATATAGATTAACATTCATAGCATCTTAGATTAGTTTCCTTCATTGTTTTAGCTTAAATCTTCACATAGATTAATTAGCAAAGGAGGGTAAAACTTGCATTTCAATACAGTAGTTTATTTCTTGCATTGCAATCATCTAGATTAGCTTCATCTACATGCAATAACTTGAAGATCAATGGAGATTAGCACTCTTTCTTCTCATCTTTGAATCTCTCATTTCTTGGTGTACTTGCATGGGTTTAACTCGGTCAATCTGAGGGCCTCATAGTCAATCCCTGCACTCTGCGAATAGAGAGCTGTGAATCACTATTCGAGACCTCACTGTTGAGTGTTCTTGGATGTAATGATTCACAGAAGTGTGACTACTTTGTAGCACACAATCCTCTATTGCCTCTTCTGGTTAGTTCGCCAATCCATGTGTCTTCAAAATAATCAATTATGTATTGTAGAGTATCCTCTTGTTTTATATAATAAGGAGATTATAGTAGTGTTTCAAAGATTAATGTTAATATTTTGTCATGCTTGTTTATGTTCCTTGTAATCATATTTATAATTCAATTTAATAAATAGTTTTTGTGACTATTTATGGTCATTTGGGCACATGAAGAGATAGTAGTGAAAATTGGAGAAAAAATTTGGCATAAGAATTGGAAAAGTATCCACTTCAAACATTGGGGATGTAATCATTCACAGTAATTCCTTCTAGATAGAACTATATGTAAGATATGCATGATGACTTTTAATATTATTCAACTTTTGCAGTTTCCATGGCCTCCATTTAAAATTTTCTCTTAACTTGGTTTAATTCCTTTTACATGATCTAAATTCTAATGTTCTAATTAATTTTATGTTATTTCTAGTTTAATGGTTTGATCTAAAATGACCACGAGTTATTATGTCCATGGGTTATGTTGACCATGGGTTATTCTATCCATGGGTTATTATGACCTTGGGTTATTTGTCCTTGGGTTATTATGATGGATTTATTGTGCCTAGGGTTATTTTGGTCAGGTTATTATGTCCAGAAATTGGACGAAATGTGAGAATTTGTTGGAGCAAGGAGAGTGGGGCAATTGTTTGTTTTTGTTCCCAAGATTTTGTGTGCCACCTGAGTGTTATCTCACATCATTAAAAACTTGTGGAATTTTGACTATTTCATTGGGATGATAATGACGTATGATGTTTTATGTAGAGAAGTTATTTGGGGACAAAAATTCATTTGCTCTTGTGATGAGGATTTAAGATGGCAGGCATGGAAACAATTCATGAAGTTGAGATGATTATGTCATGCTGATATAACTCTCTAATTTGGTAGGTGTGTAATGGTGTTTGATGTTCTGCATGGAGAAGTTTGGGGTGGGAAATTTATTTGTTCTTGTGAGGTTGATGATAGTGTAAAGAGTTGTGTTGTATAAGGTATGAGTTGAGTTGTCATTGTGATACCAATTTAGGTGTGTTTTTAAAAATTTAATGTATCTTGCAATGTTGGCCATTAAACTTTTGTAATTGAGTTGTGATCTTGTGATGTCAATTTTAAGTGTGTTTATCTTGCTATGTTGGTCATTGAACTTTTATGGGTGTTGATTTGTTTGGTTAAGAAGTAGTCACATCATGCAATTAGACAACCACTTGTGGTATGGTCGACTTATATGGATTTCTGAGTTTGGAAGGCACATTCTTAAAAAAAGGTTTCAATGTAAGGTATAGGTCTATGATAATTATCCTTTTTTGTCAAGAAGTTGAGAATGTGCACTGGATTGAAGATTGGTGAGGTGTTGAAATAGCTGTTAAGTTGTTTGGTTAAGAAGTTGTTAAATTGTCCAATTTCATAACCAGTTGTCATGTGCCCAACTTAAGTGGGTTTCCAAGTTTGGAACATACACTCTTAGAAATGGGGTTTGTTGTATGGAATAGGTCGATGGGAATTATCCTTTGTATCGGTAAGTCAGGAATATATTGAACTTTCACAGCCATTGAGTTGTTTGGTTATGAAGTTTCTCAAATTTGTGGTGTACCCCACCTAAAGAGATTTCTAATTTTGGAATGCATGTTTGTTTTGAGGGGCTGGCAGTTGCCTTCGATTAACGATGTTAGAATGTGAAGTTGATGCGATCATTTTTTGTTGTCATTGATGTAAACATATCATATGTATAGATGTTATTTTCTGGTTTTGGTTCTTTGGTATAAGTGTGCACCAAATGATGTGGTTTAAATATTTATCCTTGTCAATGTCGGTGTTAGTCTCATTTATCATGCAACATATCATGGTTCATTAGTTTGGGTTTTATCCTATTTTGAAAGTGTTCATTATGCTTTAGTCCAAGCATTTTCATTGTAACATATAGATCTTATCCATTGCTTCTAAAGATCTTAGTGATGATGTATCATGTTGTTATGTGTGAGGCATGTTATATCGAGGGAGGTGGTCCACATTTCATTCCTTACCACTATGGTAATGCTTCAAAGTGACCTATTTCAAATTAAATTAGGACAACTTATTGTTGGCATGAGATGGTATACGAAAGAGATGACTTTATTTGTTGGGACATGCTTGTATGTGAGTAATATGCAAAGTGAATGTGAATCTGACAAGGGAAGATTTGTGTGTTGATGTACATGCAAGTTGGTGCATGCAAAATTATGCATGTTTGAATGATGCATTTATGTGGGTGGTTATTAAAAATATTGAAGGGTCACTAGAAATAAGATTTTCCCCTAAATTTTTTGCTTGGGTGACTCAATCGGGAGCTATTTTATTCAGTTTGATAGTTTCTCATATTTGAGAAGTGGGGGTTTTGAAAATTCCCCATCCAGATTGCTCAAACATGTTTCTAATTATTTAGTGTTCCTAGAACTATGTCGCTAGATGGAAAAGGTGAACATTAGATATGTATAGAAAATGAAGAAAAGGGGATACTTATTTCTAATTCATCTAAAATATGTTAGTTGTAAAAGAAATGAGGTTTCCAAGATGGTAGAAAAAATTCTATCAAAGTTCAATTTTTAGCCTTTGTCGTGAAGAGCTTATCATGAAACTAAATGTTATGTATGTCATCATTTCCATGGAGGGAAGTCATATCTGCACAAATCCCTACTAGAAGATTACTAGGAAGATTGTGAAGATATAAGGGAGTTCTAGAATAGAGATAACATGAGGTTAATGTGGGAGTAGGCCAAATCATTTGGAGTGGGTTTTGTTATTCCTGAGAATGTAATTGATTATGGTTTGGATATGGTTGATGAGATCTATTGCAATGTTCATCTCAATGATATTCCACATCTCTATTGGTTAGAGGAGGAAACTTTTGATTTAGCAAATAGAACCTTGCCTGTCGTGGAGAGGATAAGGAGATGGGTTGAGAAGAGGAAAAAAGAGTGTGGTGCTTCATCTGCATTAAAAGGATCTACAAATAGAGAACAAAATACATCTCAAAGTTCTACTGCACCCAAGAGTCATGGAATTTTGACTTCTATTTACCAAGAAAGTAATTACCAGTCCGGAGGATATAGAGAGAAGTCATCAAACAGTATAAAGGTGAAATTTGTATGCAATGAAGATGCACCCACTTACTTGAAATGAAAAGTAGACAAGGTAACTTGTATTTCTATTTGTTCTACCCCTTAGAATTTATCCATTGTTGAGGGCTCTATACAAGAAAATGTTTGTTTAATATTACAATAAATTGATAAAGGTATGCATCCAATACCTTTTTGATAGTTCTAATTTATCCATTCTCAATGATTGTCCTCCCCCTCCTTCCACAATTGCATTATGTGGCAATGTAATAATGAACATTCCAATGCATCCATTGTTAATTCCCCTTCATGGCTAAAAAAGGTTGTAGAGAAGAAAAAGAGATACACCTCAATGTTGGATATAGTGGTGAGGCTATTGAAAGATGCACCTATACCAAAAAAGGTGAGAAGAATGTCTATAATGGTTGTTGACCCAACCTCCAGTCACACATTCTTGGAAACTGTGGATCCTATTGGAGACAACGATGAAAGTGAAGTAACTAAATTTGACTTTAGATTGAATAGGGTGGATACAGTTCTACCCACTGTTGAAGGGGATATCCACCATGCAATATTTAGTGTGGATGCATTCTCAAAAGGCTTAAACTCACGTTTTGAAAAAAATTACTACTCCAAAGTTAGTAAAGCTCTTTAACCTCATTTATCCAATCCATGTTGGACATGTTTGATCAGCCTTGTGAGGAAAGCATCATCTTCTTTTCTTATGGATTGGATGCTAACAAACTAAAACAAATGAAAAGGTATCAATATGTTGCTCTCACATTTGATAAGTGGGTGACCAGACTTATAATAGATGGAATGCTCTGTATTGTAGAGTCTCTAAGAGTGTACATTTTAATTTCAAAGAAGATCAAAATACATAATCAAGATGTGGAGACTATTAAAAAGGAAATAAATAATTTCATAACGATTTTCCATTACATACGAGAAGTTTCAAAGTTACTTATGGGGCTTTTTCTTATTGAGGGAGTAATCAACAATATAGATGAGAATGAATCTTCTGCATGTGTGGATATGCTATAATGGAAGGTCACTGCAATGAATGAACTAATAAATGAGATAACAACAACTTTGAATCAAGGGTGCCAGGACATTGAAGATTTAAAGAACAACTTGTGTACTCTACAAGTAGATTTGTTTGAAGAAGATGGAGTTATTCCATGTAAGAGTAGTGATCCCGGTCATAATTTCATAGTAAGAATATAGGGGGAACTATTCATTGATCAAGTGAATGAATGAACAATGGAGGCCTTGAAGGACTTGGCAACTAAACTCTCAACCATTAGAAATGAAATTAGTGACATGCAATTCAAAATCATAAAAAGTGATCGAGAGTTAATGAAGTGCAAACTAAGGGTTAACATGACAACAATATCTAATATGAAAAGAATAACATTGATCATGTCAAGATACAGGAAATACATGACAAGGATGTTGGCAAGAGAAGGAATTAGGAAGGATGTTGTGGGTGAAACACCAATTAGAGAAAGCAAAGGAAGGGAGGAGTTTTGGTCATCAATTAGATCTTGTTAGTTTTTGTTGTTTAAATGTTTTGTTTCATCGTTGGACATTTTAAACTATTGGCTTTGGTGAGTTGTTTATTAGTTTTAGAATAATGTTGTACACTTTCAAACTTTTAGCTCTGGAGTCTTTTTTATTAGTTTGATAGTAATGGATTTAAAGTTATTTTAAGAATGGTGATGTTCAAGGGTCCACTAGACATTTATATATGGTAGATGGAGAACAATGAATGGATGTGTAATGTAATGGTGATATTCTGAATGGAAATGAATGTTGTTCGGATGAAATACAATATTTGTTTTGTTTGTTTATTTTGAATGCTATAAATTTTCTTTTCTTGTAATGTATTGGTATTTTGACAACCTTTTCCTATTATCAGTTACATTCTTATAAATTTTTAGTGAAAGTTAGTATGTTCTGCATCTAGGTGTATTTGACTAGAATGTTTCTATATTGTTTGTATTGTATTGAGTTTCAATTCAATGTTTGGAATAATTACTTATTTTTGACCCTTCATAATTTGATAGTTTGAAATTCATAACCTTTTGCTGATATCTATAACATTGTTTAAGTTTGTGATATACAAACATTGTTATAAATATTTTGGGTTTGAAAAATTTCAACAGTGATAGTTAATGTGTTCTAAATCTTGGTGTGTTTAGGTAGAATATTTTTATTCTCTTTATATTATATTAAGTTTCAAATTCTCATTTTCCTTGGATAGTTGAATATAGTCTAAATTTGGAGACGTCTATACAAACTTAATGTAAATTACAACAAGCAATTTTTTGAATGATTAGTTACTTTTTGTTGTTTGTATTTTGATAGTTTTGAAATTCATAACTTTTTGCTAATATTTACTACATTATTTAACTATATATGATATACGAACATTGTTATAAATATTTTTGTCTTGAAGAAATATAACAATGATGATATGTTGTGAATCTTGTTATCTTCAAGTATTTTGTTTGTATCGTATTGGGTTTCAATTTCTCCTTTTTGCTGGAGTGTTGAAATCAATGTAAATTGAAAGACATTAAAATAAACATAATATAAAGTATAAAAAATAATGTTTACAATAATTAGTTACTTTTCATGCTTGGTAATTTAAAAGTTTGAAATTGAACTTTTTTTGATCTTTTTTTTTTGGTCGGTAATAGATGATATTTATTAATCTAAGAAGTCAGGTTTAACTTGGCCTAAAACAAGGGTAGTAACACAATGGGTACTACCATCCCTGAAGAAATAATAGAAAATAAATCCAAATACATAAGATAAAATAGCCATAAGACAACAACTACAAGAGGCACACCTCACAAACCAACTACAAATTCCTCTCCTTCGTATGAGAATGAAGATTCATATCAAAGGACACATTTTTCAGCTTTCTATCTTTTTTCTTTTTCACCTTGAGCCACCCTTCTTCAACTTGAGTTTCCCCTGACTCCCAACCATCAATAATACCAGGGGGTTGTGCCTGATCATCTTCCTCTAAACACTGGACTGAACATCACCTACTGCAATTGTTCTTAGCATATTAGAGCCCCAAGTTTTACCTTTTTCTTTACCCTCTGGAGTAGCAACACAAGAATTTGGTTGAAGCCCCTTATCCACCCCAATTGATTTGGGTGCTTTATTTTGTGTTGCTGGTTGCTCAGTCTATGAAATTGAGTCTTTGGGTTTCTCCCCCATTACAACCTAGGAAAAATTCTTTTGGTTCTCCCCATGCTTTCCTACCATATAATGCTTTAAATCAACATCTTTCCACCAAGTTGCAACCTTCTTGGATTTCATCTTGTCACAGTTAGTAGCCAAATGAATCATCTAAAAATAGTTTCTACACTGAAAGGATAAACCTTCATAATCCAGGGACTACAATCAACATCCCATAGAGGTTTTGATTTTAATATCTGCTGGAAACCCTTGGGTTGTATCCATTTCAACAAGGATACAAGTATAAGTAAAATGAAACAAGTTGGAAGAGTTCTCATCTACCAATAGAAAGCTACCCAAAGAGTCACCTATTTCCTCTAGGCAATTATCAAACCATAAATGCAAGGGAAAGTTAGGAAGCCTTACCCAGATTTGGATTTTGTCAAACACCTCTATGCTCGGACATAAATTTGGATGCCAAGGTTTCATCATAAGCACATACTTGTCCTCCCAACACTAGACCTCATCACACATAATCTTATTTCTATCTTGAATTAGATCAAAAACTACAGTGAAAAAGCCCTTAGCCACTATATAAATCTGAACATTACCATTAAGCAAGGGATCCTAGTTGTCTGATATCCAAGAATGCAATTGTTGTAAAATAGGCCAAAAGCCCCTAAATCTTCCTATTAACCCTAACTTAGAGAAAACCTCCAAGTTGTGAACCACTTCCGCATTAGCCGCCTCATCTAGATTCATAATGATCTCTTTGGTAGAAGGTTGCAAAGATAAACCTCCCCGTTTCTATGAGAGTTGTGGGAAAAAGGGTCAATTTATGTCCAGCCACCCAAATCCCTTAGATGTCTTCACCTCTGGTCATTCATGGTGTGATGCATCACCTGGTTCAAAAATATCCCCACCATGTTTGATGCGTTCAAGAAAGTCTGGGGCATTACCAAGTGAAACCCTGGTGTCTTCTTTCGATTTCAGAGGTCTGCACATATTCTGGGCACTGTATTCACCATCCAAAATTTGTGTTCTTGGTTGTTTCCAGATCACCCCATGATTTCACCTTGGAGCCGTAGAAACCCTAACTATAGACACAATAGCAATGAGATCCATCCCCATGATAGAGCCATCAATGAATTTTTTTATCTTGAAATAATTGCTAAAGTTTGAAATTGAATTTTTTTAATCTTGAAAAAGTCATTGATTGGAAAAGTTTTCTTTTCCTATGTGATTTTCGCACCTTTAGTAACTAAGCCCTTATAGTCGATGAATTGGATGATATTAGAATTCTATTGTGCTTGGATATTTTCCAAAGATGGTGATGCAAGTTCTCAATTCTCTAAAATTCAAGTCATTGTAGTCAATGAATGAAACAATATTAGGATCCTTTTCTCCTTGGAAATATATAACAACTCACAATTCAAGTTCTTAATTCTATAAAAAATAAGTTGTTGTAGTCGATGAATCGAAGGATTTTTAAGATTCCCATTTTCTTGAGGATTTTTGAATAACCTGGATGTTAGTTCTGAATTTTTGAATTTGGCGATTGGCCGACTGTAATTGATGGAAATGCTTTTTCTCATCTATTATATTAACTTAGCTTGATTTTTTACGATAAATACAATGTCAAAACTCCTTTAACTTTACTATTCTTGGAGTTCAAAAATAAGTGGAATGATCACTTGAAATCTTGAAGTTTATTCTTGTTACATTTGGAAAGTAGAAAAAATAAGCAGTTTTCCATCTTTATCAAAATATGCATTTTGTAAACGTCCCCATTTCAAGGAGGTCATAAGTACATTAATTAATGTGTCATTAAGTAGCTAAATGCAACACATTTATTAGCACGGTTTCTAAAAGAGAGAGATGGTATTTTTGCCGCCAACTTTAAAAAAATTTAATATCAACTAGTTAAAACAAATTCTTTTGTTTCTTAAAATCATTTTTGTTCTAGAGAATTATTATTGCAGACTTGGGTGTTTTGATAGGGAAGGACAAGTTCAATGGGATATTTGGAAACATAGGTTAGACTTAAGTTTATTTTCTCTCTTCATTTATAAGAAAATTTGAATGTCCATTAGTGGAAATCCCAAAATATTATCCTCCATGACTCTTTGTCATTTCCTTTTTACCTATTGTTGTCATACCTACTTGGTATCGACTAGAATTATTGAATTTCTTGTTCATTACTAGTGAAATTAGAACCCTTTTTCATAATTATGGAAATGTTTCTTACTATAAAGGATGGTCTCAAGGGCATAAAAGGTATGAATCCTAGTGTTGTGAGTCTCACTAATATTCTTGAAAGAATGGAAATGAAATCCATCTCGCCAATAAGGCAAAAAATTGTTGAAAGCATGATTGTTAATGCTAGAGGTTTTCCACGCATTTTTACTTCTCATGAGTTAGTGGTGTCTTGTTCCAACTATTATGAATCAAACTTGTGTGAAATTGTAGCCTTTGACAACTCTATCATTATAAAGATTGACGTCATAACTATTTCACAAATATTGTTGTAGCTTACAAGGGAACAATTCAAGAATATATCAATAGAGACTGGTTGGAAATTTTACTCTGATAATTAGGATTGGTGTTCAACCTCTATTGCCAAGACATGGTTGAAAAAGAAAAATAAGGGAAAATATCAACTACCTTCAACCCTTAAAAGAAAAAAATTCAAAGAGGAAATTACTAACACTATTATTTTGTTACATAAGATCATTGGAAGTGAAATTATAAATTATTTCATTTATGGATGTGTCAATTTATCTTAGCTATTTGCGATGAAAATAAATACATAGACTAGGCTAAAATTATATGTGAATGTTTGTATGACCAACTGGATTCTTGCAAATGATTGATTTCATTTCACATGTCCTCCTTACTCATTTGCATTCTTACTGGTATGCATAGAATGTGACCTAGTTTGCAAACTATGAATTCATCACCTGGAAACATACACGTATATCAATCCTTCCCCCAATTGCAAAAAGTTAATGGAATGGAAAATTACCACTATGTTAAGGATGCTTGCTTTTGGATTATGGTAAAGAAGATGATAGAACATTTTCTTGAATAGAGGATTTCTCAATATGTTGCTACCGTTATAAAGAACTATGGTAGTTATTTTACCCAATTTGATAGGTTTTCTTATTTGAGAATTGAGGGTTATGTAAATTATCTATTGAAATTTCCCATATATGCATCACATTATTTTATATTCCTGGAATTTTTTTTTTCAAATGGAAAAGGTTAATGACATAATTTGAGATGAAAAAGAAAGGACACTCCTTCCCTATTTCTCTTGCACAATTTACATGTTGATTAATGATGTTGCTAGAAGTGCTGAAAATATTTTGGTAGAATTTTATTTCTAGTCATGGTTACCTAGAATACATTTGACAACAAGGCTTATGTTAAACATTAGTGCTATGGAGAGATTATATATCAATATTGGCCACACCTGGAAGATTACTGAGATAATTGTAAAGATCAAATAGAAGTACACAAAAGAGAGCTAATGCGGTTAAGAATAGATCAAGTTAGGAGTTTCCAGCTACTATTGTTTATCCCTGAATACTTTCTTGATGATGTTTTATAATTATTTGAAGAATGTTGTCCTGATGTTGGCCCAGGTCCTTGTTCACAATTGGGATTTTCTAGTGATTGGAATACAAACATGAAAAATAGGAAATTATGTATAATATAAAGAAAAAAAATGGATTGAAAAGAATACAAATCATCACGTTTCCTCATCTTCCTCTCAACAAGCTCCAAATGATAAACAAGGGAGATCTAAGGAGCCCAATATCTCAAAAACCCCCAATTACTTTAGGATTTGCGATTCAAAAAAAATATTTCATAGTCAGGGGGTGGAGACCAACCTGAGCATCATGAAAAGTTGAAGGATACTCATGATGGAGCCACAAAAACACCATCAAGAATAGATACTAACCATAGAGGAAGGGCCTTTGGTTTTCTACTAGCCCAAATATTTTTACATGTTGATGCAACTGGTTTCGATAGTGAGGCCCTCATTTGAATCAAATTGATGGAGATAATCTTCCCTCCTTTGATGATTTTTATCTCTCTCTACTTGGTGATACCACACCTAGAGATTCTTTTATTATGCAATCAAATATTGTTATTGCTAATGCTCCCGTGTCCTTTGAAAGTGTTTTTCCTTTTTGGCTGAAAATGGTTGTGAAAAGAAGAGGAGATATACCCTTGCTATTGATATTAAAATTGACATTGCAACCAAGTTGCTAGAAGACACCTCAAAGCCAAGGAAATCTAGGAGAATGTCAAGGATGATTGTTTATCCAACTACAAACCATAAGTTCCTAGAAATAGAAGATCCCGTGGAAACAAAAATGAGCATGAGAGGACAGAGCGATATTTCAATGTGAGCAAAATAGACACGGGCTTTGCAACTTCAGAAGGAAACATTTATCACACTAAGGTCTCAATGAGTTTCCTACCTAACATGCTAAGAGAGAAGGAACATAAAAGCTTTAAGCTTTAGTGCTAACTAAATACTTTCCTTTACCTCATTTAAACTATTTTGCAAGATGATCAGTCAATTCTTCAAAATCTGACTGTTACGATACAAGACTTAAACTTTAATAAATTAAAAGAGATTAAAAGATGCCGAGCTGTTATGAAAAAAATTGATAAATGAATGGGAAAATTTACTATTGATGTTGTATTGTGCATTGAAGAGACTATGAATGTATACATCTAATTGTCATAAAAAGTGAAAATTCTAACTGTTGATGGAAAATGTGACAAAGGACAAGCATAGTTTAACATATATTTTCATAGAGTTGCAAGGATTGTCCATAATGCATTAAATAGTCAGCATTACCCAAGGAATCACCAACAAACCAGATGAAAATAAAACTATTTTATGGACAAATATGTTGGAATGGAAAATATTGTTACTTATCGATTTGGAGAGTGAGATAGAATCGAGCAGTAATCTAACTTTCATTGAAAGTTGGGTATTTTGAAATCCAACTTTAATGCAACATAGGTTGATATATTTCAAGGAGATGAAGAAAACATGTTCAACATTGGTGAGGTCAAACAGAGTTTCCAATCCAATGGTCATAAACAATTCTTTCTTGAAGAAACCCTAAGTTATAAAGCTCTCAAAATATCTTCCAGCATGATATCCCACCTTAATTCTTTTGAAAGTGATCTTGATCGTATACATGGGAGCGTAGATGGAAGAGAACACAAGATTGGTAAATGGAGGATGCGGTTTAGTATGACCAAGAGCCCAAGTGTGAAACTATTGTCTCCATTTATTTCAAGGCACATATCTTACAAGGTGAAATTATGAGCACAAGGGCAACATGAAGTAGCGGGTAATGAAGTATGAGAGTAGGGGCATGTAGTAAAAGAATAGGTTGTTGGTGATGATGCAGTTATTATTAATTAATTTTACTCCATCTATGTACCTATTTTATTTCTATGGTTGCAAGCAAGATGCATATTGGCTCTGGAGGGCCCTTTATTGTATTCTCTAATTAATTTTTAAATTGTGAATTGAAATGGTTATTTTCAATAGTCAGTTATTTTCATGAATAGATATTTTTATATTGGATAAATATGTCATATAGATGCCTTTTCAATTTTTTCTGAATATTTATGGAATGCAATGTAATCACAATTTGTATTGGTTGATTTTTTTCTTGTGGTTTACTCCATTATGTTTCTTTGTATGTTTATGTGCCTAACAATAACTCCTTTTCAGTGGATTATGTAATATCTACTGAATGAATTTAAATATAAATTTCTTTGGATATTTAGATATATTTAAACCATTACAATTCTATTGAAAAATTTATATTGTTAAAATTGAATAGAAATTGTGCAATGACCTTTCCTTCTTGGTACATGTTTTATTAAGTTGGCATTTTTTTTTCTGCACGCTTCTTCATGTCCAAAAAATTAAGCATTGGATTAGTAACTCTATATATTATCATTTGTTTCTTGTGTGATTTTCTATTGTCACATGTTTCAATAAATAGTGCATTCAAAACAAGTGTACGTTATCTAATAATGTGTGCATTGTCTACTGACACTTGCTACTTTTGCATATGATGCATCATGCTTGCATATGTTTCATTGATATATGACCTTATCTTCTCGGTACATGTCTTATTGACTTCACATTTTGTCTACATAGTTCTTTATGTTCAAACAATTAAAATTGGATCAATAATTAGGGATATGATCATCTATTTCTTATGTGTGAGTTATAATTATCGCATGTTTCAATAAATAGTTCATTCAGAACAAGTGTATCTTACTTGATAGTGTGTGCATTGTCTACCCACACTTGCTACCTTTATATATCATGTCTCATGCTTATGTATCTTTCCTTGATATTTCTTCTATAATATCAAAATGATTTTCTCATATTACTCTGGACGGTTTACCTTTGAATAGTTATTTGTAGTTATCCTTCCTAATATTATATAACTTATTGGCTATTCACACAATGGTTTGCAATTTGTGCCATTTAGGGTTCAACTCAAATTCCAAAAAATGGTTTAGAATTTTACACGTCTTTTCTATCTTTTCAAATTTATGATTTCTACAATGGATTTTGTGCCTGCATTCCTTGACAAATAAATAAAACATTATATTCGATGGAATTAATAATCTTAATTATCGACCAAAATATGTGACCCTATTAATTGTCAGCAACAAATTGTAACATTTTGTTTGAAGTCTTAAATACACACATAAAAGGTTTTTTTGGAATTTGTGCCTTTTTTGAATGGAACCTTATAACCTTGATTAGTTTCATGGTTAAAAACTTCAATAAATTATCGATTATCCGACTATGACTACCGTATAAGCTCTTTTTATTTGTGACTAGTCTTGTTGGGATGGTTGAAAATATAAATAAGACATTCATATGATATTGGATTTACTACAACTTGTGGCAAATGGTTAAAAATATCAATAAACTTTTTATTGCACTTCTTCCAGTCACACATTCAACTGACATTGACACCCATGCACTATGTGTTAGGGATGGTTTTTCAAGTTCACTAAATTATATAATTTTTTATTGTGTTGATTGTATAAGTTGTTAATAACTTTGTAGCCTAGGTAATGTATAGCAATGCACATTGACCATTTTTTGATGCAAATAATGGTTCATGTCACCACCAAAAGAAGATTTGCTTCATCATTTTTTATCACAATAATTGCAATCCAGATAGGGTAGATAGGATAAAATTTGAAATTATGTGCACTTTAATTGAGATTTGATTATGGTCTTCAATTATTTGATTCATGTGTGCTATTAATGGGTATTCTTCTAGAACTATTCATCTTACTTTTATTTGCACAAATTCTCACTCTAGAGTTGTTCAATCCTTGCTAGGGAACTTCCTTTGTAGGATCACTAATAAACTATGTCCTTTTTCATGTTATCATTTTTGGCTTAGAATGAACAAAATTAGAAAGAATTACAACAGTGAAATATTTTAGTTCAGAAGCCTTCCAATACAATTTTTGAAACCCATATGAACATGGGCTCACTCATTTTGTGGGATATATCTGCAGTGTAATTAAATACATCTTTCTTGAAAGAGGAAGTTGATGATTCCACTTTCGTCTTATTCTTTTTTGATGGATTGGACTTAAACAAAATCATTTTGATATATGTTCAGTTTATATCATATACAATATTCTAAACAAGAACAATATTTTCACTTTGGCCAAAGAACAATGTGCTAAAAAAGAAGGGTGTTATCAAGATCCTAGGGCTATAATAAAAAAAAATGTGATCCATGCTATGCAATTAATGTTAAAATAGTGTAACGACTACAATGTGTATTTTTATTAACATAAAGTACATACATATCTTGTTTTCCACACAAGCATAGAGTAAATGCACTAAATGTTTCAACAATTTGAATTTAAAATAATGTAACACAAGGGAAGATGAACCATATTGTATGTGATATTACAATTCATCATTAATACATAATTAATGCACGTGCTTTAAAAATCATCTTTATGCTACATATTTGTGTGATATTTCAAGTCTTCCTTAGTAAATATAATCATTAATAGTTGTATATTGAAAGGAATTTTTTTTCTCATTTAGTGTATTTTATTTTCTAATGTCTAGAGTGTGTATTTAAAATAGGAAGAGAAAGTAACATGTAAGAGATTGTCGATTGAAACTTCCCAAACCCTTTATATTGTATCCTACCCATTGTGTTGACATATACAACCATCTTTCAAGTTTTTTCCTTTTATTTATTATCTCACTCAACTCTTATATTTTGTGGCCATGGATTCTCCTATTCTCTTGGTTCGCATCAAACCATAAATGTATTTTCTCAGAGAAATTATGGACTGTTGGAGATTTTCCAGCAAGCCAGTGCTGACTGTATGTTTGTCATTGATGAAAACATATGGTAAGTAGCATGTGTGGAAGATTTATGTAGTAATCTTTGAGTATATATAACATGATATCATGGATGCAAAGGTTAATTGTTAGTACAGACAGTTATGTAGAAGCTTGTGTCAGCAGTGTTCCTGATAGAGTTACAGACAATGTTATGTGAGTGATTGTCCATACAGTTATCATAGAGCCTTGCACATTTGGATATGTGATGGAGACATGTTATTGTTTCTCCATTCATAGAAGCAGAGTCTGATGTGTAGTAGAAGTGAATTTATGCAATTGCTATTCACTAGTTGCAGTTTTCTGTGTTTATCCAGAAGAGCCGACAGAGATTATATTGGTACAGGAGTTGCGCCTATCATTTCAATATACATGCTTGGATTAGTGATTAGAGAAGAGTTAAGAATGTTTGGTTAAGAGCACATGATGTAATTCATCTTGAGGAGAAAGTATCAGTTAATTTGGTAGAGCCAACAGTATGTAGCATGCGTCTACACTTATTAATTTGGACATGTCCTAGGTTGTGTTGCATGCTTAGTAGAGCTGACATAGATGTTATTGGAGAGTGTTATTATTTCTCTAATATGATTTCAAGGTGGTTCTAACAAGTCAACTTGATTATATCATTTAGAGGAAAGATACTTATAGCCGGTCATTTGTGATCGCTAGAAGTATGGCATGGAGATGAAAGATTAGAGTAGAGTAGAGAGTACGAAGTATTGTGCCATCAAGAAGAGGTCTATGTGATAGAGAAGATAGAGTGTTCTATTCACTGGAACTGATCAAGACAACATGTCTGTTAGAAATAGGGAATACTGAGGGGGGCGGGGGGGGTGAATCAGTATTCTATAAACTTTTACTTTTGCCCAATTATGGATATAACAAATTAAATTGATACATGCATAACATAGTAAACAAAATAATATGCATAATAGTAAAGCAAATGAACTCATAACACTTTATTTGTTCTCAAGGAAACCTTGGCCAAGGGAAAACCCCGGTGGGGATGGTACCCACAAAGATCCACTAATCAAAAGTATCCTATTAAGGATGTTGACCCTGTTAGGAGCCTATTACAAGCATATAGTGTCTCAGTCTTGATTAAGGGACTTTAGGACTTTTTAGAAGCCTCAACCTTGCTAAGATTTTGTAGTGCAAAATATGATTACTAGATGAGCCCACTGCCCAAACAAGTAATGTGCAATGATTACTGATTACAAAATATGGCAAGGTACATAACCTTATACTGCTTGCTTGCTTTCATAACTTTGTATCAATATCTCTTTGCTATATGTTCACTACACCATCTATATCATTACAATTTCTTGTGTACTTCACATTTACAAATGCCTCATATTTATACAAGTTATTAAGACTAATAACTCTTACAGTTGGCTTGACAAAAGCATTATACAATATACATATTTATCCAAGGGTTAACATCTAGGATGTTGTACCTTTATATTGTTAAGACATTATTTTGATAAACAAAATAATCCCTTAACTCTTTACCAATTCTGTCTTCATATATTGTCCTGTCGGCTTAACACTGTCTTTGGTAAAACTATCATAACTTCTTCTGTACATGTCATACTGACTTGGGCTCTTAGGTGAGTCTTCTATAGTCATCATATTACCTATGTTCAAGTGCAAAAGCACTGAACTTACTCCAATTGTCATCACTCATCAAAACCTATGTTCAAGTGCGCAAGCACTGAACTTACTCCAGTCGTCATCGCTCATCAAAACTGTCTCCGGGTAGACTAGAAAAAACACCTTCTCATACTTAGACAATTTTGCTTTGTGCTCTGTCATAATTTCTCTCTATCATATGTGATCTTCATGTAAATCATATGTTTCCATAATGACAACATCTAAGTATCTAACTCAGCCAAATTGCTAAGAATCTCCCCCTTTGTCATTGGTGGCAACATATGAGAAAATTGGCTAAGTCATAACACTTCAAAATCTCAAAATTGTGGCCATAAAAAAAGTATATATCCACTGTCCTTATAAATCCATATGTCTTAATTATATCCTATACTCCCCCTAAGAATATACATTCTTATCATATATAACAATTTTCTACTAAATATCTCTCCCCCTTTGACAACAATGACAAAAAAGGGTGCCAAAACTGTGTTCAAACAAAAATGTGTATACCTTGATTCTTTATTGCAGAGCCGGTAGGCTTGCAACACAATTTTAAAAATTTATCTTGATGTTCTCTATCTCCTTCTCCCATGCCTTCTTAATGGTGTATGCAATAGTGAGTAGTGCACACAATCCATAAGATGCTATTTCACAGGCTTGAAGGTTTGCAAAACTAAACTTTTGAAAAAGATGTCTTCGATGAAAGACATTCTTCCAATTGTCCTTCAATAATGCTTAACTTAATGAAAATATGCTCTCTTAGAAGAGTGAATCTTTTCAGTTTCCTATCCTTGTCATCATATAGAATCCTTCTTTCATCGTTAATCTTGTTGATTTTCTTCTCAATGTCCAATATCTTCACATTGGGGCTGGCTAGAAGATTTACCTCTGTCTGAATCTCCGCTTCTTTGTCTTTAATCTTCTAAATTTCTTCTGATACAAGATTCTTCAATTTTGTACACTGAATGTAAAAACTTTTACCTTTGTCCAAGTTCCTTCTCAAGTCTTTTATACAGATATCTAGACCGTTGATGTCATTCCTAATATTCTGACTTATGTCTAGAAGTAATTTGGCCTCATAGGCTGCTTGTGCCTTCACTTTAGCTATGTCAGATAAGTTAGTAAACTCATCATCAAATACATTCATAACTTTCTTAGCTATTTCAAGTGGGTCCACCTCTACTATCTGTGTAGTCACAATGCTTTGCAACTTCTCTGTTATTTCCTTCAGTGATCCTTCAAGGCTTTTCACCTTCTTATTCTTCCCAATTATTTTGTTCAGAGATGTGATCAATTCCATCTGATCATCATCGTCAACTTCTTTTCCAAAACTTTCAAATATAGATCCAAACTATGATTTCTTTGCAGTCTCAGGTGTAAGACTGATTTCTTCTTGACTAGGTGCTTCTACTTGTTTCTCTGTTTCCTTTTCTTCTTCAATCCTTGAATCTCTCTTCTCTTCTTCTCTAGCACTATCCTTCTCTTCAAAAGCTGAATTGTCAAAAATCTTTTCAAGATTCTTAAAAGGGTTATCATCACTGTCTAAAGTGATCTTAGTTCCTTCCACATGCATTGACTCATCTTCAATGTTTATAGCTAGTGGAGAGGGAATTCTCTGATGTTCAACTTCCTTATCTTGCTCCATTTGTCCTACTGCACTAGAGTGTCTTTCAACACTAGATGTCATTACTTTGACTATTGCTTTCTCTATTTCTCTATTGATCTATTCATAATTTCCTCCCATAATTTGAATGGTTCTTTTCTTTGTTCTCAGATGGGTGTTTAGTTCTTTCATGATCTCCTTGAAATGTTCTTCATCTTTAACATCACATAATTTTCTTATAAGATTTTCTCTGATTTTATTGTCTTCTTTTGTTTCTCTTTTCTTCTTGTTCACTAATTTCTCATACAATTCATCAGGTATCTTACCCTGAATTATGTCAAACTTCTTATTAGATTGTATCATGTGTTTCACAATTGCATTTTCAAGATTTAGTCTATCTGAATAGTCGTAAAGGTCATAATACTTGTTCATCTTAGAAAAGTCTCCATCTTGTATGATTTGTTCATTCACTTTTTCAATCTTAGGTTTCCATGTTTTCTTTTTCACTGGGGTTCCTTCATCATCTTTTATTTTTGCTATCTTCCTCTGTACTGGTGGTAGTAATATTTTCTACCTTTTTCTTGGTCTAGTAGCAATTTCTTTTATTCTTTAACTAGGTGTAGATGAGGATGATCTTGTGGATTTTCTAACTTCTTGATCTTTCTCAACTTCCTCCACTTTTACCTTAATCTGAATGTTTGCTAGCTGTTCTGCAATTGATGAAAGGGGTGGAACAAACAAAATTTCCTTTTGTCCTATGTCTCTAATGGTTGCTGTTGTCTTCTTAGCAATTATAAATTCTTGTTCTGTCATCCCTGTGTCCTTCAAAATATTCTTTATTGTACTATCCACTCTCTTCTTAGACTATTTTTCTTCTAAGATAGACTTTGCGGAGTTGAGGTTCTCCTCAAAAGTCCCAAATCTATTACTGTGAATATCCAACTTGTTCTTAAGCAATATGCTCACATACTCTTTAGTTTTAGTTTCAAAAATTTCATAGCCAAGAGGGTCTATGAATTCTACTCTAGGTTCTAGTACTTCAATGAATGTAAAGTCAGTATCAACCATGAAACATATCTCATTCTTATATTTCTCAACTAAATACTTTGGAATCCTTGATCTATTTTTTATTAAATTCTGAAATGTTTTAATTACCAATACCGCACTCTCATTGACCTTGTCAATAAGATGTCTTCTGAATACTGTGTTTATCCTTTCCATTGTGGTCTTTCCATCATTCCAATCATCACCAATTGTAAATGGAAATCTTCTTAACAAATGAAAAAACATATAAGTGATCAATGATGAGAATCTAAATTGAGAGTTCTTAGTCTTTTTCATGCCCCATAAGGGAACTAGGGAAGAGAACAAAGATTCTCTTTGTAAAAGAAAACCTAAGTAATGATTTATGAAAAATTTTGAATTTTTAAAAGAGTCACATAAACAAAACATAGTTTAACTTAGATTCCTCCAAGGTTCCCTTCTTATTTAATGCACAATTCATTTAAGTCCCTTTAGTGTACTAGCAACATGATATACTTCTTAAGAAAACTACATCACAACATTTTTAGATTCTTTATTAAAGGAATACAAAGTTCTTTCATTTCAATTTGCCATTAAAATCCATCTATATTCCTAAGTATCCTTTATGAACAATATAACACTTAAAGCATTAATAATAGAATCATTTAAACATTTGATACATTGCAAATATTACATTTGGTTCACTAGCTTTCCCCTTAATCAACAATAATGAAAAGCATACAACTTTACTTGAAATGTTACAAAATCCTTTTCTTTCTCAACATACATCATATGCATAAAGTTCATGCTTTCCCTTTTCCTTTTTCCTAAGTCTACCCATTCCAAATACATCATTTTGAAATACATTAATGATTACATTACATTCATCTCCTCTTGGGAGGTAACAATAATTTTTCATCATGAAGGTAAATACAAGTCTTCATTCTTCAAAAACTGGAACATAAGCAAGCACGAATCCTTAAGCACTGCATCTGCAAAAGATACCTTGATAAAAAGATTTACCATCCAACCACATGGATACCAAAAGGCCCACTCCCCCATGCTAGGAGATAAACACCAAGATCCACAAAGAAGGAATAGTTAGGCCATACCTGGGGTTGGGTAACCTTTCCCAAATAGAAAATGAAAAGAAGATCAAAGTATAAATCTTTTCCCAAAGGTTCTAAGGCTTGGTAGAAACTCTAAGCAACAAGCTAAGTGAGTGTCATCACATATCCCTCACCCCTTGGGTTGTCCTGGTACTAGCTACTCCGAGCCTCGACCCCCAAGTAGGCACATGTGAAATTGAATGCCTTTCGTACAGACAAGCGCCATTCAATCGTACCTACGCATAAGCACCTTCTCCCACTCCCATCCATAGCCTTTACTAGCACTAATGGCATGGGAAAGGCATACATTAATATTTTTAGTGTTTGAACCCATTCCCATAAGTTTTAATTAAGTTATCATTTTGTTAAAACAACTCTTCAGTTGGTTATCTTGGTACTAGCCACTTAGGGCCCCGACCCCGCACTGAGAGCCACTCACTTAGTGTTCTTAGGTTTTCTACCCTTAACCCAAACATCATATACACATCATACATGAAGTAAAACACATCATAAACACATTTGAGAAATTCCATCAGAGAATAGAAAATAATAGGAGAGTTTAGGGATGTTTAGGAAAATTAGGAGCATTTAGGGAGGCCTAGGGTAGTCCTGACCCTCCAGACAATCCTAAACCCTAATCCTGCTTCCTATACACAACCTAACCCTTATTAAACCATCCAAATGCACCATATAACCTCCACCAAACAAGTAATGAACATATATAGTTTATATAGAATTCTATATGTAAAGCACAATGCTACATCTATGGAAACCTCATGTGCCTGAAATTTGGCTAAGTCTGAATTTTTGAAATCTCAAAATCTAGAAGTTGCATCTTAACTCCTATGAAGCTGAAACCTATCCCAAACATCTTGGAAGGTATCTAATTTATTTATGCAAATATAACTTAAAGTATAAGAAAACTTATACTTAAATGTTATATTTGTATAAATTCTGTCTTCCCTCGATTGACACTAACTGCACTCAGCATATACTTGCTTGGTTGACACTAACTCCATGTTCACTCAACATATACTTTCTCAGCTCACACTAACTACACTTGGCATATACTTTCTTGGTTGACACTAACTCCACGTTTGTACCGATTGCCAGAAACTACAAAAATGACTGTCAACTCTGACTTGCAGTTAAAACTGGGAATTATGGGGACTATGGTTGCCTAATTTGGGCATGACCCATTTGAGATCTCCTAGTTTCCATGAAAAATGGCCCTCCAACTATTATTTCTAGCCACATAAACCTATTCTAGATTTGAGCAATGAAAGGTGGTATAAAACTAACCTGTTTCTAAGAAAGGGAAAAACACCATTTCCAAAGGCTTAGGTGATCCTACAGATCCCTGAGACATATGGGAAGATGTCACAAGGATCCTAGGACATCTAAAAATACTCACTAATGAAAGATAGAAGACAAACAAATACATAGCAATAATTTACAGAAAGCTTCTTATATCTATAATAGTAACAACACAAAATCCTTCTCTTCACAATACAACAACATAGTTCATCTCTTAAACAAAAAGCATATAAAAACAACCATAACACAACAACATTACAAATGATTAACCAAAAAAAATGATCATCTCCAAGATAGATCCTACCTGGAGTCTTGCGAAGAGAAACTGTTGCAGAGAGGAGGGTCCAAGCACTCTCAGCCTAATCCAATCACCTCTTCAAACTCCTTCTGCAAGAAAACTAATGCCAGCCTCTTCTGGAAGCAAACCCAATGACAATGTCAAAGAATAATAAATTCTCTCTTCACAACTAGGGCTTTCCTACAAGAAATATTCTCAACAAAATAATGTCCCTTCTCGAATCCAAACTCCTATGCCAACACACCTCTAAAACAAACTATCGTATCCACTTTCTTCAAAGATCCATCTTCCTGCCCCCCCTCACGCACATGAAATCTCTCCAGTATATAGATTGGAGAGAGTAGTTGCACGAGTACTTCAAATGATGTAACTATCCCAACTATCTATTAGTTAATAATTTGGGCTATAATTATTATTATTTAGCACAACTATTCCCGTGAAGGGAAAATAATAGTATTTAACAATACTCTAATTTTATGTCTCCTTAATTTAAGGATGATAATAGATAATTTAATCTTAAGAATAATTTACTAATTTACTTAACTATGGTAATAGAATTCACTAATCCCATTTACCATTTATGAGAATAACATAGATTTATTATTATCTAAAAATAATTTCCTTCACACAAATAATTATATTATATATATGTACTCATAGGCATATGTATGCACCCATATGCTTATGTGTACATATACCATAAGTAAGACACATTATTACAACATCATGAATATTTAAATATTATGAATATTATTATTTAAATCATATACCAAATTATACAAAATATAATCATGAATATTATAACACTTCATTAATACCATACTAACTTATTCCTAACAAGATACTCTAGTACATAAGTAGCTACTAATAAAGATAAATCAATAAATCATACCCTTAAATGAATAATAATTCACATCAAAATATATTAATAAAATCGAACATACCATGAAGACACTAAGAGCTACCATACTCAAAACCTCATTCTCAATGAATGCAAAAGACAAGAAACAAGTTACAAGGTTCACAAAACCAACAAATTGAGAGGACACATAAATACATCTTCAACACAAGGGATTGACTCAGGAACTCCCCACCTAAAGGTAAAAGGGTAAAAGGATGAGAGGTAGAGTTCCTTCTTATGGAACCTTGGTGATATCTTCGTAACAACAACAATGATAGAGGATTTTGAGGGATCACTTAGACTTGTGAAGCCAAGTGGAGACGATACCTGGTACTTGCAATCCTGCATCACCAAGAAGAAATACATGTGCAAACATATATATATATATACAAATCAGATATATACAAATAGATGACCAGGATTGATACATCATGTGGACCTCAACTAAGTGAGTAACTACAAATTCATCCCAAGTCATGAAAACACAACAGACACATATCCATGAAACATAAAACATCATGATAATGGTTAGATTCAAATCCTTGGGTTAGCTCCATGAAAAATATAAAGATAGATGGTTTTCTAATTTCATAAACATATAATGATAACCATAAATGAGCATATCAATCATCTGATAAATATATCATCATCCACGAAACATAAATGTAAATATATAGTTCTAACCATCGTAATAGAATGTCCAAATAAAAAAGTCTAAGTATCACCATAGGAGAGGGTATTACAGTCTTCTTTATCTTCTCCAAGTTCTCAAATAACTGAATTCTCAATATTTCACACATTTCAACTTGAACTTTGTCAACACACATTAAGTAGGCTACATGTATCATTCCTACTACCATGTCATCTTCTCTTGAATTAGCATAAAACTTAGCTGTAAGGATCTTGTACAAATACCTAACATCATCCTATTGAACCTTGCTAATCACTATACCTTTGCCATTGTAAGATGATTTTGTGTTGTCTAATACTATTTTTCTCATGTTCTTCTCATTCAATGGTATGACTCCAGTTTTAGATAAATTGGTTACTTCATGAATTAGGTCAGCTGTGATATCTATCACTTTGTCATCTAACCAAAACTTTCCATTGTGAATTCTGCTCAAGATTATCTTAGTACATTCTTCATCATCAAACTCATACTGTAAGGAATAATTTATGATTTCATTATCTTTCAAGTGTTCAAACCCTACTTTCAATGACATATCTTGATTGTAAATCTTTTCATATTCTTTGGTAAAATCGCTATCATTGAGGGTTTCAAGCTTGCATCCCAAATAACTTCTAACATTCTCTAAGTGTAGAACTCCATCTAGTATAGATGATAAAGCTAATTTAGGGTCTTCCTCCAAGGGTTCTACTAGTTCCCTTTTGATCTTAGGTCTATTCTTATCTCTTACATTATGAATCAATGAAACATCCACGACTATTGCAAATTCTTTAACCAATTTATAGATTTGCTTAGTAAAATACCTCGATTCTGTGATTTAGGGCTTGCGTAGATTCAACACAAAAATCCTTCACCAAATCCTTGCAAACTACTTTCAATCACCGCTCTTTGATCTCCTTAGCACTTGTATTCACCTTAATGATCAAATAATACCGATCATAACCTTTTAACCTTTCAATCTCACAAAAATCTGACATCACATTCAATTCCTTTGCTGCTTCTTTCCAAAAAGCTATTTCTGCTTACCTGCAAAACTTAAAACTTCTTGTGATCTTGCATAACACAATATTATACTATGCGCTCTTAACCATAGTATCAATACATCAAATACTACCTTGCATTAACTGCGCAAGACTCAATTCATCCTATACTAACTTCTATACTATCCTAAGTTCCTATTCTACTATATTTTTCATGAATTAAGTACTTTGAGATGGGTTAGGTAGAGATTCACTCTTACCATTAGATACTTCACCTTTCTGATTACCTTTAGTGCTGAATATATCTCCTTGATCTGTGGCTTTAGCAAACTTCACTTCTTCTGAATTACTACAACATCCTCTTTGACTGTTACTTGCATTTTCATCTCTCCTTGCATGACTTCTAGGGTTAGGGTTAGGATGAGAAACCCTATTATTCATTCTGCAAAACCTTGCTATATGTCCAATCATGTTACATATCTAAAAAACTATTCCATTGTTTCCATATCTTGGTCTTGACTGGTTGATTTGTGATCTGCAATTTCTGGCAATGTGTCCAACTTTGTTGCATCTATAACATACTACTCCATTTCTCCTATTCATATATTTAGTAGGTCTCTTATCTGCATGGTTAGTATTTCTAAACATTCTACTACTATTATTATTCTCAAAAAATTTAGGTTTTCTACATTCAATAGCTTTATGTCCAAAACCATGACAATTATAACAATAACCATTAAGAGGTTTAAATTGCTTACCTATACAATCTTTCTTCATATGACCAAAAGTGTTACAAACAAAGCATCTACCTTTAAATTCTCTTTGCATACCTTTAGGTGACTCTTCTTGTTTAGGTGGTTCTTCTTGTTTAGGTGTATCTTCAGATTTGTCAACTTCATCATATTTTTTTTCTTCTATGCTTTCAGATCTGGTTCCTTGCTCTCTTTACTCATTTTAGATGAGTTAAATCCAAGACCAGTTTTATCATAGAATGGCTTTTGATAAGACAATTGTTCATCAATCTTCTCACTTGTTGAATATAGTCTCTCAAGTTGCTGCTTAGATTGAGTCAGTTCACCTTTTACAATTGTATTGTACTTCTCAAGTTCAACATACTGCAATTTGGTTTTCTCAAGTTCAGATGTCACTTTACAAAGTTTAGATTTCAGATCTTCATTATCAAGCTTTAGGTTTTCATTCTCAGATTTCAAACTTGCTTCATTCTTGCTATTTCCATATTTTAGACTTAACTTCAGATGTACTAACTTCAGTTCATGTTTAAGGATCTCATTTTATTTTTCCAGGTTGTCATCACAATCTTCAATTTGAATTGTAGATTCCTTTTCTGATTTTAGATCTTCCAACTTGTTTTTCAGTTTCTCAGTGAGGTTCTTTGCATCATCATATTTTCCTTTCAGAGTGTCTCTTTCTTCAATAAGCATATCAATCTATTCAAGAGCTTCTTCAAGATTCTTTTATAGCCGATCCATATCCATAGAGATCTTACTCAAGCTACTAGGCTTTCCTTGAATGATTATTTTTTGAGTAACTACTCTCTGATACCAATTTTTAGAAATAGGGAATAATGAGAGGGGGGGGGGTGAATTAGTATTCTACAAACTTTTACTTTTGCCCAATTATGGATATAACAGATT
This sequence comes from Chamaecyparis obtusa, assembly GCA_027943335.1. Taxonomy (NCBI): domain Eukaryota; kingdom Viridiplantae; phylum Streptophyta; class Pinopsida; order Cupressales; family Cupressaceae; genus Chamaecyparis; species Chamaecyparis obtusa. The sequence goes on along the minus strand of BSBK01002455.1, from coordinate 86,544 downwards.
AACTTGATACATGCACAACATAGTAAACTAAAGAATATGCATAACAATAAAGCAAATGAACTCATAACACATTATTTGTTCTTGAGGAAACCCTAGCCAAGGGAAAACCCCGGTGGGGATGGTACCCACAAAGATCCACTAATCAAAAGTATCCTGTTAAGGATGTTGACCCTGTTAGGAGCCTATTACAAGCACATAGTGTCTCAGTCTTGATTAAGGGACTTTAGGCCTTGTTAGAAGCCTCAAGCCTGCTAAGAGTTGGTAGTGCAAAATATGATTACTAGATGAGCCCACTGCCCAAACAAGTAATGTACAATGATTACCGATTACAAAATATGGCAAGGTACATAACCTTATACTACTTGCTTTCTTTCAAAACTTCTCATCAATATCTCTTCACTATATGTTCGCTATACCATCTATATCATCACAATTGCTTGTGTACGTCGCATTTACAAATGCCTCATATTTATACAAGTTATTAAGACTAATAACTCTTATAGTCAACTTGAAATTTTTTTTATACAAAATACATATTTACCCAAGGGTTAACATCTAGGATTTCATCCCTTTATATTGTTAAGACATTATTTTGATAAACAAAATAATCCCTTAACTCTTTACCAATTTTGTCTTCATATACTGTCATGTCGGCTTAACACTATCTTTGGTAAAACTGTCATAACTTCTTCCGTACATGTCATACTGACTTGCGCTCTTAGGTGAGTCTTCTATAGTCATCATAGTATCTATGTTCAAGTGCACAAGAACTAAACTTACTCCAATCGTCATTTCTAATCAAAACTATCTCTAGGTACACTGGAAAAAAATACTGTCTCATACTTAGATAATTTTGCTTTGTGCTCTGTCATACTTGCTCTCTGTCATATGTGATCTTCATGTAAATAATATGTTTCCATAATGACAACATCTAAGTATCTAACTCAGCCAAATTTCTAACAAGGTCTACCTTGCAGTTCACCAAGATCCAAATATAGTGTTATCTGTTATTCAAAAGGTCGCATCCTTCACCCCTTTGAGTAGTGAGCTCTTGGATAGTGCACCCTCACCCCTAACAGGGTAAATCATAAAAGACTCCTAATAGGCTCCAACCTTTGATCAGGTCACTGTACTGATTGCATTATAAAGATCAACTCCTAACAGGGTTGTAAGATCTTCTAACATGGATCATTATACACTAGTACAATTTATGAGTGGGTGTCAATTCCCACTGGGGTTTTTACCTATTTGGGTTTCCCCATAACCAAAATATTGGTGTTGTGATCTTTCATTGTGTTTATGCTTAATGTTTAAGTATACTTAATTGGATAAAGAATTGAAACTTGTAGATAACTGATTCACCCCCCCCTCTCAGTTATCTCTTGGGACTATTCCTAACAATTGGTATCAGAGCCAAGTGCCTTGGAGAGAAATTTTAATAGCTTGAGGTTGATTAGATGGTGTTCTTTAGAAAAGACAGTCCTAATTTTGATGGAGAGAACTATCCTGATTGGAAGAACAAAATGGTGACACATTTGCAGTGCATTTCTTTTGAAGTTTTTGAAGTGGCTATCAAAGAAGTTAAGATCCCCTCTCTAGAAGATCTTGCAAAGGATGATGCTACTAGAAAGAAAAAGGATTTGTTCCCTCATTAGCACCTTATCTGATAGTGAGTTTTCAGAGATAAAAAAAGTAAACACAACTTACAAGATATGGAAGCACCTAGAAGACATGTTTGAAGGAGATACACAAGCAAATAATGCACACAGAAAGACTTGGAAGAAAAGATACAATGCATTAGAGATGCTACCAAAAGAAGACATTAGAGCTTACAACTAAAGGATTAATGAAGCGGTTGCTAGAATTAGGAACAATAGTGGAGAGATCTCAGAGGAAGACATTATGGATAAGTTGATGACTACTCTTACAAAAGAGTATGAAAACAAGATCAACATCCTTGATGAGACCATGTAGCTTACAAAAAATTTCAAGAGAGAGACCTTGATCAACAAAATTTTAGCTTTTGAGATTTCAAGATTGAAGATAGAGCCTAAAAGTGAGTCAGCCTTCAAAGCATTAGTCCATGGTAAGAAATCTTTAAACACTTCTGGTAATTTTGATGATGGAGATGAAGATAAAGAGATAGATGATATTATTTCTATGATTGCTAAGAAAGAAAGAAAAGGAAAAGGAAAGTATGAAGGTCGGTTACCATTCAAATGTTTCTCATGTAATAAGATTGGTCACTTTGCATCTAAGTGTCCTACAAGAGTTAAGAAATTCAGTACTAACTACAAGCCTAAGTTGTGTGTGTGAATTTTGTACCTGATCTATAGACACAACACTTCAGTAAAACATTAGAGGTTAGTTGAAATCAAAATCATGCAATAAATGAAAAACTAAACTTACTTGCTGATTTACTGCCTTCTAGTAGATGTGAGTATGTATTCTTAGATTATACCGAGATCAGTGACCTTGACGACACCTAAACGAAGGATTTGAATGCAAAATCTAGATATGGAATGAATACTATTAATCTATTTTTTTGGTTTTGCTGTGCAATTATGATAATGAAAACTTGATATGAATCTATGCTAATATGAAAGTTGATATGCTAAAATGATCTAACAATAATATTCTAAATGATATGGATACTATGCAAAAACAATGAAAATCTCACAACTCAAATTCTCAAGATCGATTCTTCAGTCTCCAATTCAACAGCGTGAGTGTGCAATTCGTGGATGGATGGATTCTATGGATGATTTGTGAAGAGTTGAGCCTTGATTTTATAGAAATCCAGGGCTTTGAGGATGCATGAAAAAAAGCCATAAATCACTCAAATAACTCAGGTTGATTTTTGAGTTATTTTTAAATAAAGGATAATTAACTCACAAAAACATGCAAAAAGCAGAGTTCAACTCAAAATAGAGTTTAGATTTAACTGATAATTGATAGTTGTCTACTTTTCTGATTGTGCATGTTTTATTTATGAATTAATTTAATAATAAAGTGATTTATTTCCAACTTAATTGATTTTAAAAAATAAAATAATTGATTTATGGGTTAATCAATTATTTTTCAAACTTTTATTCAAAAAATAATATTATTAAAGATTGACAACTTGCCTTAATTAATTAAATAAGAATTTAACCAATTATTCATAGGATTTTGGATAAAAGTCAAAATTAAATATTACAATTTAGGAATAAATAGAATTAACTTCAATTAAACAATTAAGTGGCAGAATTAAATCTAATTAATTAAATATTGAGAATATTCAATTAATCAAACTTTAGGATAAATAGGATTCATCGCCAAATAATCATTAAATCAAAGATAATTATGATAATTAGGAATATTACTAGGAATATTCCCCGATGCAAAATTTGAGATAATCAATTAAGATTCGATAATGTTTAGATGTGCCTTTGGTTAGGACTTCGATGTCAATTTCGTTCGATATGTCGATGTAGGAGGTTAATGAACCTATAGCCCATTTTTGGGGTATTACATTTTGCCCCTCTTTGAATTGCTATGTGAAGCGCAGTGGTTCAAAGATAGTCTGTGTATGATGTTGAAACTGATGTTTGAAATTGAAATTGATATGAGACAGAAGCTGATTGAAAGATTTGATATGAAGATAATAGGTCTTGAATGACCAAAGATAATGTTAACTATAACAGTAATGAACTGATGATTGTGAAAAAGTGTCAAAACACCTGATTTTGAACCTTATGATTGCGAAGAAGTGAGTGACCGATTCCAGACCCGATTGTCCTTATATTGAATCACATTGGTATCACATCTGAACCCTTCAATTTCTGAAGAACCAAGGAAATAACACAATTGAACCGATAGTTGCAAAAATTGATACAATTTACAAGATTAAGAGAATACTAGATTGATATGGATCTCGATGAATCTGATATGCCCCGAGTGATGATTGATTTGCCCCAAGAGATGAGGTCTTTTGGTGAATTAGCAACTAGACATGGTTGTTGTCTTGATTACTAAGGAAGAATAGATTTTCATAAAGATATGATTTCAATAAAGATATGATTACAAACTTTGAATGATGTGCAATACCATGCCCCCTTCGGGATTAAAATGGAAATCTGACAAGAAAAGTCAGCGTGATATGGTTTAGAAGTAGGTTAATTGATTTGAGAAGTGGTTAAACACATTCGAGAATGCATTCTGCATCGTTGAGAGGTCCTGAAGACCAAGTTTGACTAGGTGAAACCATGAGTTGACCATGGGTGAACAAGTTGAAATTTTGATAGTTTGATGTAAGGTAATTAGTTAAGTTAAATTCTAGATTTTGATGATGATTGAAGGTCGATTATGCAAGTAGTTAATAATATGAATGATCTCAGATTTTGATTTTGATCCTGAAAAAGGATTCTACTTGCTATTTCGTTGGATGGACCTTCGTGTAAGATTCAACTCTTGTTAGATTTGAAGAGACAAGTGGAGAATTGTTTAAGCATTGAAGTTCGTTTAGCCATTGTGAGATCATGCAAACATGCAAACATGCAAAGAGACATGTAGTATGAAATGCAACCTAAGATCTAGGACCTAGTCACTGATCATGTGTCGGTCATTCTCATCATTGAATTTTTAGGTAACCGGATAAATCAATACAATGCCCACTAGTGATGAAACCATAGACATATGAATATCAATTTGTATGCACAGGAATCAATACAACACCCACTAGTTAGACAACCATGGACATATGAATATTGATTTTATTTTTGGAATGTCGGATTAGATATAAGCACCAAGGCACAAACGCCAGGATGACCTGAATATCATGTCCATTTTGATATAGCAATTTGTATAAGCATCAAAACATAAACGTCATGATGACCTGAATACGCCTTGCATACAAACACATCAAATAGTCAGAGATCATTCTAAATCCAATGTGAATTACCTGTAGTGACCCTTTATCATTCACCTCCTTAGGTAAGATCGCATTTCACAATAGGAGAAAGAACTCACTCAAAAAAGACAATAGTTAGATCAAACTTCCTTGAATTTTCTAGGTATCAATGGTCGAGGTACTCATGGCCATCCAATTCGAGATAGAGGCTCTTACAGATGGACACCATTTCAATCCAGAATTTCCAAAGTTGTTAGATTTTCACATACAAGCAGAAGACAAAGAAAAGATTATGCCCCCAGTCATCACTCTCTAAATCTTTTAAAGGACATCATCGAAGAGCTCGAAGGGACATAATATGCAAAAATCTCAATGTGAATCAGTAAGCATACAAGGAGATAAAAGCATGTAAAAAGCATAGATTGTTTTCAGTTTGTGTTTGATTGTGTTGTTGTAGATGCAAAATCCTTTCTGGAGACAAGATTGACTGACTGACTCAAATGAAGCTTCAAAGGACTTTGACTGGATATGATACATCTCAGATACATTGGAGGCCATAGGATATGACTTTGATTTCCCCCAAGTGTTAAGCATTGATAGGATATAGACGCTTGAGCTAATTGGTGTACAAACCAACCTATTGAAAATTGGAAATGCAGAAACAAACTGGGAGATATGTACAAACTAAAGTAAGACTAAAAGCTGGGAAAGACCAAGATTGCGTTGATAGATGGAGCATTTTGAAACAAGTGGCACCCGTTTTCTAGGTTTTCACCATCTTGGTAGAGATTCTATTTTTTCTACCAAGGCACCTATTTCTAGGTTTTCACCATCTTGGCAGAGATTCTATTTTTGCTACCAAAGCGCCTGTTTCCAGGTTTTCACCAAGGCACTTTTTCTTTTTCTCATTTTTTTTGTATTTTTCATTTTTTCAATTTTTTTGTACTTTTGATATTTTTCAATTTTTTTTTGTGAATCATCAAGGCGCCTATTGCTAGGTTTTCACCAAGATGTTCATTTTTTCAGGACTTTTTAAGATTTTTAAGATTTTTTTTTTTTTTTTTCAGGACATTTTACCATAGACTGAATGCCTTAGGCATAGAATTTCTTCAGATGGAGAACGTTGATTGGTTCTTAGAGCTGTTCTCCTTCAGTCATTGAGAGTTGATAGGCACCAAAGCCAAAAGTAGCAGTGATTACAAAGGGACCCAACCAGTTGGGTTCAAACTTCCCCTTGCGTTCTCGATGTGATTGATTTTTAGGATTTTCTCTCAAGATTAGATCACCAGCCTGAAATTCTCTGTGTTTGAATTTCTTGTTGTAACCTCTAGACATTCTCTTCTGATATACTCTGAGATGATCATACGATGCTTGTCTGCACTCATCTAGTAGTTCAAGTTCTTACAACCTAGACACTCTGTAGTCATCACCAGTTACTAGACCATGCATTCTGATTCTTAGTGATGGGATTTCAACCTCAATAGGTAGTACTGCTTCAGACCCATAGACTAAAGTGAAAGGTGTAGCCCCAGTAGGTGTTCTAATACTTGTTCTATAGGCCCAAAGAGCTAGATTGATCATGAGATGCCAGTCTCTTCCTATTTTATTAACTGTACAATGCAAGATTTTCAAGAGATTCTTATTAGAAGCCTCTGCTTGTCCATTCCCTTGAGGATAGTAGATAGAAGACCAATGTGGTGTGATCTTGAATTTGGCACATAGATCATCTAGGTCTTTATTCTTGAATTTTCCACCATTATCTATGATTATGGAATGAGGTATCCCATATCTGCATATGATATAGTTCAATATGAACATAGATATTTGCTTTCTAGTTGCTTGTGTCAAAGGGACTGCTTCTACCCATTTTGTAAAATAATCTGTAGCTGTGATTATATGGGTATGTCCATTAGAAGAATGAGGATGTATAGCTCCTATAAGATCAAATGCCCATTGGTGAAAAGGCCATTGTGTAGTAAAGGGAATTAGATCTCTCCCTGGAGCATGAATTAAGTTGCCATGCACTTGGCATTTTTGACAGTTCTTAGCAAACTTGATAGACTCTTTCTCCATTTTAGGCCAATAGTACCCAGCTCTAATAAGTTTTCAAGCTAGTGTTAAACCATTTGAGTGTGACCCACAAATACCATCATGGACTTCCTCTAATGCATGTTGAGACTCTTCCCATTCTAAACATCTAAGTAGCATACCATCTAGACCTCGTTTGTACAGATCGTGACCAATGATGACATATCAGGAGGCATTATAGATAAGGTATCTCTTTTCATGGTGGTTGAAGGTATCGGGAATGATTTGGTCTTGGAGATAGGAAAATAGGTTTTTGTATCTAGATGAATCATGACCAACAACAGTGTAGATCATGCGGGTTTTGGGGGAATCATATGCAGGATAAGATAGTGCTTCCACCAGGAACTCATAGCGTAGCTCATGTTCAGGCTGCTATAATAAAGTAGATAGTGTTGCCATTGCATCGACAACCTTATTCTCTGTTCTAGGAATTTTCTCAAATGTGATAGATAGGAAATACTTCTTTAGATCATCTACCATTCTCTTGTAAGGAATGAGATTTTCATCTTTAGTTTGGTACACATCATTGACTTGATGGATAACAAGTTGAGAGTCTCCATGAATGTGTAATTCTGTTACTCACCACTCAATTGCTATTTTTATGCCATTCAAAAGGGCTTCATATTCTACAATATTGTTTGTGCAAGGGAACTTTAATCTGAATGCTTTTGGGATTGATTATCCTTGAGGAGTTATGAACAATATGCCCACTCCTGATCCATTCTATGTATAGGAGCCATCAAAGAATAACTGCCATTCTCTAGAAGAAAGAGTCATGATAGAGGAATTTGGAAATTCCATTTGCATTGGTGTATCATCAATCATAGGTGCATTTGCTAATTGATCAGCAATAACCTATCCTTTGATAGCTTTTCTTTCCACATATTCAATGTCAAATTCACTTAAGAGCATGACCCATTTAGCTAATCTACCTATGAGGGAAACTTTGCTTAGTAGGTACTTGAGTGGATCAATCTTAGCTACCAAATGTGTGGTATGAGCTAACATATAATTTCTCCAATTTTCTGATGCAAAGATCACAGCTAGACAAGCTTTCTCAATCATTGAATAGTTCTTCTCATATGCAACCAATGTTCTACTGATATAGTATATATCTCTTTCCTTGTTGTTCTCATCATGTTGTGCAAGCAATGCCCCCAGTGATGTATCTATTGCAGAGACATACAAGATCAATGGCTTCCCATGAATAGGAGGCATCAAAATAGGAGGATTTGATAGATATTGTTTGATATGGTCAATCAAATTTCTTCTCACATTCTTCATTCCATGCAAAGGTCACACCTTTATGTAATGTTTTTGTAAAAGGTTGTGAGATATTCGCTAGCTGCGATATGAATCTTCTGATAGATTGAACTCTTCCTTGCAATGTCCTCATTTGACTGACATTCTTTGGAGGTTGCATTTCCATTATAGCCTTCACTTTATCTGGATGAACTTCAATGCCCTTTTTTGAAACTATGTATCCTAAGAGCTTTCCAGAAGTGACACCGAAAGCACACTTCTTAGGATTTAGTCTGAGACTAAATTTTTCCATTCTGTCTAGTATCTTGCTCAAGTCATTTAGATGTTTAGCTCTAATCATAGATTTTTCTAAAGTGTCATCAACATAATCTTCCATAGTCCTATGCATCATGTCATGAAAAATAGATGTCATGGCTCTTTGATATGTAGCACTAGCATTTTTAAGCTCAAATGGCATGACATTCCAACAGAAGGTACCCCATGCACATGTAAAAGCAGTTTTCTCTTGATCTTCTAGAGCAATTTTTATTTGATTATATCCAGAAAAACCATCCATTAAAGAATACATCTCAAAGCCTACAATCATGTCCACTATCATATCAATATTAGTTAATGGAAAATCATCCTTAGAGCATGCTCTATTTACATCTCTAAAGTCTGTGCATACTCTGATTGATTTATCTAGTTTTGAAATAGGTACAATATTAGAGATCCACTCTGCATAGTCAATAACTTGGATGAATTCAACTTTCACCAAGAGTGCAACATGAGGATGCATCTTTCTCAATTTTTGCTTAACAGGTTTGACATTTGGAGCTATAGATAAATGATGCATTATAAGATTAGGATCCAACCCTGGCATATCTAAATATTTCCATGCAAAGTTGATCTTCTTCTCTGTTAGGAATGTTGTAAATTTTTCCTTCTTTTCTTCTGATAAAGATTGTGCTACATGAATCAACTGTGGTTCTTCTGCTATTCCCAAATTGATGGGTTGAGTGGGCTCAATTAGAACTAGAGATCTTTCCTATAAATGACTTGGAAGGACATCAAATATCTCATCCTTAGGTGCCTCAAAGAGGTTTTCACCTTTGGATACATCTTTTATTTTTACTTTTGTAGGTTCTAAGACTGCCACAAAGTGGTTTTCACCCTCATAACTCCTTTTCTTTTTCTTTTTATTCTTATTTTTCTGACTAAGATACTTGATGTCGGACTCTGTCATGCTAACGCTTAGTTCACTGATGGAAGTACTCATAGGCTCAACTGCATTGAGGTAGCAAGTAAGGGCATAGTCATTCGGGAAGGTATAAATACCATGGCTTGGATTTATGGAGGTTTGATCAATAAGGTCTGGATATTGGATAGTCAAAGTGGGGAAAGATTGGGAGATAGTGTTTATGGATATGGATATGTCATCATTGGTCCTAACCTGACGCTCGAGTTGAAAGGTGATATTACAACTTAAGACATTGAATTTGTGAATAGGCTCAATGTCATTGTGGGAGTCCAATTTAGCCATAGGTGGATCAGAGTTGATGGGTTCCTCATTTCGCTCTAGAATTACATTGGGTTCAGGTGCATATTGGTGAATAACATCAACATGTTTCTCTGTAATAAGCTCATCTTCTTCTAGAATGGCTCCCCATTCATAGTCATTAGATTCTTCATCTATATCTCTAGGGAATATAAGAACATGAGTAAAGTTAGGATGAATACCCCAAGAAGGGTTACCCTCAGATTCTGATTTGAATTCATACTCATGAGAATCTGTCTCAGAATGACTACTACCTTCCTCCTCTTGATTGTTTTCAAGATTAGCTAGTTCTTGTGTTGCAACTATCTCTTGATTGATAGTAGGTTCTTATGTTTCTACTACATTAATTCTTTTGATTGGATCATCTTTATCATCAAGAAGGTCTTTGATCTCTTTAGGCAATTTTTTGTAGGGGATGAGTTATGAGATGTCTGAATCACTATCTGATGGTTCAGTTTCCTCCTTCTTAAGAAGAGGTTCATTTGGTGCAATCTGCTCTATGACATGAGAACAATTACCTTTGAGGTGAAGGGTTTCTTTTTAAATCCTAAGCCAACTTTGTCTTTATGTGCTCTACTAGTATGTGGGATAGGTGCCTCAAGACCCTTTCCTCTGACTCCTAGAGGTCCTTTACCTGAATATCCCATCTTAGCTATCAATTTATCTCTTGGGCCATATGACTTAGAATGATCTTTTGGTACTATTGAGTTACTAGTTTGAATATCATGGGATTCAAATTCATCTTTGTATAGCCATGCAAGCACAACTTCATCCTCTTCAAATTCTTGCTTGGAGACTTGTTCTGCTACAAAATTCTTTTTATATGCCTTAAGAGGTTCTTTAGAATTTGGTTTGGATTGTTTCAAAGATTGTCCATAAGACTTAGGTGAGATAGGGAGAGATGTCAAAGATAAGACTGGCTCCATAGTATATTCTCCCATACTATTTTCTTTGATATTAACCTCTTTTGCAAGATCTTCCATTTTAGATGTGGATGCTTCTTTAGTTGGTTCAATGGAAGATTCTCTGTTATTAGGCACAAGTTTATCTGCACTTTCCTTCAATGTATTACAAGTGGTGGATATGTCGGCTAGAATAGTGATCTCCACTCCTTCATAAGGAAATTTCAAGCATTGGTGAAATGTAGAAGGAATAGCCTTCATCTCATGTATCCATGGTCTCCCTAGAAGAATGTTGTAAGCCAAAGGTAGATCAAGAACTTGACATATAGTATTTTTGATAACTGGACCTGCCCTGATAGGTAAGACAATGGTGCCTTTAGATGATCTTTCTTGTTCATCATAGGCTTTTATAGTTATTTTCTTTCTAGGATCAATAGCCAATTTTGAAAATCCCAATTGTGTGATCAAGCTATAAGAACAAATGTTTAGGCCAATGCCTCCATCAATCAACACACGTTTGACTCTACAATTTTGGATCAAGACTTCTATATGCAAGGGCTGGTTATGTGGGTGATTCAAGGAGTTGTCATCTTCCTTTGAAAGGATATATACTGCAAAGACATAAGATGTCCAACCATAGTCTGGAACTTGTCTAAATCAAGGTCATCAGGAACATTGGATCCGAGCAAAGCTTTGTATAGAATGGCTCTATGAGCTGGAGATATTCGAAGCAACTCAAACATGGAGATTTTTGCATTAGTGTGTTGGAGTTGTTGAATAATGCTATAAGATGTTGGCCTTGTATCTTTAGGATTGGAATATTTAGAAAGAACCTTCTACTTGGAAGTGGAAGAAAGATTGAAGGGCATCTTAGGGACATTTGATAAATTTGGGATTTGTCCGTTCAGATGTGCCTGAGCTTGTGATCTAGTAACTATGTTAGATGAAGGATAATCTCTATCTCTTTGCACAATTGTGATGACATTGCAATGTTCAGAGAGACAAGGTTCAACCATATTGATAACAAAATTATTTCCAGGGTAAGCATAATTGACCTTTGCCCCCATATTAGGTTGAGAAGATGAAACTTCTTGACCATGTTTCAGAAATGGTTCTGTGAATGCTATATGATCATTATTGCTCTTATGATTGTCAATGGTGATATCTCCCTTATCAATCAGATCTTGAATAGTATGTTTCAAGCGTAAGAAGTTATTAGTTTTGTGACCTTTACCCCGATGGAAATCACAGAATTCATTCTCTCTCCACCATTTTGGTTTAGGTTCAGAATCAGATTGTCAAATCTTAGGAAAAGAGATGATGTTATTGGCCAGAAAAGTTCTCATAGCTATTTCTAAAGATTCTCCAAGAGGAGTGAACATTCATTTATTATCAGTGGACCACTTTTTATACTCTAGCTTCTTTTTAGATGATTCAGACACCTTTTGTTCTGAAGCTTTTATGGCTTGGGTACCAATAGTTAGATTGAAAGCTGGTCCCTTTGATGGGGTATAGATAGTATCAACAACACCATCTGTGACAATGCCTTTATTCTTGTTCCAATTTTTGTTCTTGTCTTTAGAACTAGATCCTAATTTGTACTTGTCCTTTTGAAGTGTGATTTCTCCTTTTTTCACAAGTACTTTTTTAATTTTGATCGCATTGTCTACCATCTTATCAAAAGATGTATGATCTTGCCTTTGTAAAGGATAGTTGATCTCTGGGACAAGATTATTGATGAAGATTTCCAGTTTCTTGATTTCTGGAATAGGCCTAGCATATAGAGAGAATTTATTCCTCCATCTTTTGAGAAATGTCAAGAATGGTTCACCTGGATATTGCTTGAGATTGCAGATATCAATCATGGTGACAGGATGTTGAATATTGTAGGAGTATTGCTGATAGAAAAATTTGATCAACTCCTCAAAAGTTTTGATAGTAGAAGGCAATCTAGAGAACCAATGAATGGCTGCTCCCCCTAGAGATCGAGGGAAGAGACGCATTAGATAGGTTGGTTCATGCATGAACTCCATAGATTATGTATAGAATTCTTTGACATGATCTTGGGGATTTGAGTGTCCATCATACTTATCATACTTAGGCATCTCCACTCTTTTTGGGAATTGTGGCATGTACAAGTCTTTGTCAAATGGAAAAGGACATAGGGCCTCCATGGAGAACTCCTTGGCTTCCTTTTCTTTCTCAAGGTTATTAAGCTTGACTTGCATGGCATGCATCTGTTTCATCATAGCGGTGAGTGGAGTTTCTTTCTCATGTGTAATGATATCTTCAACATTAAAGTTGGGAGGAAGTTTAGCTCCTTGATGAGCCAATTGTAAAAAGTATGCCTCTCTGTCTTCTTTCAAGAAATGCTTCATCATTTGTTTGAAGTTATCATCATTTTGATATTGAGAAATTTCTTCACGTGTGGGTTCCTGATCTACACCATGTTGAGATTGAGCTCTTTGAGAGCCCAAGCTTGTCCCTGCTTGAGACATGGTGGGAGTTCTACCTAGGATAGATTGATGAGGAGTTTGTTGATTACCTCCATGAGTTGATGAAGGAGGAATGTAACTGATTTTAAATCGAAAGTTTCCAAGACCGTCATCTTTGTAAAGACCAGAATTGTAGAGTTGTTCAAGATTTGGACCTACATGAGTAGACAAAGCTTCGGTGTTAAGTGCTTCTCCCGATTTCTTGTGAGAGGAAGCTCTAGTTTCCACCATTAACCTTGGGTGAATCAAAAGAAAATGTGAAGACAACTGAAGAAGGATCTGATTCAAGAAGATCAAATGACACAACCTTGTCAAGGTTTGATTGATTGAAACATAGATTAGATGTAGATGAAGGAGACTATGCCCTAGATGTATGGGTAGAATCCTAAAAGATAGCGGACACGAGTTCACAACACTTAGTCATTTTGAGGATTGATTGAAGATTGATAGTTATGACAAAGTTTTGACACAAGATGATAAAGACTCAAATTGATTAAATAGAAGGCTAAATCAGATTCAAAAGGCCACTTTAGGAAAATGATTGGATTCTCAGTATTTGCTGCTCTGTTCCTAACACAGTGATTTGTTTGACAGATTCTGGAAATAGGCTGGAACAACCGGGTCTCTGATAGTTCTGACAACTTTCTGACAACTTTTTGAAATTTCTCAAATGACTCTTTGTAGGCTCGTACAACAGTGGGTATATCATGAACGACAATTGACAAGCTCATACGACAGTTGACAATAGGGAAATTGACTTTTGAAAATGACTGGCAGCAAAACTTGTACGACAATATACCTGATACCATACGATAATCTGGGGGTTCTGAAATGACAATAGCTAAAATTCGTAGGACTTTCTGACTTTACAAAATGAATGTTGACTCCAGAAAGGTGTTTTACTTCATTTTTTGCAAATTTTGGGTTTTCAGTTTCAGATTGTTTGCAAATTTCAATGTCCAGATTTGAGGATTGTAATAGATTTGTTCATTTTTAGTAACTAGATAGATAAGCAAGCACGCAAAATAGCAAGCAAGTGATTTCAAGCATGTTTGAAAACAATGAACAAGGGAAAAAGCAACCTTGTGCATGAACAACCAAGTGACTTATTTGTGCTAATCCTTAGAAGTGCTAATTGTGTATGTTCCAAAAAGTTTTGCATTAACGCACATATTCCTAAAAAATAAAAATTTGGCCTCACTAGGGTTTTTAGTAATGGTTTGACTCTGCAACTTTTATGATCCAAGAGGGTGAACTCCAATCCAGGTGCACTGGGGTTTTGACACAGTTCGAGAACTTAATCTTCAAGATCTGCTAGGGAGATCTGACAGCCCAACAAGAGACCACACCTGTGGAGGTTTCTTCCAACAGGACATTTATATAGCGGTTGTCACTACCATGACAAAAATGGCTATTACCGCTTGAGGTTCTATCAACGTGGTTGACCCAATTAAGGGAATGTCCACTATGGTTAACCCTCTCTAAAGGTGACTCATAAGATATACCACATGGGGACTAGATCAGTTTCAAGGATCTGGGTTTCTGGTACTATCCAAAAAGGAAGTAGAGTATAATCCCCTAGCCTCTTCACTTCACCAAAATAAAGCAGATAGATAAATTCGACGCGCTAAGACTAAGATTATCTCACAAAGATCTATGAAGTCAACCCCTTATGATCTATCAACCTCTCCAGAGAGAGAATGCATTGATCAAAAGTTGAAGACACACAGATCTAGTAGAACGTGACATGCCCTCAGTATCCTCCCTACCTACAAGGGTTCCTTCATTGAGAAGAGTTTCACTGGAAACTCACTCTCTCACGAGCCACAAATAGTGTTCATAGGGCCTATTTACTATGTGTAACAAAGATGCTGAAAGAAAATCTATGTTCATTTTTAGAGCCCAAATGAAATATGTGATATGAAAGCAATAAAGGTCACACAAGCTAGACATGCAAGATGTTCATTTTAATCCAAATCAAAATGTTATCAGATGAAAAGATTACCTAAATTCCTCGCAACACGCTTAGTAGATTCTTACCTATTTTTAGCAATTCTTGCACTTTTTCCAATCAAAAACCAGTGAAAATAATAAAAAATAGAGAATTTCAATTGTTAGGGTTAGCTATTAGTCAAAATCTGACAATCAAATTTGACAAACTGCCTGAAAAAGTGAAATGATAATTGAACCCTGGCACTAAAACTCGTACGACAATGGGTTACCTTCTAGATGAAAGTCCAAAAACTCATACGACATTGGGTACTAGATCACATGACAATCGAGCTTCTAGACGACCATGAGTTTCTGCTTGTGCGATCCTCGATCAAATCAACTATTGTACAATAGTGGGTATCTCCTGGTATGAGTTTCTGACAAAAGTCATACGAAAATTGTATGGACAAAGAATAAAAATCGTAGCTGGGAACAGAAAAAGAAAAGAAAATGATAGAAATTGATAAAATTTGAAGGGAAAATCATTTCAGGGCCCCATGGTGGGCACCAGAAATGTGTGTAGGAATTTTGTACCTGATCTGTAGACACAACACTTTAGTAAAACATTAGAGGTTAGTTGAAATTGAAATCGTGCAATAAATAAAAAACTAAACTAACCAGGCGATTTACTGCCTTCTAGTAGATGCGAGTATGTATTCTTAGATTATACCAAGATCAGTGACCTTGACAACACCTAAACGAAGGATTTGAATGCAAAATCTAGATATGGAATGAATGCTATTAATCTATTTTTTTGGTTTTTCTATGCAATTATGATAATGAAAACTTGATATGAATCTATGCTAATATGAAAGTTGATATGCTAAAATGATCTAACAATAATATTCTAAATGATATGGATACTATGCAAAAAAAATGAAAATCTCACAACAACTCAAATTCTCAAGATCGATTCTTCAGTCTCTAATTCATCAGCGTGAGTGTGAAATTCGTGGATGGATGGATTCTATGGATGATTTGTTTAGAGCTGAGCCTTGATTTTATAGAAATCCAGGGCTTTGAGGATGCATGAAAAAAAGCCATAAATCACTCAAATAACTCAGGTTGATTTTTGAGTTATTTTAAAATAAAGGATAATTAACTCACAAAAACATGCAAAAAGCAAAGTTCAACTCAAAATAGAGTTTAGATTTAATTGATAATAGATAGTTGTCTGCTTTTTTGATTGTGCATGTTTTATTTATGAATTAATTTAATAATAAAGTGATTTATTTCTGACTTAACTAATTTTGAAAAATAAAACAATTGATTTATGGGTTAATCAATTATTTTTCAAACTTTTATTCAAAAAACAATATTATTAAAAATTGACAACTTGCCTTAATTAATTAAATAAGAATTTAACCAATTATTCATAGGATTTTGGATAAAAGTCAAAATTAAATATTACAATTTAGGAATAAATAGAATTAACTTCAATTAAACAATTAAGTGGCAGAATTAAATCTAATTAATTAAATATTGAGAATATTCAATTAATCAAACTTTAGGATAAATAGGATTTATTGCCAAATAATCATTAAATCAAAGATAATTATGATAATTAGGAATATTACTAGGAATATTCCCTAATGCAGAATTTGAGATAATCAATTAAGATTCGATAATGTTTAGATGTGCCTTTGGTTAGGACTTCGATGTCAATTTCATTCGATATGTCGATGTAGGAGGTTAATGAACCTATAACCCATTTTTGGGGTATTACAAGAATGTTACTATGCTGGTGATGGAGTTTCTGATGAAATTGGATTCATTGCTATTATGGAGAAGATGTATGATGACATGGATTGTGAAGATGAGAAAAAGGAACAAGAGCTAGCATTGATTTTACAAGTAGACATAAGGACATATTGGATTATAGATAGCGGTTGTTCACATCACATGACAGGTGATAAAGACAGATTTGTTCATCTAGAAAAATACAAAGGTGGCATAGTTAGATTTGGAGACAACACTCCTAAACCTATCATTGGTAGAGGAGCTATCACATTGGATGGAAAGAACAACACTGATGATGTTCTTTATGTAGATGGTTTGCAGCATAACCTTCTTAGTGTTGGTCAGTTGCTTGAAAAAGGTTATAGATTGGAGTTCAAAGATAACAAGTGCATCATTAACAACAAGGATGGTGTAATGATTGCATCAGGTTCAAAGACTAAAGGTAATGTTTTTCAGCTTAATTTCAGAAGCAAGTTGTTTTGTTGCTAAAGTAGATGACAATTGGCTATGGCATAAAAGACTATGTCATATCAATTTTGATAACATAGTAAAGATAAGCAATGTGAAGGTAGTAAGAGATCTACCTAGCATAGCAAAGCTAGTTGATACTATTTGCAGGGAATGTGTGATGGGAAAGCATGTGAGGAATTCATACAGAAGCAAGAATAATTTAGAAGAGAACAAGTTGGATCTAATTCATACAGACCTATGTGGACCAACTCAAACAAGATCATACTATGGTGAAAGGTATTTCATTTTTTTTGTTGATAATTATTCTAAAATGATGTGGGTTGCATTCTCGAAAGATAAGTCAGAAGCATTTGAGAAGTTCAAAATATTCAAAGCTAAGGTTGAGAATGAATCTAGACTAAAGATAAAATGTCTAAGATCAGATAGAGGAGAAGAATTCACCTCTGACAGATTCTATGAGTACTGTGAAGAACATGGCATAAAAAGATAGTTGAGTGCACCTAGAACCCCTCAGCATAATGGGATCGTAGAGAGAAGGAATAGGATCATCTTTGATATAGCGCACACCATCATGATTGAAGGAAAAGTTTCACATACCTATTGGAGAGATGCAGTCAATACATCAGTCTATACCATCAATAGAATACAATTGAGGCCTGGCACGAACAAGACACCTTATTAGTTATGGTTTGGTAATGTTCCCATAGTGAAATATTTCAGAATATTTGGAAGAAAGTGCTACATCAAGAGGGATGAAGAAATAGCCAAGTTTGATGCAAGAAGCGATGAAGGTATTTTCCTTGGTTACTCTACTAAAAGCAAAGCTTATAGATATTTCAATTTGAGATTGAAGAAGATCATTGAAAGTGCTCATGTTAAGATTGATGAAAAGTTTATGGTTCAAGAAAGATATCATGATTATGCACCTATGATTGAAGAAGAACCCATTCCTTCCACTAGTGAGATAGTTGTTGAAGAAATGTTTGACAGTATTGATGTATTATTCAATGACCCTGAAACAAGTGAAGAAGAAACTCAGAAGGCAGATGAGACAGTATCACCTAAAGTTCTAAATTTTACATCTAGATATCACTCTAAAGATGACATCATTGGAGATCAGAGAAAAAAAGTCACAACAGGATCAAAAGTAAAGAGTTCAACAAGAAATGAAGCGGTATGTTTACTATCTCAGATTGAAGCTTTAAGTGTTGAGGATGCATGTAATGATTCAGATGGGCATGATGCTATGAAGAAGAACTAGATTAGATTATTAAGAATGATACTTGGGAACTGGTCCCAAGACCTAGTGATAAGAATGTGATTAAAACAAAGTGGATATTCAGAAAGAAGATGACTGAAGATGGTACAGTAGTAAGGAATAAAGCAAGGTTAGTATGTAAGAGATATGCAAGAAGAGAAGGTATTGATTATTCAGACACATTTGCACCTGTGAGCATATTAGAAGCCATTAAGTTGTTTCTAGCCTATGTGACATTCAAAAACTTCAAATTTTATTAGATGGATGTTAAGTCAGCATTCTTGAATGGAGAGCTAAAGGAAGAAGTATACATTGAGCAGCCAGAAGGATTCACCTTATCAAACAAACTTGATATGATATGCATATTGAAGAAAGGCCTTTATGGACTTAAGAAAGCCCCTAGAGCACGGTATGAGAGACTTGATGGATATCTAACAAAAAATTGGATTCAAGAAAGGAGTAGTAGATTGTAATCTATTCATAAGAGAGACATCTTAAGGTTTACTACTTGTAGCTAGATTTTTTGATGACATTACCTTTGGGGGTAATGACAAACTTAGTGCAAAATTTACTAAGGAGATGTAGAGCGAGTTTGAGATGAGCATGATTGGACCTATCGAATAATTTTTGGGATTAAATGTGTAGCAGATAGAGAAAGGTATTTTCATTAATCAGTCTAAATATGTGAAAGAGATATTGAAGAAGTTCAAGATGGATGATTGCAAGCCAGTGGGTACACCTATGATAACATGATGCAAGCTTACAAAAGAAGATGATTCTCTAATACTAGATATAATATTATACATGTCTATGATTGGTAAACTCATATATCTTACTCAAACTAGACTTGATATCTCTAATGTAGTTGGCATAGTTGGAAGATTTGCAACAGAGCCTAAAAAAAGTCACCTCATGGCTATACAAAGAATATTCAAATATCTACAGGGCACTATAGATTATGGTCTATGGTATCCTAACTCAAAGAATGTTGAGCTTGATGTATATACAGATGTAGATTGGGCAGGATGCGTTGATGATAGAAAGAGTACATTAGGAGGAGCAGTGTTTCTTGGTAAAAGACTTGTCACTTGGATAAGAAAGAAGCAGAATTGTATTTCTCAGTCAACAATAGAAGCATAGTATGTTGGAATAGCCTTGAATTACTCTATAATTGTTTGGATCAAATAGATGATAAAGGATTTTGGAATTCAGATTGATTATCCTATTGTTATTCATTATGATAACACTAGCACTATCAACATGTCAAAGAATCTTGTGATGCATGCAAAGACAAAGCACATAGAGATTAACTATCACTTCCTAAGAGATAAAGTGGTAGAGAAAGAAGTCAAATTGGACTATGTGAGTACAAAGGATCAGCTAGCAAATATATTCACAAAGCCTTTACCAAAGGATACCTTTGAGTATCTTAGGGAGAAGTTGGGAGTAATTCCCTTCCCTAATTCTACTTAGAGAAAGTGGAAAGAGCATCAGTCCTCAGTGACTGATGGATGGTTGACTACTCTACTTTAGGAGTAGTACCAAAGCTTAAATGTTTGGCACCCTTTGCCATTGATGTCAAAGGGGGAGTAGTATATAGTCATGAAAAATAGTAGTAAAGGGGGAGTACATACAAAATTAAGAAGGAATAATATGTAGTAGCAAAGGGGAGTAGTATTCAGTCATGGAAGTAGTTCAGTTGAGGAAATGGAGAATATTGAAGAATATTGTAGTAGATGAAGGATTCATCCTTGGGGGAGTTTTGATGAGGAAATGAAGAATGTTATAAAAGAATTATTCATTTGGATTGGTGGTGTTTTTCATTCCATATGTTTCCATCAATTCCAAAGGGGGAGATTGTTGGAGATTTGCCAGCAAGCCAGTACTGACTGTATGTTTGTCATTGATGACAACATATGGTAAGTAGCAAGTGTGGAAGATTTATGTAGTAAGCTTTGAGTATATATAGCATGGACATGTTATCAACATGATATCATGGATGCAAAGGTTAATTGTTAGTACATACCGTTATGTAGCAGCTTGTGTCAGCAATGTTCTTGATAGAGTTATAGGTAGTGTTCTATGAGTGATTGTCCGTATAGTTATCATAGAGCCTTACGCATTTGGATATGTGATGGAGACATGTTAGTGTTGCTCCATTCATGGAAGCAGAGTCTAATGTGTACTAGAAGTGAATTTATGCAGTTGCTATTCACTGGTTGTATTTTCCTATGTTTATCCAGAAGAGCCGACATAGATTATATTGGTACAGGAGTTGCAACTATTATTTTGGTATGTGTGCTTGGATTAGTGATTAGAGAAGAGTTAATAATGTTTGGTTAAGAGAACATGATGTAATTCAGCTTGAGGAGAAAGTATCAGTTAATTTGGTAGAGCCTACAGTATGTAGTGTGCATCTACACTTATTAATTTGGACAGGTCCTAGGTTGTGTTGCGTGCTTAGTAGAGCTGAAAAAGATGTTATTGGAGAGTGTTATTTTTTCTCTAATATGATTTCAAGGTGGTTCTAATAGGCTGACTTGAATATATCATTTAGTGGAAATATACTTATAGCTGATCATTTGTGATCGCTAGAAGTATGGCATGGAGATGAAAGATTAGAGCAGAGAAGAGAGTATGAAGTATTGTGCCATCAAGAAGAGGTCTATGTGATAGAGAAGATAGAGTGTACTATTCATTGGAACTAATCAAGACAACAGTTCTACCTCACAGTTCACCAAGATCTAGATATAGTGTGTATCTATTATTTAGAAGGTTGCAGCCTTCACCCCTTTGAGTAGTGAGCTCTTGGATAGTGCGTCCTCACCCCTTATGGGGTCAATCATAAAAGACTCCTAAAAAGGTCTAACCTTTGACCAGGTCACTATACTTATTGCATTGTAAAGATCAACTCCTAACAGGGTTGTAAGATCTTCTAACAAGGATCATTATACACTAGTACCATTTATTAGTGGGTGTCAATTCCCACCAGGGTTTTTACCTATTTGGGTTTCCCCGTAACCAAAATATTGGTGTTGTGTTCAAGTGTTCTTTCATTGTGTTTATGCTTAATCTTTAAGTATACTTAATTGGATAAAGAATTGAAACTTGTAGATAACTGATTCACCCCCCCTCTCAGTTTCTTCAGACTATTCCTAAAATGGACAAGCTATTGAAATTTGATGAAGACAATGTTGTATTTGATCATGAAAATGTATTGTGGTGTTGTCATTCCTGGAAAATTAATTCATTGGAGGAAACGAATTAGTGTTACTGATGGAGGTGAAGATCAATGTGATGAAATGTTTAAGTGTTCAGTCAACCAGGCAAAAGATATTGTGCAATGAATAGTCAATCAAATTTGGAACAAGAAATTGAGCAAAGGTCACGATCAAAGAGTTAACATCTAGAAAGGTATATCTATCTATTTCTAGGATCACATCAGTTATCTTGGAGTATTCTGAAAGTTATTGAAGATTTAAGTGGAACTGATAGTTAAAATAGTGAATCGATGGACATAGTTGGTTAGATCGGTGCTGTGGTCAAATATTAGTGGTTGGCTAACATGTTTTTGATATTTAATGCTTTGGGATGACATCCAGGATGTTAATTTTTTTTTGGCACACTCTCTCATATGTTTAAGTTGGATTTAAGGGTTGACTTGTAAAATATTTTAGGGTTCTAGCACTAACCTAGAACAACTATATAAATGGTTGTTGTGATGATGTTAGTGGATGTTTCAATGGCATGTTATGATTGTTGGAGATAGTATAAGGGCATAAAAATTCTTTGAGTGATGCAATTGAGCTAGAATTCATTATATCTTTCATGCATTGAGTGCAAATATCATATAAATCTTTACTTGTTGATTCTAACAGATTATCAAGCTAAATCCTTTAACACTGTCACTCCTAATAGGGTGAGAAGGATATTTAATAGGATACAAAGGATACATACTTTAACAGAGTGACTCATTAGCTTGAGTTTGAAATCTCATAACAAAGTGGACTTTAAGAGGACTTCAAAGCTCTTAACCGAGTTGCAAATACTCTTAACTGAGTATAACCTCAAATGGGTTGTTGTAATTGGTCCTAGCATAATTGATTTCCAAGTGCACTAGTGAAATCTTGTGGGCATCATCCCCACACATGGTTGTCACCCTCTAACAAGGATCTCCATGAAAAATCCTAGTGTCAAGTATTATATTGTGTGAATGTTTCATGTGTTGTGTTGTTACTTGATATTTACATTTGTATGTTGGTTAATTGGAAGGATAATCAATATTAGTTTCAGATTTGTGGTTGCATTGATTCACCCCCCTCCTCTTAATGCCTTATAATAACAACAATTGGTATCAAACTAGTGCCCTTGAAGAATCCTAGCAACTTGGGTAGATCCTTAAGAAAAAATATGGAGGGTTTGAGACACAAAATATAACTTGAGGAAGATAAAAGGGTTATTAAATAAATGAAAGACCAGTTGAAGCATTCTTTGGACAAACAAAAATAAATTGTTGAACAAATCAATGAGACTCAAGACTACATTGAGCAATTGTCTAAACAAAGTGGATCTAAGGAATTTGATGTAGCCCAAGAAGCCTTGTCTCAAGAGAATGAACAACTTCACAAGGACAAGAAGAATATCATGAGGGAGTTAGAAGAATTAGCTATCAAGATGGGTCAGGAGATGGAAGCAAGGAAGACTGTTGAAGATGCCCTAAAAGCTACAGATTAGTCCTTAAAGGATAAGGAACATGATGTTTTTAAGTTAGAGTAAGTGGTAGGCACCTTGCATGCATATCTTCATGAGACTAGAGAGGAATTGGAAAATATAAGAGCAAAACTCAACAATCTGATGATGAGCAATGAGAATTTGGGAGGAGAGAATGTGGGTCTGAGAAATGAGAATGAATAATTGAAGGGAGAATTGAAGAATGCCAATGTCAAGATAAATAAATTACATGAGAGTTCTGACAAACTTGATGAGCACCTAAGAAGTCAAAGAAGAAGTAAGGACTCAATCGGTCTAGGATATACTAGTTATACTACTTTTGAGATTGGTGCATCTTCTAGAACTAAGGGTGAAAATCTATCAGGAGAATCTACACCTAAGGTAAATACTAGGATTATGGGTAAGAAATACTACAAGCCTATATATTTAAATTGTCATAAAGTGGGTCATACTGCTAATGTTTATAGAAGTAGGTCGGTTAATAGGCCTAACACTTTTGATGGGTATTGTTATAATTGAAATAAGTATGGACACACTACATATGATTGTAGATCTAGATCTAGTATCTTTGATGGACATTGCTATATATGCTTCAAATATAACCATAAAGATGATGAATGCAGATCAAGAGTGAATAATCCAAGGCCACTTGTGAACCGGGAAAGCCCTTACCAAAGGGAGAGGCAATTCAATGTCACTTCCTCAATGTATGAAAACTATTGATACATGGCTATTAATTGAAGGATGAGGATAAATAGAGTTAATGTTGGACCATGGAGGTCAACCGGTATGACATGTTTTTATTGTCACAAGATTGGTCATCTAGAAAGGAATTGTAGAATGAGAAACTTACCGGTAAACCGGTCAAAAAATCATAAGGGAAAACAAATTATTAATGTGGAAGAGACTCAGAATGAAATGAGAAAGATTTGGAAGAAGAAGGATGACATCAAGACATCAAATGGATCCACATCACCATTGGGTGTGGATGGTTCATCATCAAACTAAGTTACCTTTGACTTAGGGGGAGAAAGTATTATTGAATCCATCTATGAACCCCCCCTTGCAAGTGTGTGGTAATATATATCAATATATATAGATGCAATAAGATATTCTGAAGATTTTTGAGAAATTCTATGATGTTTTGATCATCAGTAATGAGGTATGAGTCAATCAGTTAAAAAGGAAATTTCTATTGGTAAAAGTATTTAATGCAAGTATGTGAAGGTAAATAAATAGACAATTTTTTATTTCATTCCTACCTTACATACTTTGAAAACTATTATGGAGTGAAAGAAGTTTTATTTGAGTTCTTTGCTAGGTTTGAAGCTACAGGAAAAGATTGTCTATGTTGATTTTAGAAAAATAATCAATCACTGTTGTTGTGTTCTTCATCAAGAACCCTAGCTACGTACATTTTGAGGTATTTATCAATTATCTTCTTGTGCAATTGAATATCAATATGGCTACTCCTAATTTGATCAATATAGCTGAGAGATCATGACCAGAATTCAAATGAAACCCATTCAAGTCGATGGAGAATGATCCGGTGGGTGTCCTAACCAGTGTATCCTATGGAGTTCTACATGTGGAAGATATAAGAGCTTATATTCACTACAGATTAAAATATTTAGGATCAAGTGCAATATATGATCAGTACATGAAGCTATGTGATGAGAATTTGAAATTGAAGGATGAAGACAAATGTATTTTTGATAAACATTTTCATCATGTTGTTGACTATCTCGATGAATGTGAAGATGAACAGATAAGATATGTTCTCAGTAAGATACATGATTAGTTCATATGGTTGGAAATACCACATAAGATAACCAAGGAAGAAATCTATGTTGTAACTGGCCTATTTGCAACCAGTAACATACCTATTCTTCATTTTATTCCTAAGGAAGAGGTGATAAAATTGACAAAGTCTAAATTGGATGGGTGTGTGATGATTGTAAATGATATCATAGACGAAGAAGTTAAATATAAATCAATGGTGATTGGATACAAAGTCTATCACCCCAGTCGGGTGAGCAATATACCCGGTGGTGCCATTCATACCGCCCACTTGATGATTAAGGAAAATAAGGATTATGATCTAGATGAAGCACTGAGGGAGCAACTAATTCTAAATCTCAAGAAGATCAAGAAGGACAAGAGGCAAAAATTTAAATATGATCAGTTGATTGTATCTTTATTCTTCTATTTTTAGAATATGTTTCTTGGCATTGGTAGTATTACTTGGTCAATTGATACATAAGTTTTCATTCAAATCAATAATTATATAAAGGTTTTGGGAAATGAGTTTATTGGAAAAATATGGGGATATTTGGAAGATTTTCAATAAGGATGCATGAGAAAGAAAGAATAACTTTAGATATAGTACAAAAATACAAGGATACAATATGTTTCATGGTAGATACTGATTCTTTCTTGATGGAAGTAATGGAGCCAAGAACCTCATGGGTTATGCCGATGGGATATGAAGTGGAAAGAGACATCTTAACATTATATGTAGAGAATTTGCAGGCACAACCGGTAGATCCTAATATTCCTATATTTGGTTCATTTCAAGAAAAGTCACTACAAGTACAAAATGAATTAATGAAATCGGTCATTGAGAAGAAAGTGAGAAAATAAGTGGAACAATTTATGATCCAAAAGGGTTTTACTAAAGATCAGATAGAGAAAGCTAGAGCCAAACATACTACAGAGCAAGTAAGTGTTAGATAACTGAAAGGGGGGTGAATCAATTTTGTTTAGTTATCCTACGGTCCCAAATTCCTTTTAGATGTATAGTATCAACTTTGAACAAATAAAATAAATAGCTCGGTAATAACTTGTGTGTGACTTACTGATTAATTAACCGACTGCTAGATAATGTAAACCAACTAGTAGTTAATAAATACTAATCTAACCAGTTAGTGTAATGTGTAAAGAAAAATATCAAAACATCACATCCATACACATTTAACATTTTATTTTTAATGTGGAAACCCTATTAAGGGAAAAACCACTTGGGACCGGTAACCCAAATATTTTCACTCTTCTGGAGTGAGCTCGGTTAAGAGTGTACCTTGTTAAAGGTTACAAACACATATAAGGTGTGAACTTGTTATAGGATTTATCATTAATAGTTCTCTATGACCATACATTCACTTGGGTTAACAAGAAAACAAGTAACATTCATAGAATGCCAATAGAAAAAGATGGTTAAGTCTCACTCGGTTAAGATATTTTAACTGTAAAAATAGTTAGAAAGCAAAAGTGTATGAACTAATTCAAATGCAACTTAATTTTCTCATATTCAAATCTATGCTAAGCTCAATATCATTCTAGTCATCATAATCTCTTCATTCTCCTTCTTCCTCTTACTTTGTTATGCTCGGTTATCTCCTTCTATCACTCGGTTTGGTCTACAAAATCACTTAGAGCTCACTCCAACCTATCTGACCAGCTTTGCATGTATGCACCAACAATTTTCATCCCTCATGTGATCCTCCCTCTTTTTCTCATATTTCTTGCCTCCTATATAGACATGTAAAACCATTTTCATTTCAGCCATAGATTTTGCCTTTTAATCTCCATCATTGGTTTTGCCTCTTTAACCTTCCTCATAACTTGTGCCTTAAACCATTTTCAATCTTCATCATTTGATCATCCTTGAATTTTTCCAGTAGTAGATCTTCATAAATTTTTTTTTCTTTATCCTTGGAATCTTTTAGATTCATCCATCTCATTATCACATGTCGGTCAATACTATGATATGTCAGTTTCTTCCTGCTTGGTTAATACCACATTCAGTGTACACTAAGTTCTTCATATATCAACCAAAGTAACTTGTACACTCTTCATGTTCAACACTTAGTATAATCATGTAAGTCAATAAAATCACTATCATAATGTCATAGACTCATCAATAAGTTTCCCAATGAATACCTTATTCATAACTTACTCATAAATCTCATCTTCATGTTGATATCTCCTTTCCTTCATCAACATCACCTCCTTCAGATGTTTGCAACTATCATGATAAGTAAAGTCAAAGCTAGTTGACATCAATGACAATATAACAATTGATCTAATGTCTCACATATACCTTATTGGCTCGGTGATCATATTCTCCCATTTTGTTCTCCAAGTAGTCTATCAGTGGTAGTTCTAACAATATCTCCCTTTGGCATTGATGGAAACACAATATGAAATATACCATTGAATACCAATAAAATCTTAAGTGTTTAAAACTTGGTCTTTATGATGTGAGTCAGTTAGCTCTCCCTTAGCTTATATTTTTAATATGTTTAATCACTACACAATATCTGTCTCTCATGTGTATTTCTCTTTATTGTATGACTATTTTTCTTCTTTTTTTTTCGATGCATATTCTCTCCCTTTCAGTTAGCTTCTTTCCTAAGTGAATATTTAATGCATAATATCTCCCTTTGACAACAATGCCAAAAATAAGCTCTTTAGTAGCCAAATAAGTATCTTTGTTATTCCTATACAGATTATTGTACCTTGCATGTACATATATTATCAGTTTCAACTTGTCTTCCACCTTCTTCATATCCTTAGGAATCCCAAAGTGTGAACATATTGCATCAACATAATTAGATCTTCTGATAAATAATAGGTTGATGCAACCCTATATCACCTTAGTTACTATTAGATAGGGGAAGGACCCCTAGTCTACTTCTCATGTACTCAAATGTATCCTTCGGTAAGGGTTTTGTGAATATATTTGCAAGTTGTTCTTGTGATTTCACATATTCCAATTTGACCTATTTTTCTTGAACTTGCTCCCTTAAGTAATGATATTTGATGGATATGTGCTTTGTCTTTGCATGCATCACTAGATTCTTTGAAATGTTGATAGTACTTTTGTTGTCACAATAGATTGTCATTGGATTTGTTACTTCTTCATTCATACCTTCCAACAATTGCTTCATCCATGCAATATTAGAGCAGTTGACAACAACAGCTAGATATTCGGCTTTGATAGTGGACTGAGAAATGCAACTTTGTTTCTTTCTTATCCATGTTACTAATCTTTCACCTTAAAAAAAGCTCCTCCAGTAGTGCTTTTTCTATCATCAATATTCCTGCCCAGTCAACATTTGTATAGACTTTAAGTTCAAAATTGCCTTCTTTCTTATATCACATTCCATAGTCCTCACTGTTCTTCATATATCTCAGATTCTTTTTACAATATTCATATGTGTCTCTTTAGGATTTTCAAAAAATCTAGCTACAATTCTAACAACATGTGCAATATTTGGTCTACTATGCACAACATACATTATTTTGCCAATTATAGATTTGTATAAGGTTTGATTTACCTCTGTTGACTTGTCATCCTTGGTTAGCTTGCATCCAGTTACCATATGTGTACCGACTGGCTTTGAGTCTTCCATATCAAATGTCTTCAAGATCTCTTTAATGTATTTTAACTGTGTGATGTAGATACCTTCCTTCAGTTGTTGAATTTATAAACTAATAAAGAATTTGATCTCTCCAAACATTTCCATTTCAAATTCCTTTCTCATTTCATCAAAAAAAGATTTACATAAAGTATCATGTCCTCCAAATATGATATTATCAACAAATATTTCAGCAATAAGGATTTTATCATCAGATTCACCTTTCAAATATAGATTATTGTTATCACTTGTTCTAACTAATCCAATCCTTATTAAATAAGAGTGAAATATTTCATACCATCCTCTCAGTGCTTGTTTCAGTCCATAAAGTACCTTGTGTAGCTTACATGTAATGCCCCGCCAGGGAACCAAGGAGAACTTAACCTAAACATGCATCTAAGTTTGCAGAATGATCCATGCATAAGAGGCAGAGGCCCTTTACTATATTAGGCAGTCAACCACGGTTGCCCATTTATAGATATAGATGGGGACCTTCAGCACCAATCCAAACCATCCATACTCCGATCCATGCTCCGCACCCATACTATCATGGTACGTTGAGGTTGCCTATAGGTAAACTCAATCAATTCGTTAAGGGACTCATATAACAAGTTCACTGACACAACATAATAAGCAAGGCAAACAAACATAGTAAAAAATATCCAAATCCCACCTCTGGATTCACGTTCCCATTGGCTGACAATAAACCCCTCAAAACCAACACATAGGGTAATAACATATCGATCAAAACATAATAAAACAAACTAATAACATCCAAATTTGTCCTAAAATAGAAAGATATCATGCCGAAGAAACAACCAGATTTAATAATACTCACACATATGGCTAAATAACCACATTAAAATTTAACAAAAATTAACTTCTTTTATACAAAATATGTCATATTTTTAATAACCATTACTCATGCAGAAATCACTAACATCTAACTGCTCCATGCAAGATGATTAGATGTAGAAGATAACTCGTAGGTGAAAGCATCAAATCTCCTGAATTAATAATCAAACCTAAAAACATAGGTCGAATAACATATATATACACACAAAACATATTTCTCCCATAACAAAATACAATCTTCATAATTTATTCAAGCTAAATTCCTTAAATAAATAATGAAGCAACTAAATATATTGATCATTTAATATGCTTAAAAAAAAACATCTTAATTACTTAGCATTAATAAAATGACATAAACATTTAAGTCAATATAAATATCATAAAATAATTATTAATTAATAATAATTATTAATTAAAATTAAATGTAATATCCAAAGAAAATTAATATAAATTAATTTACAATATAAATTAATCTATATTTAGATTTTACCATAAATATAAAAATTAAACTAAAAAAAACATTTAAATTAAAATTAAATAAATAACAACCAATGAAAAGGGGGGGGGGGGACCCAGGGTCCCACGCTCCCCCTACTGTGCACGGTAGCCTTAGCTGTCGTGCCAGTACCTGAGGGTACACGACAGCAAAGGGACTGTCGTCCTGCAGTCCCTCACGGGCGCTGCAGCACGACAACCCCCCCTTGGGGTTGCCGAAAGGTGTGGGGTAATCCCCCAACCTTTTAAAATTTATTTATATTTTTTTTAATATTATTTTCATATATATTTTTCTAAATTTTGTTTTACACCGTGATTTATTCGATTTAATTTAACATAATAAAATCAATTCCACTTTATTTTAAATTAAAAACCAACAATATTATATATTTATATATGTAAATAAATATTGTTGTATATATATATATAATTATATATATATATATATAATTATACATATATATATAATTATATATATATATATATATATATATATATAATTATATATTATATATATATAATTATATATTTTATAACAGATTAAAAATTTCATCATAGTTTATTTTGCAAATTCAATAAGAACTGAAAACATAACATAATTAAAACAATGAGCATTAAAATAAATTTTATCTTCTTTTATCAAAAGAATTATATTTTAATTTATTTATGCTTGATACAACAATATCAAAATTCATATTATCAACAACATCTAGCTGGGAAATTTCCACACCTAGGGTTTTGAATCAAGAATTCATTCACAAAAATTCTAACATCAATTCCACCATAAACCCCAATTAATAATTATTAATCCAGAATCTCACAAAACTTAAACCCTAATGAATCTGTTCCAGTATATGAAAACAAAGATCATACGCAATCCAGATTCCCATGCAGTCAAATTTAGAAAATGAAGGAGAGAGAAATGCACAGAGCAAAGATCCAGATAGGCACGCAACCAGGCACGAAGAATATAGTTCCATTTTGAAATTCGCAAAACATAATCATAAGAAAATTTAGATCCTACCTCAACACTGGAGAGAACATTTGAACAAAGACCAGATCCCAAAATCTCCAAGCTTTCCCAACATTGAATTCTTTACCAGAATCTTCCAACCTGCCTGCTAAATTTTCCTCCAAATCTGTGTTCTCCAAAATATGGCCAAAACTCCTACATGTAGGAATTGCCAGTCCACATTCTAGGGTTCGAAAACTCCACTCTCCAAAAAGGCTTGCAAACTTAGATGCATGTTTAGGTTAAGTTCTCCTGGGTTCCCTGGCGGGGCATTACATTACAAACCATGTTCTTCTGAGTTGGATCTATAAAACCTCCAGGTTGTTCAATGTATACATCTTCTTCAAGTATTCCATTAAAAAATGCAGACTTGACATCCATCTGATATACCTTGAATCCTTTATAAGGAACATATGCAAGTAGAATTCTTACTCCTTCTAGTTGAGCAATAGGTGCAAAATTTTCTCCATAGTCAATTACTTCTTTTTGTGCATAACCTTTGCAGACTAATCTTGCCTTGTTGCTTGTAAAATATCCATTCTCATTCAATTTGTTTTTGAAAATCCATTCAGTGTCGATCACATTTTTGTCTTTAGGCCTCGGTACTAATGTCCATGTCTTGTTTTTCTGTATCCGCTCGATCTCTTCATTCATTGCTTTAATCCAATCATCATTTGCCAATGCATCCTTAATAGTTTTGGGTTCAAATTCACTAATCAAACATGTGTTGTCCCTCAACTTACTTCTTGTCATCATTCTTGCTCCTTTGTTACCAATTATTTGATCATGTGGATGGTGTCTAATCACATATTTTTCTAATACATGCCCAGTTCTTTGTTCTTCAATGTTTTCTCCACTTGGTGCATGATCATCATTTTCCTTGACAACTATTTGTTGTTGCTCGGTTTGTAAGGGTTGTTTCTTGGTAGTAGTATTTTGTTTCTCGGAGACACTAGGCTGTTGCTCGGGTAAAGTGTTAGGATCTTCACTTTGTATGTAAACAAATATTCTATAGTCTTCTGGTTCCTTCTTGATTTCTTCATCATTTTTCTCTGCAAACTCACAAACTCTCACATTTTCACTTTCAATCATCTTGTTAGTAGTCTTGTTCAAACATTTATACGCTTTAATCCTAGAAGAGTATCCTAGAAATATGCCTTCATCTCCTTTAGAATCAAACTTTCCATTTGTATCATCTTTTAAAATGTAACATCTACTTCCAAATATTTTGAAATAGATCACATTAGGCGTATAACCATACCATAGCTCATAAGGTGTCTTGTTTGACTCTTTCTTCAATTGTACTAAGTTCAATTTATAGACAACAATATTGATAGCTTCTCTCCAATAAATTTGTGCAACCTCTTTTTCAATTAGAAATGTTCTAGCACAATCAACAATTGACCCATTCCTTCTTTCAACAATTCCATTCTGTTGTGGTGTCTTCGGTGTAGATAATTGTCTATTGAGTCCATGCCCATTAAAAAAGTTAATAAATTCATCATAAATGAATTCACCTCCTCTGTTAGATCTCAAGAATTTCAATTGCTTACCAGTTTCTTTCTCTACTCTTTCTTTGTACCACTTAAACATTTGGAAATCTTCTGATTTTTCTTTTAGAAACATAACAAACATCATTCTAGAGAAGTCATCAAAAAATAAGATAAACTATCTATCTCCATAATAGCTATGAATTCTCATTGGACCACATAAGTCAGTATGAACTAAATCCAGAATTGCATTAGATGAATAATGTTTCCTCTTGAAACTAGACTTTTTCATTTTATCCATTTGACATTGTTTGCACATCACGTGGTCAGGCTTAGATATACTCGGTAAACCTCTAAATTTCTTTTTCTTACTGATCTTTACCATGTTGTCAAAATTTACATGACATAACCTCTTGTGCCATAACCAAACATTACCATTCTTAGCCATTAAACATGAAGTTTCAACATTATCTAAATAAAATAGGTTACCTTTTGATTGTTCACCAATACCGATCAGTCTTCCAACATTATCATAGATATTTTCTCTTCTATTCTCAAATGCAACTTGGTGACCTGTATTATTAAACTATGCTACACTCAAAAAATTATAGTTAAGTCCTTTCACCCAATAAGAATTTTCACATCTGATCTTGTTTTTTAGCAATATTGATCCTTTACCTTTCACTTGACAAGGTGTATCATTTCCCATTTTTATAAATCCTCCATTATAATGTTCAAGATTTTCAAACTTATCACCGTCACCAGTCCTATGATGTGTGCAACCACTATCAATAATTCAAGTGTCATTTTTGCTTACTTTAGAAATAAGTGCCTTTTCTACATACCTTTCTTCTTCTTTAGATTCTTCCTTCATTGCAACATACACCACTTCTTCTTCATTAGTTTCAGGCTCAGTATATTCATCTTCTTCAATTAGGTAGCATTCCTTTTTTCCTTTATCTCTGTAGTCTCGATTTTATTTGTTTCCTCATTGTTGGTTACCTCTGTGATCTCGGTAATCATTCTTTCTTTTATTTGTTCTTTCACTTTTCCTCTCATTATCATTCATGTCAAGTTATCTAGAAGCAATATGACCAATCTCTTTACATTTGAAACATATTAAGGGTAGTTTACCTTTGTATTTTCCTTTTCCATTTGGTACTCTTCTAACCATTAGTGCTTCAAGTTATTCAAGCTCATCTTCTTCAGCTTCATAATCACTTCCATTTCTTATTTGATGTCTATTACTTGATATTCCGATATTTAAAGATGACACAAATGTAGATTCTACCTTAGGTACAACACTATTATCAAAGTTGTTAAGTTCAAATGTAATCAATCTACCAATTAAACTGTCAAGGGAACCATCATTACTAGGTACAATTCTCATTTCATATATTACAGAGACTCTAATAGCATAGGTAGGCAATAGTGTTCTGATAATTTTGCTTACCACATTTTTTTCATCAATAGTTCCTCCCGCTCCTCAGATAACATTCACCACTTCCTTGATGGTTACATGACATAATAACCCAGCCAAAACAACCCTGGACAAAATAACCCATCCATAATAACCTGAGGACAAAATAACCCAGGGTCATAATAACCCAATCCAAAATAACCCGAAGTCAAAATAACCCATGGACAAAATAACCCCATAAGATTATAGAGAAAGGAAAACAAAATTTATAAATTATAAGTATATTTCTAAAAAAAAATTATTCAAATTTTCAATTAATGTGTCAAATTATGAGCAATGCCTCTTATATAATCTAAATTATTATTATTGTCATAACTATCAACTAGTCTTTTTAGTCTTTCTTTGAGTTCACGGTATTTTTTTCTGCTTGGTTGTGTAGTGTGTCTAGCCATATATTTCTCCATTTTATTCTCTTGGTGACCCTGTTCTTTTTTCACTGCTTTGATGAATTTTTAGATTGAGCTATGCGATGATTAAAGCAATTCACTAAATCCTCTATGCCATCCCTCAATATAATTATTGGTTTTGGGAAGATCATCTTGAATAGCTGAATAGCAGTTCCACATTGTGATTAGAAACTTGGGTGACCGTCTATTGCCTCTTCTAGTTAGTCTTCTAATCTATGTGTCTTCAAGAAAATCAATTATGGGTTGCAAAGTCTCCTCATGTTCTATATAATAAGGAGATTGTAGAAGTATTTCAAATACATTGATTACATATATCTAAGGCACAAAAGCTAATGCAACCAATTTTTTGATCTCAAATAAAAATACTTCATCGACACTGTAACGTGTTTGTAGACCTTCTTCTTGAATTTTCATCCACAAGCACTGAGAGAAATGGAAAAGACATCCCCGAATAGTGACATTTGGAAAAATTTCAGAAATAGCTCCCTTGAAACCTAATTCAAAATCAATAAGTATAATTTTTGGGTTTAGATCAGGTTGCAGTTGTTTTAATTTTACAAGTACTTGTGTATAAGTGGATCTTGTTTTGTTGGTCATAAGAATATAGATGAGTGGAAACATTACATCATTTTTCAAGCCATGAATTATGTCTTGTACTGCTAATCACATCACCAGATTCTGTTTGTGTTGTGGTATAGCACCGACTTGAACATTTATTTGTAAAATATTCTACACAATGCCAAATCATTTTATTGACACCTTCTCGATGAAGCAAAAATGTGTAACCATTTAAAATGAGTAATTTCTTATTTTTTTGACTTGTTAAAAATTAAAGAGGCAATGTATATATTAAAAATTATGAAGAATTTCTTGATTCCCTAAAAGTATATTTATTTTTGTATACTTTATAGAAACCCCTAGAAAAATTTAATATAATGTTTAAAAACTTATATTAAAAAATATTTTTTTTTATGAATTTTGATTTCTCTTTTTCTTATCACTCTACACTCTCTTCATTCTTCTCCCCTTCTTCCTTCCTTTACTTCTCTAAGCTCTTAATTCTACCACTTTATATATCCTCTTAATGCCTCTTTATAATGCCTTTTGACTTACATCTTTTCATAATAACTCTTATTTAGCTTATTCCCACGAATTTGTCTTTATTTCTATAATTATTTACCATTTTATAATTTATTTAAGCATATTAAAGATGTTTTAAGGCTATTTTAGGGGTATATAATGGATATATGGTCTAAAAATGACCTAAATATCCTCTATGGTGCCTCGCAATCCCTTTTTAAGCATACTAACTTGATCTAGAATGATATGGGTTATTTTGTCCATGGGTTATTTTGACCATGGGTTATTGTGACCTTGGGTTATTGTGTCCTTGGGTTATTATGGCAGGGTTATTATGGCAGGGTTATTATGTCCAGGGTTATTTTGGCTGGGTTATTATGTCCGGTTACCCTTCCTTGACGCAGTTGCTGAACTGAGTTATGTTTTCACCTTCTTTCATCTTCATATCATCAAATTTTCCTCTTAAGATTTTTGTCTTTTCCCTGAGCACATTTTGATCTCCACCATGAACTAGTGTCAATTTATCCCACATTTCTTTTGCAGTTCTACAATTCTTAATGTCTTCAAATTCAACATTTGATAGAGAAGAAGCAATCTCAATCATCATTGCATTATGCTCTTGTCTTTCTTTCATCTGTGTGACAATCAAAGGACCTGTAGGTGCTATGAATCGATTTTACAAATAGTATAGTGTAGAATACCCAATGCCTAATAGATACAACTCCATCTTGCTTTTCCATGTTGATAAATTATCCTTATTCAGCTTCGATACCTCTCTCTTATACATCTTTGGATCTTTAACTTAAGGCCTTCAAACTTCTTCCTTCAAGTACTTGTGCCCTGATACCAATTGTTAGATAATTGAAAGTGGAAGGGGGGGGGGGGGGTGAATCAATTATGTTAAATTATCCTACAATCCCAAATTCCTTTTAGATGTATAGTATTAAATTTTAACAAATAAACTAAACAACTCAGCTTTAACTTGTGTGTGACTTACTGATTAATT
This sequence comes from Chamaecyparis obtusa, assembly GCA_027943335.1. Classification (NCBI taxonomy): domain Eukaryota; kingdom Viridiplantae; phylum Streptophyta; class Pinopsida; order Cupressales; family Cupressaceae; genus Chamaecyparis; species Chamaecyparis obtusa. The sequence goes on along the minus strand of BSBK01002455.1, from coordinate 49,928 downwards.
AATCGACTGTCAGATAATGTAAACCAACTAGTAGTTAATATATACCGATCTAACCAGTTACTATAATATGTAAAGTAAAATATCAAAACATCACATCCATACACATTTAACACTTGATTTTTAACGCAGAAACCCTGTTAAGGGAAAAACCACTTGGGACTAGTAACCCAAATATTCTCTCTTACGAAGTGAGCTCGGTTAAGAGCCTACCCTGTTAAAGGTTACAAACACACTATAAGCTGTGACCTTGTTAGAGGATTTATCACTAACAGTTCTCTGTGACCATACATTCACTTGGGTCAACAAGAAAACAAGTAACATTCATAGAATGCCAATAGAAAAAGACGGTTAAGTCTCACTTGGTTAAGAGATTTTGACTGTAGCAATGGTTAGAAAGAAACAATGTATGACCTAATTGAAATGAAACTTCTTTTTCTCATATTCAGGTTTATGCTGAGCTCAATATCATTATGGTCATCATAATCTCTTTATTCTCCTTCTTCCTCTTATTCTATTCTACTCGGTTATCTCCTTATGTCACTCAGTTTGGTCTGCAAAATCACTTAGTTCTCACTCCAACCTGTTTGACCAACTTCACATGTATGTACCATAAATTTGCATCCCTCATGTGATCCTCTCTCTTTTTCTCATATTTCTTGTCTCCTTATATATACATGTAAACCATTTTCATTTCAACCATAGATTTTGCCTCTTAATCTCCATCATAGGTTTTGTTTCTTTAACCTTCCTCAGAACTTGTGCCTTAAACCATTTTCAATCTTCATCATCCAATCATCCTTGAAATTTTCAGCAGTAGATATTCATAAAAAACTTTTTCTTTATCCTTGGAATCTTTTAGATTCATCTAAATCATCATCACATGTGGGAAATCACATGTTTCTCTTTATTTATCATGTTTGGTCAATACCGTGATATGTTGGTTTCTTCCTGATTGGTTAATACCACATTTGGTGTACACTAATTTCTTCATATATCGACCAAAGTAACTTGTACACTCTTGATATTCAACACTTAGTAGAATCATGTAAGTCAATCACATCACTATCATACTATCATAGAATCATCAATAAGTTTCCTAATGAATACCTTATTCATACATCTCATCTTCATGCTAATATCTCCTTTCCTTCACCAACATCACCTCCTTCATATGTTTGCAACTATCATGATAAGTAAAGTCAAAGATAGTTGACATCAATGACAATATGATAATTGATCTAATGTATCACATATACCTTAGTAGCTCGATGATCATATTATCTCATTTTTTTCTTTAAGTAGTCCATCAATTGTAGTTCTAACAGTAAGTACATCTAAAGTAGAAAAAGGTGATGATGATGTTGAGATAGTAGGTGCAACTGATGATATCCCAATCGGTAGACAAACAAGGAGAAAAAATTAGCCTAAGAAGGAGAAACCTTCTTAGTGACAAGAAAGGAGATCAGTAGGGAATTTCAAGATTGCATCAGTCAATGAGGCACCAAGCACAGACACAGTATCAGGAAGAGAAAGGAGAACGCAAAAATATTTGAAAAGATTGTTGAAGAAGAAAGTGAGGAGACTAAATTAGAAAAAAGAACAAAAAGAGATCAAATCTAAAAGTAAAAAGTATAAGGTGGTAGGTTCCCCTACTATAAAATCTTTAAGTCATGATTTTAGTCAATCTATTTATGTTGGAGACATAATACAAGAAGTTGAGAAATGAGGAATTCTAAAAAAGAGTTAGGTTGTATTATGACAAGTTTAGTGAACAAGATCAAAAGAAAAATTGAGGAAGCAATAATCCTTAGTATGAATAGTTTGAGTCAAGTGATACTATTATTACAATATTTTTTACCTAATTCCTTATATGAAAAACTAGATGCAAGATGGAAGGAAGCACTTAATCAAGATAAGGAGATAATTCAATATGTGGTATTACATCTTCTACCAGAACTTAGCAAGGAAGAAGTACAAAAGAAATGCAATGAAGTGAGACCCCTATTCAAAATGAAGACTAGAGTAACTAGACTACCGATAGGTCAGTCTAAAGTAGTACAAGATGATATTGAGAGTATTCTTAGAGAACATTTAGGTCTTAATGGTGGAAGTAAAGAGGATGAACATGTTGAGTAAGAAATGAGACTTTAACTAGATGAAGAGCAATTGATATTCACCCAAACAACCAAAGGATAGAAAATTGATGGTGTAGATGTAACACTTGATAATGATCTTTTTTATGATACATAGGATAATATGGACAACTCAGATGATATCTTAGCACATAGACCATAGAAGGAGAAAAATGATTTGAACAACATAATCCTCAAGAAGAACAAAATGAAGAAGAAAAAATGGATACTACAATCAGTCAAGGAATGACCAATGACAATTAAGTAGAGATACTTATTGATCAGATATAGAAACAAGAAAGTGAACAATTGAAAAAGATAAAGAAGAATAGACACCAACTATAGAGGTCAAGCTTGATGAAAAAGAAAAGGAAAAGGAAAAGGAAAGGGAAAAGGAAAAGGAAAAGGGGAAGGACAAAGCGAGTGCTGAAGATGACATTCCAATTAAAAGGTAGATAGATCTTAGTAATATGAGCCCTAAGGAAATGATGAAATATGCAATAGAAATCAAGGCCAAGGCAAAGAAGGATAAGATGAAGCAAGAAGCTCAAGTGATTCTCACCGCTAGAGACATGCTAGTTGATTTTATAAGTGAAGTAGAATATGATGAATCAATTGCACCAATTGAGAAACTGGCACATTTAGTTACTGCCATAGGTGAAGAAATGAAAAACTTGGAAGATGCTACAATATAGATGGCAGAAAAGGAGTTTGAGGAGAACATAACACATAAGTTGGCACAATCTATTATCACTAATAAGAAATCACTTGCATTGGTTGTCAATCAGGTGAAGAGTGGAATAACTGAAGGAGGTAAGATCTTGAAGTCTATATGATTTTCCACACTTCTTAAATTATCTAGAGAAGCATAGATGTGAAGCCAAACAAGAGTTGAGACTGGTAGTTACAAAATTTGATTCCATGACTGAGAAAGCTACTTAATTTGGTGTCAAATTTTACTATGTTCACCAAAAGTTGAAATCATATAGATTTGAGTGAGACAAAAGGATGACTAATCTGATGGAGTTGCAGAGCTTGTTGATTCCCAAGTTAGTTGTTTTGCAACGAGGTGTGAAGGAAGAAGAGAATGCATTAACATACCCTAATGTATGCATTGTTGAAAGTCTTGAGGTGTTAAAATTTTTACTTTATGGACATATTTTAATTATGGAAGATATATGGAAGAATTGGGTCAGTGATCTTCAGATGCTAAAGGGTAATTATAGTGATATCTTTAGTAGAATGTAAATAGGCTATGGTACTCTACATAAATAAAAAATTTCTACTTATGTAATTCCTTTTTCATTGTTGTCAAAGGGGGAGTAGTGTAGTAAATTGGAAAATAATATGTAGGTAATGACATGTATAGGTTAAGGGATTAGTATACATGTAGGTAATTCCTAGGAAGAATTATTATGCTATCTAGGATTAGTTCTTTTTTTTTTGCATTGTGATGTATTTTTCACTGATGCATTGGTTCTACACTTTGAAAATTTCTTAGTACTTCCATGAATTCCAAAGGGGGATATTGTTGGCATTTGATAAAGATGATGTTTTCTTTGATCATGAAAATGTATTTTGGTGTTTTCATTGTTGGAAACTTAATTCATTAGAGGTAACAAATCAGTGTTTGCCAATGGAGGTGAAGATCAATGTGATGAAATGTTTAAGTGTTCAATCAACTGGGCAGAAGACAATGTGAAATGAATAGTCAATCAAATCTATAATAGGAAATCAATTTAAGGGTAATGGTCATAGAGTTAACATCTACACAGGTATATCTATCTATTCCTATGATTGCATCAATTATCTTGGAGTATTCTGAAAGTTATCGAAGATAGAAGTGGAATAAGCAGTTAGAATAGTGAATTAGTGGACATAGTTGATTAGATTGGTGTTGCAGTCTAATATTAGTGGTTGACCAACATGCTTTGAAGATTTAATGCTTTGGGCTGACAGCAAGGATGTTAAGTTTTGTTTTTGGGTGCGCTTGCTCATATGTTAAGTTTTTTTAAGGGCTGACTTGTAAAATGTTTTAGGGTTATAGCACTGACCTAGAACAAGTATAGAAATGGTTGTTGTGATGATGTTAGTGGATTTTGTAATGACATGTGTGATTGTTGAGATAGTATAGAGGCATAAAAGTGCTATGAGAAATGCATTCAATCTAGAATTCATTGGATTTGTCATGCATTGAGTGCAAATATCAGATCATTCTTTACTTGTTGATTCTAACAGATTAGAAAGCTAAATCCTTTAATAGGGTCACTCCTAACAGGGTGAGCAAGATATTTAATAGGACCTGAAGGATAAATCCTTTAAGAGGGTGAATCATTAGCTTGAGTTTGAAATCTCCTAATAGAGTAGACTTTAACAGGTCTTCAAAGCTCTTAACTTGGCTATAAATACTCTTAACGATTATAACCTCAAAATGGTTGTTGTAATTGGTCCTAACATACCTGATTTCCATGTGCACTAGTAAAATTTTAAAGGCATCATCCCACATGTGGTTTTCACCCTCTAACAAGGGTTTCCACAAAAAATCTTAGTGTCAAGTGTTCTATTATTTGAATGTTTCATGTGCTGGTTGTTACTTGATATTTATATTTTCATGTTGGTTGATTGGAAGGATAATTAGTATTAGTTTCAGATTTATGGTTACATTGATTCACCCCCCCCACTTAGTTCCTTATAATACTAACACAAGTAAGTGAAAGGGATTTTGAAGCACCCCTTTTCTTATCGTGCATGAAGTAAAATAAATCTTGGTTCGACCTGGCATCATTGTCGATCACAAATATAGAGTCCACAAATACATCATAAATGTGTTTTTGGTGACAATTATCTCCATTAAGGGTTGTAAAGACTCTAAAAGTATTTTATGCCAAAAAATTTTCAAGGATGTTTTTATGGGTGAGTTGGATTTAGTGGTGTCTAACATCGATGAGAATCATATAATTCCATTGCTACAAGACTACAATGATGTTCATTCAGGGGCTGGAGTAGTTACAAGGTTCCCTATTCTTACTACTCAACCTCTCCAAATTCTTAAGAATCATCGGGTGGAGATTACTAGGATGTTATGATTTCTCAAAAACCTTATTGGTATGAGGCTCATTAAAGATAGGGAGTGGGTTAAAGTATACCCCCCCCCCCCCCCCCCCCCCCCCTCTGTGAAAAAGGGCTTAACACTAACTTAAAGGGAGAACCCTTTGGTGTCAAAATTGTAGAGGACACATACTTTTGAGTGTAGTGATTATGAGACTAGTGGTGTTAGTCAGTGTTATGGTACAAGAAAAATTAATGTTGGGCCAACTATATTTAATGTGTCTTTGTAGGCTCTTTCATTTTCAATGGCTTCACATACCCTACAATTGCTTGTTATCTTTCCACATTTTTGTTTTGTATTTTTGCACATTTTTATAGTGAAAATGAATACCGTAGGTATGTCATGCTTTAGTTGGATTTCTCCCATTATGTAGTAATTTTCTCTTTTTTAGATGCATATGGACACAACTAATTAGGGTTTACTCATCAATGTGTAATTTTTCATTCTATAATATGCTCTGTAAATGTGGTTGTTGTCATGAATTGATCCAACCTTCTATATTTTAATGTATTTAGTAATAATAATATAATATATTTGTGCTTTTGGAGTGTTACCAATCGGTATGATAACATGCAATCATCTAACTATGTTTTGAATGATGCAATTTCTGCATTTTGGTGAAATAGGTTTTGATAAGGGAAATCATTGACAAGCCAATTATGTCAACTTTTTATCTTTTGAGTTATGGATTACTGTTTATTAAAGACAAATAAAATTTTTTATGCAACAAATTTTTTTGGACATTTTGTTTCGACCAATTTTCTTATTTGCATATGAGAGCCCAAGTTTATCTCTATAGCGTATGTGTGCGACTTGCATGCATTTTTCAACTATATTTTCCAGGAACCTAGATTTATGTCATGTACTTTAATAAAGTTTTTGTTGCTTGTAATAGTGTTAGACTTTACTTCTGTAACCATTGTCATCATCTTCTAAGTACTATTGAACTATGTTTTTGATGAGCCAAGGTTAGTCCAACGTGACTACTTTTTCAAAGGCCTGTAACTCGTCTAATCATTTTATACTAAATTCTCTATCTCCTCTAAGCACTTTTGCTTAATTAATTAGGGTGTTTGATCTTTTATAGCTGAATAAAATGGATAAATTTCTTATAGATACCCACCAACGGTTAGTTATTTATATTTTTTTGTTCATATCTTTCCTTGTAACCTACTTATTAGGTTAAGGATCACGATGCCATGGAATAGTTACAGTAATCTATATTACCCAGACTTATTTACTTTGCAAAATATGGACATACCAATTATTGTGACACATAGAATGGACAAAATTAGAAAGAATTCAAGAACAAACCATTCTTTCAACCCCACTTTAGAGTAATATGGTGATGCTCTAGGGTCTATCATTTTATTGATGCAATCATCATTTCAAGTTTGTATTCTTTTCTTCTGAGTGCTCAACCTTGTTGTGGAAAATGACAAGGCAAACAACTTTGGGACACTAAAGAAGATAATGATGAGGTAGAGGAAGTATCAAAAATTAAATGAATTATTACATGCATAATATTTGTTGTCAACTAGGGTGGCATAAGAACTGGACCTCCTAGAGTGCTCCACCACAACAGGGCCAAGAATGAATGAATGAATTGTGTCATGTAACACCACATCTTTCACTTGGAAATATAAGTACATATAAATGCTTCAAATGTCATGAATTTAGGCAGCTACCTCATCTTACCCCATAAAAGTACATTTATATTTTGTTTTTAGCCAAGGGTAGACTAATACCACTCTAAGTTGAAATGGATAGAATTGAAATAATGTGATCACTAAAGGATGTGACAATTGATTTTCCATTGTAATTTATTATTAATATAATATCAATACTTATCTTGTAGATGTCTTAATGTTTTTACTTGTTCATTTGCAACAAAAAGTTCTATTTGATTTGGATGTTTTTGTTATACTTTATGTTCTATTTCATAGACATGCTTATTAATATTTACATCATACACTTTTGTCAGAATATATAATATAAAAAACTATAAGCTTTATTCTAAATATTTGGCTTTTTTTCTTCACATACGTAAAACATCACTTCTTATTGAATTATCAACTTCCATTGTGGTGAAAGTACTCTATTTACTTGGGAAGTTTTGAAAATTGTCCCTCACTCAAATGTCACCTCCCTTGAATAATGTACAACTTTCTAATTTACAAAATCAACCAATTGAACTTCACTCATTTTATTTTATTTTTTATTTATGTTTTCTCTCATTCCACACAAATGATATTTGATTGACACCACACATGGTCTTTTCCCACAATTATCAAGTGTGTCGCATTAATAAAACCATGTGCGAGTCCTTGATATCATAAATTGATTTCTTTCATGATTTGCAATTTCTATCAGTCCTCAATTGCCCAACCTCATTTATCACTACCGATATTGATTGCACAAGTCGACCATTCTTTTTTGTATTATCTCTACCAAATGGTTGCCTATGGTTTGACCCATGTTAATGCATTTCTTTTATAGTTTATAAGTTTCTAATTTATAAAATCACCTAATTGGATTTTGGTCAATTGATTTTATTTATCTTTATTATTTTATCTTAATCTATAATTAACCATTCTCACTGGTCATTCCTCACATTAATTATAGTTATCTTAGAAAATGGTCCACATTCAACATGACTAATATGTGATTGACACAAAAAATAATTTCTAGGCATTGTCAAGTGTGCCTCATTATTAACAACCCTCCAGAGAATAGACCGTATAAATGTGCTTCAATAGTTTTTTCTACACAAATAAAAATACTTCTTGCCATCAAAATTTGATTTGTTTTATGATTTGCGATGTGTGTTAGTCCTCAATTCCCTAACCTCATTTATTACTACCAATATTTATTTTTGTATCATCTCTATCAACAAAGGCTTGTGTGTCCTTTGAGTAATGTTAAGTTGCCTAATAGAATACCTATGATTTTCTTACCTATGTTATAGTTAGTCATGCCTTTCAAGATATGTATACAATTAAATTTCATTAGTTGTACTATTTATAACCATTCCTTCTATTTAATCATCACTTCAACTCTCCTATAAATAGTAAGAAGAGATGTATATAATTAATTCTTCAACCAAATATTTCTAGTTCTCTTCCTTGCTTTTGTATAACTATAGCAGTAGATTAAGCATGAGGATTCAATATATTATTCAGGTACCAAATTATAGACATGATAAGAAAATAATTACACTACTAGATAGGATGGACAAAATTGGAAAGAATGGTAGAGATGGGAGTTCAATGGGAAAGAACCCCCAAAAATGCACCATCAACATTGGGATGTAGAATTGACCTCCAAAAGAATACTCTACGACCATTAAGGGAAACCAAAAGGCATTAATTATCATTTTGGTTTTGTCTTATACTTATTTATCCCTTTTTTCACTGCCATGAAGCTATAGTTGGAACACTATGCATCTTTCCATTTTAATTCAATTTTCCAATTCTACTTTGTTAGCATTAAGTGGATGATACCATTCTATTATTGGCATTCTCTTGTATTATTAGAATTATCTTGGTAGATAATATACATTCTCTATTAGGATAATTGAGATGATACAATTTTACTGGTTTCCTAAATGCTTAGGATCAAAGAGAGGTAGGTACTCATGATAAATCAACTTGGATTGAATAACTCTCACGTCCACCTATTAGTAGTCGAAAAAAAAACTTCGGCTCTCCAAGGTATTACACTGTGGCTAGTTATGATTTGGGTTGCAACCATTCTATGAATGTCCCTCACCATGTCATATTTATCATTAACATATGGCATTGGAAGGCTTGCACAAACAATTAAAAAGAATGGAAGGAATTGGAAAGAATATGAGAATTGTCCAGATATCACTTCTCAAATTGAACATAACCCATTGTTGGTTTGTTATGGCTGATATTTGTATTGTAATTTATCTGTGTCTAATTATGACATTATTTTTTACATATTGTGCATGTGATGATTGTTTTTGTTTTCACTGTAATGATAATATTACTCAATGTGGAATTCTATTGTATTGTTTCTTGAATATTTTATCTGCACATGCTTTGTACCAATTTTACTATTTTGTGACCAAGACTTACCTAAGTGGGTGAAGTGTGATTATCCATTTCTTAATTTTTATTATTATAACTCTTCTCAAATGTACAATGTAACACTCTAATTTGTTGATCTACAATCTGTTATTTCTTACAATTCATTTTCCCATGAAATAGTTGATTTAAAACAGTTTCCACTCCATATAAAAATGTCCAACTATGTCAGACTGAGACAGCTATTTTCAAATTTTTGTTGGAGTACAATACCATTGAGAGGTGTGGGGGGGGGGGGGGGGTGGGTTGAATAAGTGGTATATCAATTTCAAAAGATCTTGGATAATTTTTAACATAACAAATGTGAGGACTTTAAGAGCCCTTTTTATCAACTCAATATGGTCAACTAATGATTGTGAACTAAAAAGTAATGAATAGGTATCCATACAAATCAAATAAACTTAAATATTGAATGACACCTGATGAGCATATTAACATGACAGACAAACATATCAAAGAAAACAACAAAACAATAACACAAGATACGTCCTAAGTGCAAACCCTCATGGAGAATAAAACCACTCAAAATGCCTCACTGAATTAATTGAAAAATTCTTTTTACAAATGCCTCGTTGGTTGTGTTTTCTCACTGACAAGGATGCCTCAGTGGATAATATATGTGTCTCACTAAAAAAAACATCTTTATGGACTTACAATGTCTCACTAGACTTACAATGCCACACTTTTACAATATCTGATTTATACAAACTCAGACTATCTAAACAAGAATAAAAATCCAAATTCAATACAATGCATTCTTGGATTAATTTACACTTTGTATTAAACAATGCATCATATTTAAATTAAGATGACAATATTCTTAACCATATATATATATATATATATATATATATCTAATTATCAAACTAATGTGCACAATGAATACTCAATGTATCATGAAAATCCAAATTCTCTTTCTATACATCAAAAACATTCTTAGAGTGATGCTTATATAATGTTCCTTACCCAAGAAATGAAAACCAACTGCCATGTTACTAAATATTCATCTCATCAAACTAATTATGTAACTATTATAGAACTGTTCATAGAAAATCAATTTTCTCTGAATAATAGGCCTTATTTCCATTGAATAATGAATCAATCAAATCATCAAGTAAAACTGCCTACAAGTGATTATCCGTAGCTATCATGTAATTGGGCTTAATAAATTATTTAAAAAAAATATTTAATAAAAAAATCCAACATGAAACCCATACTACACAATGATCCAACCTCAGGTTATAAAACATATATACTACATTTGGCAAGATACATGTATAGGTTTGGGTTCAATAGAACCGACGAAAATTTATAACAAAATATGTAGGCCCTTAACAAAGATCAAACCCATATTTGATAAGCCAACCTTCCCCAAGTTACTAAGATTGAACCCTCAATGTATAATGTATAGACCAACTAGGGTATTTGAAATGTAAAACGAGGAACAAACCCTAGTTTGTATTAAAAAAATGATAGAATAAAAACCCTTTAGCAATTAAGACCTTGATTTCATATAAACAAAGAGATAAATAAATTTCAAGTCCTCGAAAAATAGAGTAAACTACAAATATTTAAAACTAAAAATTTATTATATAAATTGAAATGAATAAGAAGGCTCAAGAAGCTCAACTGGAAAGAAGACATCTATAACAACAAGATCTTGCAATCATCTTTGTCAAATCCCGCATGATCTACTCAAACCTCTTCCAGAAATCTTTTCAACCTCTTCTCAAATTCAAAACCTCTCATTCCTTTGTTCTATTTGAATACTACTATCAAGAAACTGAATACTACTTGTAGAAATGCTCACAGTTTCATGGCATGTGCCCTAGCTCAAGCTTAGGGTTTAACAAAATAATAATAGCAACATGCTCCAAAATAAATAATACCACATGCCAATATAAATGTCATTGTTAATTCATGCTCAAATTATGTTAATACTAATACCACAACCTTGGTACCACTTGGTACTAAGTGTTGTCTAAACAACATAACTTTAGTCACCTAGGAAATGCCAAAAGGATTTCCAAAACCTTTTCAAATTTAAAAACAAGTGTCAAGACCATCAAGTCACTCAAAGTGTCTATGAATTAATAATTTGTAATCCATCTTCTGACATGTAGTTTGATTATGAAACTAATTTTGAGATGAACGTGTAAGGCGATATTGCTAAGAAAACCAAATATCATATAAGATATTTTTGGTCAACCTCTTATATATACACAATACATCCTCATTTCATGTTATGTATCTACTATCATGTATTCAAATATGTGTTAGTCATGGACCACACTGATCCAAATTAAATGCATCAAAGTATGTAAACAAGTTCTCTATCCCAAGTACCAAGTGATCAATAACATGTAATCAAATGATCAAACCAAAAATAAAATCAAGTATCATCAACTGATTTGATTAAACCAAATGCCATCAAAATTGATCATAGTGCCAGATCACAATGCCACTGAACTGATTAAACTAAATGCCATCAAAATTAATCACAGTGCTAGATCACAATACCACTGAATTGATTAAAATAAAATACATAAAGGCCATTTGAATATTCCTAACAAGTTAGTGTTTGGGCATGCCTAACAAGTTAGTGTTTTGGCATGCCTAACAAGTTAGTGTTTGGGCATGCCTAACAAGTTAGTGTTTGGGCATGCCTAACAATTTAGTGTTTGGGCATTAAGGACATCATAAGGAAAGGAGAAACAATTTCAACTTGTACTCTCCTCACAACATTGGTCCCGAACCACGCATTAAGTCTGGTAACTCTTCTAACCAAGCGATTAAATTATTATCAATATTATGCATACCCCTTTTAAAATATAGATCCCATCGACTATTTATTGCCCACCCAAAGGCACACAATTGATATTTTATTTTTCTTTCATAGTTGGTTACTCATAGAAAATGGTTTTGAGTTTTAGATTTTTTTATTTATTATCTTACATTACTATAGTGCATGATATCTTAATTGTGTCATTATTTTATGCATATTTTATATAGTTCATTATATTTAAACTTTATTCATTGTCATTGAATTGGTTCACTTAAGGGTTTCACTTACAAGAATATAAGCATTGCTTAGCTAGTTCCCAAACAATGACACAAACTTCTTCAAACATGGGGGCAACAAAGTAAGATGAACATATTTAAAGTATTGGATTTTCAATTCAATTTTGCATATTCAAGTTGAGTTTTACTTGCCAATTCACAAACACAAGCACAAATCTAAAAAAAAGCATTTTACAAATTCTAAAGCATTTATTTGGATATGACCATAATTTTCAAATATATTCATGAATCCATTCCTAAAATCTTAAGCAACATAACCATTATTGAAAATCAAACTAAATAGTATATTTGATCAATTTAAATTCTATAAGTTTAACCCTACATTTATTAATCCAATGCAACCCCAAAATCTTGGACCTTATAAAATTTTAATTATTTATTAAAGATTAGTTGTTTTGAAGGCATTAAATTTCATTACAATACTATATAAGATATTTATTATAAATAAATGAAATCTATTTTACATAAATTTAATGTGATTTATATAAATGCAAACAATAATCACAATTATGATGTTGTTTAATTAAGGAGAAATGAATGAATAACTAGGAATGATAAATTGATATTCTATTTTTATAAGTTAAACAAGAAGGATTGGTGCACTTATCCGTTGATTTGTTATTAGAATATAAAATCTAAAGTTGTATGCAATCAGTCTACATTTATTGAAAAAATAGCATCCTTAATATGTTGATCATCTAAGAATTATAATAGACTTAAATGTTGATAAATCATAAATGCCTTGCGATCAATGTCAAGTAGTGTGCATCTAATCTAGTAAGAAACAAACTTTTGTAGAATGATTAATTGGAATTGTGATATGGAAGACCATGACGACCTTGTGGAGATATGGTGCAAAGACCATAATAAATATAAACAATGATAAATAAATAAGAAAGCACAAGAAAAAATATAGTGCCTATAGTCAAGTTGAAAACCAATTGATTTATGGATGAATTGATGAGGATAAGGATAAACAATAAGAAAAATGAATTTCCCAGGATTAAATTATTAATAAAATTAAAAACATGAGGATTGGGAATGATATATTATTATAATGTTAATAGCATTAAAGTTGATCACTTGATTATTAAGTATTTGGGATTAAAATTGATGAATATTTTTGGATCCTAAGCTATATTGCATAGTTGGATTGTATGCATGAGGATTGATCGCCTTGGTATGTTTGGAGATGGACGAGAATAAATATATTTGATGAGATGGGCTTTCATGGAGGATTTTGGAGAAGGGAATATAATAGATATGGTGGTTAGGATAGTGGAATGGATGGGAATAAATGAAGAATAACAATCAAGGCTTGGTAAAAGGTTGGAGGAATTGCTTAGATAGGAAATAAAGGAATTATTTGCATTGGTAAAGAAGTTAAGGATAGGAGATGAAAGGTGAAAAGAGATGAAATGTTGTAGCTTCAAGATCCATGTTTGCAAAGGAATTTGATGGCCACAATAGAATTAGTGTAATTAAGGATTGAAGTTGGCAAAAGATGCATGATATGGAAAGATAGAGTTGGTAGGAAAATATGTTTCAACTTTGCATTTACATATGGATACTATTTATAATAAGTACATATTTGAGCATCGATTTTCCCTAAACTTTCCCCAAAGGTTTGGATGAGCTAGATAATCACGCTTATAAATTTTCGTTGCAAGATAATGTCTAGATTTGGAGATATTAATATTTTTGTTTTTGAAGTTGCTGAAGAAATTTTAATAATTTAATTTTGAAGGCTGTAGCGGCTCCAAAATGGATAAAAAATGTTTTTAATTAGTGTAGTAAGTTATAACTTGTTAAAACATGTTTTGAGCCTTCTTACATTTCAAATGGTTTGTCAATTGAACACCCAATTCAAAAGTTACAACCTTTGAAAGTTGGGTCTCCTAAAATAAGAAATGTAAAAATGTGTTGAATACATAAATGGGTTGTAAATGGGAGTTACTCATGTTGGTGTGTGTTTTGAAACATTATAGGGAATCTTTGATTGGAGATAAGATGAGCACCACTTTATAAGTAGTCTTTAGCACATGGTTTTGTAATATTAGTTGATGATTTCATGTATTGTATCTCCTGTATATTAGGTATTTGAGATGAAGGGTGTGTATAAGAGTCTTACACTTATTTAGTTATCTTTGGATCTCTGGTTAGTAATAATCTTGCGATAAGGTTACTCTGCAAGTATATTATAATCTATTATTGATTTCTAAATGATACATAGGGAAATTTTTGGGTGTAGGTTTTATTTTCCTAAAAGGATTTTCCCTATGTAAATCACTGTGTTGTGGTATGCATATTATTTATGTTATTTTCATTAAGTTTTTGTAGTTATTGTAAATATTTGAGAAAGTTCTTACATAACCTTCCTCTCAAGATTAGTGTAGGAAGTTGCTTAGCTACATTAATTTCCTTACAAGTGGTATCAAAACCTAATCACCTTTGAATTCAGTTGTGAGTTGTTGGGGGTTTTTGAAATAATCTAAATTTGAATGGGAGCTTGTCTAGAAGACACTTTGTGATCTTGTTACAAGAATTTTTAGATGAAAATTTATTAAGGGAGAATAGAGGTGCAGATTTTTTTTGGAAATAGTTTTAAAATGTAGAAGATGAAGATGGAGGATTTTTTAATAGATTGAGATATATGTAACGTGGTTGATGAGAATGTATTGAGACTTATAGATCTAGTTGAGGCTACTAAATATGATATTATAGACCATAAAGAAGGGTATCATCATATTATATCTTGCAAACTCCATTTTAATCAATACAACCATGAAGATTCCTCTACAAAGAAGTTATGGAAGAATCCCAGGGAGATGTATCAAGCTAAAGTAGTAAATAATATTTTCTTGAGGAAGAAACTATATTCCTTGAGAATGAACAAAGGTGGAAAAATTATAGACCACCTAAAAGAATTTAATATGTTTTTGGTTTAATTGGATTCAATTGGTGTCAATATAGATGAGGAGAAGAAATGTCGAATCTTGATTTTTTATTTACCTAATTTGTGGGATTCTCTTTTTATTTTCATTAGTAGTACTTTTTTTTAATTTTGAAAGTTGAAGATATCATGGATTATTTTCTTTTTCAAGAGATGAGGAGGAATGTATTCATCAGTATCAAGGAGGCCCTAGTTGTTCGTGGAAGACCTAAGCAAAAAGGTAAGAAGAATAATAAGTGTAATAAATCCAAATCTAGGGGGAGATCCAAGTCTCCCAAAAATTCCAAAGTTATTTGTTAGAATTGTGGTAAGCATGGATACATCCATAAGGACTGCAAAAAAAAAAAAGGAAAAAAAAGAAGAAGAAATTTGATTCTGGTTCTAAGACCAAGAAGGAAGATGGTGATGCATTCATTGCAACTTTGACCACTTTATCATGTGATGATGCATGGTTAATTAACTCATATGCATCTTTTCATATGACCTCTAACAAAGATTGATTTTCTAAATAAGAAGTATTTGATAGAGGTAAGGTATACTTGGGTGATAATTCTCATAAAAATATTGTTTGTCATGATAAATTTAGAACTATGTTTCTTTACATTAGCATAACAAAGATTAATGGTGTGTTGCTCTCCTTAGTCTAAAATTCTATTTTTTTTAATCTTTGAGAAAAGTAATAGATTTGGGTATGCAAGTAGTCTTTTTTGATGCAAGATGCAAAGTGGCAAGAAGTTCTATGGTGATTGCTAGAGGTGTCAAAATTAGATCAGTGTATAAGTTGGATGCATACACTGCTAAGTGTAAAAGTACTTTTGTGAAGACCAAATATGTGTATATTTTTTTGAAAAATGTGAGGGTTTAACCTTCAACAAATGGTCATGGATTTTGGGTAGCGAAGGGTGATTTTGCTTCTAAATCAAAGATGCCTATAGATAAGACTATGTTATGGCACCAAAGGATTGACCACATTGGAGAAAAGGGTCTAAGGACCTCAAAAAATAAAAACCTTATAGAAGGTTTGAATGATTGTAATCTTGATTTTGATTCTTGTGAGAATTGTATTTATGGAAAACAAAACCATGTTTAGTTTTAATCTTCTCATAAATCTTGTGGTGTGTTGGATCTTATTCATTCTAATGCATTTGGTCTTGTAGATCTATTCCTTATGCTGTAATATC
This sequence comes from Chamaecyparis obtusa, assembly GCA_027943335.1. Taxonomy (NCBI): domain Eukaryota; kingdom Viridiplantae; phylum Streptophyta; class Pinopsida; order Cupressales; family Cupressaceae; genus Chamaecyparis; species Chamaecyparis obtusa. The sequence continues at coordinate 33,360 of BSBK01002455.1, read as the reverse complement.
CATACATTATGTTTCATTTATTAATGACTATAGAACAAGGATATGGGAATATTTTATAAAGAATGAATCTAATATTTTTAGTTGATTTAAAATATTTAAAGAAATTGTTTGATTGTAGACTAGAAGAAAAATGAAAATTTTGAGGACTAAGAATGGTGCCAAATTTTTCTCTAATGATTTTGATAGATTTTGTAAAGATTGTGGCATTCACAAAAAGAAGACAACTATGTATTGTCCACAACAAAATAGAGTTGCAGAAATGAGGAACAAGATGTAGATGGAGAAGGCTACAAGTATGTTGAGTGGTGTTGGTGTAGTGATGAGTGTCCATTATGATACTTTAAATACTTAGTTTATTCTAGAAAACTTTTTATATTTTGTTAACTGATGTAGTAAGTGATAGACTATATACTCTCATGTTTACTTATTTTGTCTTTATATGTAGATAATTAGGAGATATATTAGAAATAGTAGTTTTTAGTAAATGCATGACTTTGAAAATGAAATGAATGAAGAAATGACCATTTTCTAGAATCCTTGTTATTTTCTTGTTCTATTGTTGTTGATCCTTTTTCAGATTTCAAATGGTCATTTCATGATGTGGACAATTACTTTTTTAAAATGGCAACGTGGAGCTCTTGATCGCTCCAAATATGCAGAGCATTAATTATTTCCAAGGTTGCTTGTTGGCTATGTGTGAAACCTCTAATTTCACCACTATTGAAGTGAAATTTTGTTTATAGAATGTGTAGTTCTATTAAATCTTGTAGTAGTTGTTAACCATCTATTTGGGTGGTGCCTTAGTTTGAATTTAAAACAAGGATATCTATATATATCCATCTATTCTAGGTATAAATTAGTTAGTCATCAATAATTTATTATCACTACTTTATTTTTTGTAATTTGTATTTTTTGAACCATATTTTGCTCCTCTTTGGGGGCCCATTTGAGTGAAATTTAGAAGTTTATCCGATTTATTGCATTAAAAGATATCACCAAAGGAAGAAAGGGGCCATCTAAACCAAAGGGAGGTGATGTGGTTTAGTTATTATTTCTCTTCATTTAAGTAAGTTTCATAAATTAAAAACCAAATCAATTGTAGTTCTTGTTAGATTAATTGACATAGTTTCTTTTTTCATTCATTATCAATAGTTTCATCTAATAGAATTTTTCAAGTGATTAATTAACTTGGTAGTTTAAAGTTTTTTATTAATTTTCCGATTTACATCTCTTAAGAAGTAGTGTGAGCAAAAATTATTTTTAGATTAGCTATGGTTTTAGTAGAATGGAACAAAGGTGTTGAGTGTAAAGAACAAACAAAATCTTTATTCAGTTTATTGATAGAATCTAGTTTGATTTGATTATAATTATTCTTTAAATTAAGTGTGTATCAATTCCTTACAAAAGTAAAATATTTTTCTTTCAATAAAAGTAGTTTTAGAATTAGAATTATGTATGTGTGTGATAGATTACATTTCAATTCAATTAGCAGTTGTAATTTAAGAACTCTATCTGTTAATCTTAATTGGGTTATGTATAATCTCTGCTAAATCACCTTACTCTAGCTTAAGATACATTTATTAGAAGATTAGGATATGGATATAAGACTTTCAGTTTAGAAGTTCAGTCTTAGGAAACAACTCCCAAGAGGTCTTGATAGAACATGATAGGAAATACAAATAACCTTCTTTAGTGTAAAATCCCCTAATTTGGAAATATATTTATTGCATACAACTCTCAGAAACACCTAGTTTGATAATTATAATATTAATTGATGTGAGTCATGACATCAATGACCTTGCCTATCCTTTTTGGCATCATTACCGAGGAAACAAAATATCTAGCTACTAGCCTTAGTGTTGATAAGGAAAGTCTTTTTAAAACTATTTATGAGAAGAGATAGAGATCCATTTGGTAGATTACCTCCAATAAATTACAATGATATTCAAGAAGAATCTCATAGATTAGAGACATTTGAATAAAAAAAAGAACAACAAGAATAATTAGAAATGGGTGATCAAGTAGAAACTGATGATACCCCACCAAATAAGATATTTTCATATCCCAGTAACTTGAATAGAAAGGATGATGAACCTCTCATGAACAATATTTTACCCTCTATTTTACTTATCTTTAGAGGAAAAACTTCTAAAGACTTTGATCAATTTATCTTTGAGTTTGAATTCCTCTATTAAACTTATGACTATACATCTGATAATCAAAAGATGAAATTATTTCCTTCTACTTTGGAAGAGTCAACCTTACGTTGGTTTATGGGTTTAGGTGTTGATTCAATCTCAACATGTCTATTGATGGAAATGACATTTATAAATAAATACCAAGATTATTATCAAGTGATAGATAGGAAAGAGGAGTTGTTTCGAATAAGACAAATGGAGGATGTGAGTTTAGAAGATTATGCTTATAGGTCCCAGTTTGTACATATAAGATGTTGTAATGGGTTGGATAATGAGGTTATTAAGACAATTTTCTCAAAATAAATTGATGATGAATCCAAAAAATATTTGAATTTGATGGGAAAAAGAGATACCAATAAGTTCCGTCTTGAAGACATTATTGAAATATGCAAGAATTACTCTAGGACCAGGGTTAGAACTAGGAATTCTAGACGAAACAAGATTTCTACCCTGGATGTGTCTCACGCTATGGAGGAAATAAAAAATTTAAAAACTAACATACTCCATCTTAATAATCAATTTGATAAGAAAAAAACCTAAGCCCTTAGCCATTTATTGTTCAAAATGTAGAGGGAAACATCTATTCAAAGAATGCCCACTAACTCAAGTTGACCTCTATGAGATTTGTGAAAAACAACATGTAGCGAGCACTTATAACCTTCTACCTAAAATAAAAAATCATGTTTAAAAACTTCTAGTTATAGAAGAAAAGTTTACTTATATCAGATAAAGACCACAAATTTTTTGGTTTAATATTTAGCAAGGATAATATGACCCTAGAAACAATTGGAATCAACATCCTTGACCTAATGTAAATTAGTGGACCTATCAATTTCTAATGCAACCACCTACTATTCCTTAGGGTGCACAATGGGGACCACTTGAATGGCTTAATCCTTAGTGGAAGCAACCAAAATGGCAACCAAATCAGCCACAATGGCTACAAAATTAGGTACAATTCCAACCTTGGCAAGATCAAGGAGCATACCGTCCTTGGGGAAAACCTCCACCATTCATCACTGGCCCAGATCCAACCAATCAGAAAGTAAATCAACCTCAAATAACAACACAACCAATCTGAAATCCAATGAATAATTAACCTCAAAAAAAAATTCAATATTGATTCCAATCCTTCTGGTCTGAATGTCATAAAGATTAATGATATTCAATTAAGGAACCGTAATATTCCTTCTAAACCCGATGTTTTAGACTAGGAGGGGGAGAAAGTAGAGAAGTATCATGAAAAAGACATAAACCTTGATAAATCTAAAGTTTTTTTTTTCTAACAAAGTGCCATATCTAGAATTCTTAAAAGGAGATCAAGTAGCTCTCGATGCCTCCAGAATTGTCATATTAGTATGGAAGATTCACAACTCCTTCGATATTTAAAAAATATAAATATAACATAATCTTTGTTACAGGCTATTAAGGACATTATAGAAATTAATAAGATCAAGTCACTTTTCATTAAAAAACTATGGAGAAGGAAGAAATTCTCTCCCACTATTCAAGTAGGGACTAAACTTGCTTATATTTCATTAGGGAGATCACTTTCTTAGAAATATAGTGACCTTGCAAGTCCAATGATTACCTTGAGCATAGGAGTTGAAATAACCAATCTACTAATTGATTTAGGGGCAACTATAAATATTATCACAACTAATACTATTGAGATGAACATTCATAATGTAAAGTGTTCAACCCACAAAAACTATACGTCAATTTCCAGATCAATCTATTACCAAACCCGATGGTATTTTTGACAATGCAATTGTTACCATAGATACATGAGATTATCCAGTTGACTTTTAGTACTAAAAGGAAGGAAGAAAGATTTAAAATATCCAATGGTACTAGGGAGACCTTGGATAGAAACAAAAAAAAAAACTAATAGATTGTAGGCCAAGAAGTATGACTATCTCTAATGGTGTAAAATATAAAGATCTATCACTCTATCCTCCAGCCAAGCCAACATTCTATTTAAAGACTCAATTTTGGTTATATGAGGATATGGATTCACAAGGGGATGGAATTGTTGATTTAGACATGGTTAATCTTGTTCAGAATGTAAAATAATATCAAGAGTATGTAGAACATGAGGAAGACTTCAATATTAATCTTGAAAGATCCAAACCTCTTTTAATAAATGAAAATGTATAAGAATGCTCTTTGGTTAAGAATATTTAAAAAAAGGATGAATATTTCAAAATAATAATGCATCATTTATTACCGCATCCTTTTCCTTTGAACACAATCATAGGAGAGCCATATAATAACCAAAATAAAACTAACGAAATCATAGTAAAAGGGGACAAACTTCTTTTCATCAACTCATCTTTGCTTTCCAAGCAAGAAAATGAGTTAAAATAATTGTTGGAGAAATATATAAAAGCATTTTCTTGGGAATAAAAATAAATGAGATGAATTCACCTAGCTATTTGTTCTCATCATATTTATACCGAATATGTTAAACCTGTTAGACAAGGACAAAGAAGAATCAATCTAGCTCTTAGATATTTTGTTAAACAAGAAGTAGAAAAGCTGATGCAAGTTGGGTTTATTTACCCAAATTATGATAGTCAGTGGGTTTCCCCATTGGTTATTGTCCCTAATAAAATTTTTAAGTGGATTGTATGTGTTGTTTATAGGGAATTAAACAAATCCACTAAAAAGGAATATTTTCCTTTACCATTTATTGATGAAGTGCTTGATAACTTAGCTGAAAAAAGTTATTTTTCTTTCTTTGATAGTTTTAGTGGTTACAATTAGATTCAAGTGGCTCTTGAAGATTAGGATAAGATGTTTATATATTGTTGGGGTACATATGCATATAGGGTCCTACCATTTGGACTTTTTAATGCATGAACCACCTGTTGGAAACTGCAATTGAAGCAATTGTTGTATTGTCATTGATGTCAAACCTTAACTGGTAAGACTGTTTCTATCTAAGAAAGTACTATATCTATTGATTGATGAGAAGGATTAGGGAAAGGGTGATAACAATAGAACCTAGAGAAAGGTTGAGTTATTTGATACTTCAATGAGTACTTGATATGTGGCATAATGATAAGATAATGTATTGTTTATCTAAGTAAGAAGCAAGACTGAACAAGTAGGCTTAACTGAGCAAAAGTGAAGAAATCTAGTTTAAGCTGAGTGATGTTAGTGTTGAATGAGAGCCAGTATATGCTGAGTAAATTTAGTGTTGACTGAACATCTAGTTTATTGCCGAGAGACAACATTAGCTGAGGGAGACAAGTTTGAAGAGATGACTGAGCTACGTAGTGATGACCAAGGAGATGAACACAGTATTGACCGAGCGTCAATAATTTACATTTGAGGAAGAATTCAGATTCCTAGCCGACTTAGTTGAATTCTTAGATTATGTAAATCGTTTTGACTTTATTAATTGACTATATGGAGCATTTAATGCACAATAAACCATTTTATTATGATTTCAATAAAGAGATTGAAGATGTTTCTAGAAGGATGGATGAAGAACATGAATGTTGGAAGGATTCAATGAATCTGACCTAAACCTAAGATCTACGAAGGAGATTAAGAAGAAAAAGATGGATCTACCTATCGAAGAGGTATTAAGGAAAACCTAAGTGTGAGGTTAAACATGATGCTGGAATTGTTGATGTTATTGACTGATAAAGTAGAAAGGCTGAAGGTGAAGGAGTTGATCAGAGTTGTGATTTCTTGAAGGGATTTCCAAGAAGATCAGTGATGAAGATGGAAATGGAACTCAGCCGATAAGCCAATATATATGTGTGAATTGGTTTTGTTATTTGCAAAGTGAGTTGTATGTTTTCAGATCAGATATTACTATTACTTTCTAACCATTGTATTAGTTTAAATCATTTAATCAAGGTTAACCTAACAGTCATTGTTTAAATCCTTTAATCAAGGTTTCATTCTAATGGAATGTACTTAAGTCCTCTAATAAGGCACACTCCTAACAGGGTGGTTGATATCCTTTAACAAGGTCACACCTAGTAGTGTGTTTGTAAACCTTTGACAGGGTTGGATTTTCACAGAGCTCATTTCAAAAGAGTGAAAATATCAGTAACATGTTACAAAGTGGTTTTTCCCAAATTGGGTTTCCACTATAAATCCTGGTGTCAATACTTGTGTGAATGTGTTGGTGTGAAAATTTATTTGTTTTACAAGTTAAATACTGCTGGATAGTGGACTACATTGTTATATGTTTCTGGCATACATTCTGTAATGATCGAGTAGTATTGGTTATTAGATCTAAGATTGTTGAAGTATTTAAAATTTTAATTGATACATCTGGACCTAAGAACAATTGATTCATCCCCCCTCTATATTTTTCTAAATCATATTAACAATTGGTATCAGAGCTGTTGGTGCTTACATAGAACAAGTTTGAAGGTACTTGAAGAAAATGATCAAGATGTATACAAAGGAGGTATTGAAGTTGAATAAGGAGAACTTACCTGCATGGTAGAGTCTGATGAAACTACATCTAGCTAGTATTGGTGACTCATCAAAATGTTATGTTGAACATGACTATGTTACACCTACTGCACCTTTGACTACTGAGGAGATGAGAGCTAAATATGAGCACAACCAAGCAATGTTGGAGATTACATCTGCCTTAAGCTATCCTAAATTTGAAGACATTAAAGATTGCACAAATACAAAGAAAATGTGGGACACTCTTGCAAATATCTATGGTGGTGACATAAATGTACTAAGGGAAAAAGCTGAAAGCCTGAGAGGTAAGTTTGATGAAATGGAAATGCAAGAAGGTGAAAATATTGCTCAATATTGTGGTAGAATCAAGGAGGTAGTAAATGCTATTAGAGGAGCTAATGGAACTATTGAAGATGGAACTGTTATTGGAAAGGTATTGAAAACTTTTCTTCCTATATATGCCATCATAATTTCAGCAATTCAAGAATCTAGATGTAACCCCAGTAATGTTCTGACACTGGAAAGTCTTGTTGGTAAGCTTACTAATTTTTTGAGCTTTCTAATTGTTATAACTACACTATTGCTAATGTTGAATTTGCATTCAAGTCACAAATGGTTTTACATAAGTCTAAGAGGGAAAAAGAAAAATGTATAAGTGATAGTGACACTTCTGATGAGGAACTAGAGGATCTTGAAGCTCTTATGGCCAGAAGATTGAAAGGAGGAAAAGACAAATATAAAGGTAAACTTCCTATCATATGTTTTTCAAGTAACAAAGTTGGCCATATAGCTACAAGATATCCTGACAGGGATGACAAGGATGAGGAAAGAGAAAGCAAGTACAAGGATAAGAGAGAAAATAGAGGTTAACAGAGGTACAAGGACTACAAGGATAAAGGTAAGAAATCCTGTTATATTGCTGAAGAAGAAACTGACACTGATAATGATGATTTTGAAATTGAAGTAGTTTATGTTGCTATGAAAGATGAGTCTGATGAAGATGAGAAAATTGCACTTGTTTCTTATGTGAGAAAAGGTGATAAATGGATGATTGATAGTGGTTTCTCACATCACATGACTGGTGACAATAGTAAATTTGAAACCCTAGATCATTACAAAGGTAGAAGTGTTAAGTTTGGTAATGATGCACCATGTCCTATAAAGGGTAAAGGATTAATTAAGATGACTGATAAGATCACTTGTGAAAATGCTTATTGGGTTAAAGGTCTTAACTATAATTTTCTAGGTGTTGCACAACTTAATATCATTGGTTACCGAGTGGAGTTTCATCACAGAAAGGCTAAAATATTTGATGCCACTGGTGAACTGATTGGAAGTGGAGAACAAACAATAGGTAATTTGTTCTATCTAGATCTATCTAAAGAGACATGCTTGATTGCACAATTTGATGATATATGGTTATGACATAACATGCTATGTCATGTTAGCTTTGACAATCTGGTAAATATCAGTAAAAAGAAGAAAGTTAGAGGTTTTTTGAGACTAAAGAAACCTGATAATGTGATGTGCAAACAATGTCAGTTTGGTAAAATGACAAAGTCTAGTTTCAAGAGCAAGACTTTTACTTCTGAAAATGCTTTAGATTTGGTTCATACTGACCTTTATGGACCTATAGGTGTACAAATCTATTGTGGTGCTAAATACTTTATTCTGTTTGTTTATGATTACACTAGGATGATGACTATAATGTTTTTAAAAGAAAAATCTGATGCATTTTAGTTGTTTAAGTAGTATTTGGCTAAGGTTGAAAAAGAAACAGGTAGAAACCTAAAATGTCTGAGATCTAACCGAGGTGGAGAGTTTATATCAAATGAGTTTAATATGTTCTACAATGATAGAGGAATCAAGAGACAAATGTTTGCACCTAGAACACCTCCACAAAATGGTATAGCTGAGAGAAGGAACAGATCTATCATGGATTGTGCAAGGACACTAATGATTGAGAAGAATGTTGCACAAAAGTACTGGAAAGAAGCTATAAGTACAGTTGTTTATACCTTAAACTGAGTACAAATTAAAAAAAGGTACAAATTTTACACCTTATGAATTATGGCACGGTTATGCACCTAATGTAAAATAATTTAGAATTTTTGGGATAAAATGCTATATATTAAAAGATAATAGGAATGGAAAGTTTGATGAAAAAAGTGATGAGGGCATATTCCTAGGTTATTCCAAAAAGAGTGAAGCTTACAAGTGTTTGAACTCTAACACTAACAAAATTGTGGAAAGTGTAAATGTGAAAGTTGATGAATATGCAGAGAAGAATGAGCAGGAAAGAAAAAGAGAACCTGAAGATTATACATCTTTTGTCTATATAGAAGAAGGCGAGGTGAGTAACACACTTGCACCTGATGTAGAGTCACGGGTAAGCAATGCCGAGCATCAGGAAGATAATGCTGAGCATTAGGGGGATGCTGCCGAGCATCAGGAGGATGCTGCCGAGCATCAGGAGGATGGTGTCGAACATCAGGAAGAGGTTTCTGAGAAATCAAAGGCCGAATCTGATAATCTTACTGATGAACTTGAAGAGCAAGGAGAAAAGAAATATGAACCTACTTTGGCATAGTATGTAAGAATACATCACAAGCCTGAGAAAATAATTGGAGATAAAGAAACTGGAGTTCTGACTAGAAGCAAGTTGAAAGATCCTACATGTTTATTGTGTGAGTTTGAGCCTAAGGCAATAGGGGAGGCATTATATGATGAACTAAAACTGATTGAGTACTTTATTGAAGAACTACAAGTGATTAGAGATCACCGAGCACTTAATTGTTATGCAAGATAATTGAATCAGTCATTATGTTGTCATTGATGTCAACTAGCTTTGACAGTACTTATCATGGTAGTTGCAAATATCAAAACATCTATAAAGAAGGAGAAAAGATGAAGAACCAATATATCTACATGGAGGAAGATGGATATTGTAGATGAGGATAAGGAATAGACTTGGTAACTTATTGATGAGTCCATGACTTCATATTGTCGACTTGATTATGTTGCATTAATCTGTTATGGAGATAGAAGCAAAATGTTACAAAGTAGTGTGGTCAGTTAATGAAGCATTCCAGTATACATCAAGCCAGTGTAGTGTATACTGAGCGATAGTATCAACTGAGCTTGTGTTCATCAATGCATTTCTTTGTTAACCGAGTATGGACAAAAGAACTAAATGATTAGTTTAGCTGACAGAAATTGATGAGCTGTAAAGTGTATGATTACGAGGTGAAAAGATACAGTTTGTTGTAAGATCTATGGCTAAATTTTTTTGGAGAAGATCTAAAGGATAAAATTGAAACATGTTACTGACACATCAGCCGAGGAAGGTTTAAGCGGCAAAATCAATGAAGGAGATTAAGCAGAAAAATCTGATAGATGAAAAGAAAATAGTTTACTTGTCTATTTAAGAGACTAGGGTTTCATGGTGAAACTAATGCCAGAAGAAGGAGACTACAGAGATATCACATGAACAAGCTTCATGCATGCTTGATCATACTGGTTGAAGAAGAACTGAACTGCAGAATAGTATTGAGCGTCAAAGAGTTTCACCGAGGAATAGTAAGTTATTGAATGTTGATGAACTGAATGAGAAATATTGATCAGAGGATTTGTATGGACTTAAGATAGATTTGATAATTTTCAAATCAAGTTGTATTGGAATCAGATCACCTACTATTTTAGTTCTTTCTAGGCTTGCAGGTTATTCAGCAGAATGATGGTATATTCATCACACAATCAAAGTATATAAAAGAAGTATTGAGAACATTTGGCATGGTAGATGCTAAACCAGTTGGAACACCAATGGTCATAGGTTGAAAACTGACTAAAGATGATGAAACTATAGAGGTGAATCAGACATTATACCAATATATGATTGGTAAGTTGATATATGTAGTGCATAGTAGACCAGATATTTCACATGCTGTGGGAATTGTTGCTAGATATTTTGCAAATCCAAAGGAGTCACACATGATTGCAACTAAAAGAATCTTAAGATACTTGAAGGAAATAGAGGACTATGGATTATGGTATCCTAAGGAAGGGAAGTTTGAACTAAGAGTTTACACTGATGCAGATTGGGCTGGAAATATAGATGACAAAAAAAGTACCACTGGAGGAGCATTTTTCTTTGGTGAAAGACTTGTTACTTGGACAAGTAAGAAACAACCTTGTATTTCTCAGTCTACTACCAAAGCAGAGTATGTTTCTATTGCAACAAACTATTCAAACATTGCCTACATCAAGCAAGTATTGGAAGAGATGAACGAGGTAATCATTGAGCCAGTGATTATATACTGTGATAACACAAGTGCAATAAACATTTCAAAGAATCCTGTAATGCACTCAAAGAACAAGCACATCTCTATTAAGTATCACTACTTAAGAGAACAAGTACAGGAGAAGCAAGTTAAATTAGAATATGTTACATCAAAAGAGCAACTTGCTGACATATTTACCAAGCCTCTATCAAAGGAAACTTTTGAATATTTGAGGACTAGACTTGGGGTCTGTCCCCTATCTACTGGTCACTAATGTGATCTGGAGGTTGCATCAGCCTAATCTTATCAGAAGATCATTCATGTTGATGCAACATAGCTCACACTTTGGATTCTGTCTAAAGTTGTGTAGATTTGAGGAGTCAGAACAAGAGATTTGCATATCGGTATACTGAGATACAAAAATACATTGTATACACCGGACAACAGAGAGTCACATGGCTAATAGAGAGCTATATGTTTATTTGTTTCTTTGGCATTACTGTGAAAGGGAGAGATAAACAATATGATACTTGAGGAGATCACTGGAACATCTATCTAAGGGAGAGATAAACAAAAGGAAGATGAGAATTGGAAAGATCATATCTGTAGAAGAGAGTCTGCATTTGCAATGCTGTCATGTAACATAGTGATTAAAAATATTAAGCTTAGGGAGAGCTTACCGAGCTACAACATTTGCTTACAGAGTTGTAGAATACATATTTGGTATGTGTATGGTATATTTCATATTGCTTGAGTTTCCATCAATGCCAAAGGGAGAGATTGATGAACTACAACTGATTGAGTACCTGATTGAAGAACTAAAAGTGATTAGAGATCACCGAGCACTGAATTGTTATGCAGGATAATTGAATCAGTCATTATGTTGTCATTGATGTCAACTAGCTTTGACAGTACTTATCATGGTAGTTGCAAATATCTAAACATCTGTAAAGAAGGAGAAAAGATGAAGAACCAAGATATCTACATGGAGGAAGATGGATATGACAGATGAGGATAAGGAATACACTTGGTAACTTATTGATGAGTCTATGACTTCATATAGTTGACTTGATTATGTTGCATTAATCTATTATGGAGATAGAAGCAAAATGTTACAAAGCAGTGTGGTCAGTTAATGAAGCATTCCAGTATACACTGAGCTAGTGTAGTGTATACTGAGCAACAGTATCAACCGAGCTTGTTTTCACCAACGCATTTCTTTGTTAACCGAGTATGGACAAAAGAACTAAATGATTAGTTTAGCTGACAGAAATTGATGAGCTATAAGGTGTATGATTATGAGGTGAAAAGATAAAGTTTTTTGTAAGATCTACAGCTAACAAAATTTGGAGAAGCTCTAAAGGATAAAATTGAAACGTGTTACTGACACATCAATCGAGGAAGGTTTAAGCAGAAAAATCAACGAAGGAGATTAAGTGGAAAAATCTGATGGATGAAAAGAAAATGGTTTACTTGTCTATTTAAGAGACTAGGGTTTCACAGTGAAACTAATGCCAGAAGAAGGAGACTACAGAGATATCATGTCAACAAGATTCATGCATGCCTGATCATACTGGTTGAAGAAGAACCGAACTATAGAACAATACCGAGCGTTAGAGAGTTTCACTAAGGAATAGTAAGTTATTGAATGTTGATGAACTGAATAAGAAATATTGATTAGAGGATTTGTATGGACTTAAGATAGATCTGATAATCTACAAATCAAGTTGTATTGGAATAAGATAATGTATTGTTTATCTAAGTAAGAAGCAAGAATGAACAAGTAGGCTTAACCAAGAAAAAGTGAAGAAATATAGTTTAAGCCGAGTGATGTTAGTGTCGACCGAGAACTAGTATATGCCGAGTAAATTCAGTGTTGACCAAACATCTAGTTTATTGCCGAGTAAAAACATTAGCTGAGGGAGACAAGTTTGAAGAGATGATCGAGTTACGGAGTGATGATCGAGGAGATGAACATAGTATTGATCGAGTGTCAGTAATTTACATTTGAGGAAGAATTCAGATTCCCAGCTGACTGAGTTGAATTCTTAGATTATGTAATCATGTTGACTTTATTAATTGACTGTATGGAGCATTTAATGCACAATAAACCATTTTATTTTGATTTCAATAAAGAGATTGAAGATGTTTCTAGAAGGATGGATGAAGAACATGAATGTTGGAAGGATTCAATGAATTTGACTTGTTACCAAAATTTCAACATGCAGAATAATAGACACAAATAGGAAAAGGATGCATAAAGGTTCTTCCATTTAACACTATTTTTTAGGTGATGTGGATTAACATTTTATTATTGCATTCAATATCAAAATTTTTTTATTCTAAGTATTGATCACATTTAAAAAAATTTCAAATTTATAATTGATCATTACATTGTGCATTCAAACTGAATGTAGTATACAAATGTTCTTTCATACTTCATTTTTCATGTCAATAAATAGAGTACAAAGGGAATAATAGAAAGATGAGATAGAGGTATGAGTAAGTCCTTTGCATTGACTTGAAAAGTTGTCTACTTTTCAGGAGCTAGTTGTCTGTCCGGTCCAAGTCCTCTGGTCCCTTGTCCGAGTCTTCATGTGTCTAGTCTTAGGTTTTCAGGGTTTGTCCTGCATCATGGTTACACTATGTTAGATCCAACTGGATCTAAGCAATGCATAAGAATGAAACATAATACAACAATCTGAATCTGTCAGAGCTGCACCTATATCTATTTGGTATTCAATATGCAATAAGAACATGTGCATATACATAAACTGAAAAGCAATATTAAAGGGGCATAAATTTTATGAAACCTTTTACTACTAGTGGCCATTATTATGCATGTTTTCATCATAAACTAGATATCTAAATTAAAGGGACTTAGTTTTATAGCTGAGAAACCTTTTTTAAGATAGCAAATAAATTTAGGTTAGTGAACATACCAGTTGACCGATTATTGCACAAATTTGACCTTTTGGTCATGTTCACTAACTTAATGTAATGTACTTGTTTTGATGTTGTTTTAAAGCTGGTCAAAATAAAAGCATTGTTCAAATGGACTGGTATTTGTCATAGTCATAAAATAAAAAAAGAAGATGCAGTGTGTTGTCCATTACACTTGTTCACTGAGAATATGCAAAAATGTTGTTCATATGCTAAATAGATGCAAAAGATGAAGTATTGTTTATAGAATGAAGTTTTGGGTGTTACGAGCCCATGCTCAAACCCCATGAACTATCATTTTGATTTGAGTGCATTTCATACTTTGAATTAGAATCAATCGATTACACTTGTTTCTTTTTGATGCTACAATATAGTAAAAATCAGGCAGTTTATAAAATATAGAGTATCTTATTTTGAAACCAAGATTTTGCTCAGTTACAACTCCAGTATTTGATATTTTAATGTGAAAGAAGAGACACCTTAAATGTGTCAATAGTGGGAAATAAAATAACCGAGCTGAAGGTGTATTGACAGTTAGGAAACTGAGATACAGTATACACTGAGTTACTGGTAACAGTGAACACTATAATAACCCCAAGTTGACAAAGTTGAAATAAAAAATAAGAAAATAGAACCGAAGGAAAATGACCAACAGAGAATGAGAAGTACAGTAAGATAAGGAAAATCCTAAAGTTAAGTGGTAAAAATGACATGTAACCAAATCAGTAACAGTGAATAGCTGAAAATGGCTGGTGTGAAATGTGAAACCCCAATAGCTCGGGAATGGTAACTAAGCTGAGGGAACAAACAAAGATCAAGTTTCATAGAGACTGGTGATAACTATCAAAGTAGTGGGGTTTTTAAAAGGAATCTCCAGTATTTGAGCTGAAGCAAGCTCTGACAATTTTCCCATTCTTTTAGGCAATAATAGCTAAAAGAGCAAAAGGAAACCCTCTATACTAGCTACAAAATCCAAGGCATAGGGGCTGTGACAAACTAGAGTTGTGAGCTGTGATTCATTTCATTTTAAGATGAAGATAGTAATCAAGTTTTATTCCAAGAGATAGAGGGAAAAAAGTGTAAATTTTACACAACGAAAAGAGGAATAAACTTAGTTTTCAAGCAGCAATATGTTCATAGTAAGCAGCGAGAGAAAAGGCCCTAAATTTATGCAGAAAATAGAAAAGAAGAGGAGACATATACTTATCTCAAAGTATTGAGTTGAGTTCGAGCCTTCAAGTTTGAGTCAAAAAATATGAACTCCCAAATCAAGCCAAGCTTCACGCAATACGAGGTCTTTGCTATCAAAGTGCTAACTACCAATAAAACTCGAGCTTCATCTTAGTCAAAGCTGAGTTCGATCAAAAAAGGCTGAGCTTCAATAAAATATAGCCTCAGTGCGTGAGTCTCATATCAAAACCATTAGCTTCAGCTAAAGCCAGGTTTCAAGAAAAGCTTAAACAAGTCAAGTGTTTTAGCTAAGGACAAGTAAATAGTCATAAACTGTGAATTCATTAAGCTTTTAAAGCCGAGATCAAACTGCATAGTCTGAGTTCAATTTACGCTCAAGGCTGAAAGCTGTGACCGTATAAAAGCCAAGCTCGAGGCTACCAATCATAGCCAAGCTTCAAGAAAGAGGGTCTGTGCGTATTCTCAAGGCTGACTTTCAAGAAAAGCACGAGACATCAAGAGCTAGTGCCAGTCATAAAGGTCTGACTTCCAGTCACAGCTTATAAGCGTGGTGCTCCATTTAAAAAAAAATGGCTCAAGGCTTCAAGCTCAATACAACCCGAGTGTTAGTGTAACGCCCCACTAGGGAACCCAAAAGAAACTAACCTAGAACATGATACTAAGTTTAGGTGAATAATTTTTTTTTAAAATTTACAATTAAGATATACAATCACATGAATGCATTAACCATTATCTCACATAACACACATCGCATACATAGGTTACAAAACTAATGGGTCCCATGACGTAGTATTACTTTCTA